>JBBCBC010000007.1:3206747-3533428 GCA_037126765.1 Stenogyne calaminthoides
GAACATGGAAGAATTAGACCTCAGTGGTTTCGTTGTTTCTTAACCTTAAATCACGAAATAGGATCGCGTGGGATCGATGGCTATTCTTTTGACTTATGTCGTAGTTAGCGAATCGAAGAGAGAGATTGATAATTCTTTTATCTTGGAGGCAATATTATTGGTCACGTGTGATTCTTAAGATTTATCGAAGAATCGTGTGCAAATCACGCTTGCCTTGATTGCCCTTGGGGAGGTTAATAAGTTTTATCATACCAAATCTTGCAAGTGGAATTTGTTTTTTAAGGTATGGATAATAATGTTGAGCGGTTCGCCGACGAAAGACAAAGATATTAATTAATGGAAAGCTATTTCAATTGGCTTGAATTAATTAATGGGCTAGATAATCTTAAACACGGGGAAATAATGGCCAGGGAGCCATAATCAATGTAATATGGGTTAAGATGGATAGTCTTGATATTAATTATGTAGTGGGATTAATTAATATTTATGGGCTTGAATTATATTGTGGCTCAATATTAGATATTCAAGATCCGTTAGAAGGTCCAATCTAAAAAAATTCTAAAAAGGCCCTGGTAGCCCGACATATAGTCGATAGCGAAAAGGTGATTAAAATAAAATAAATATTGTTGCTTATATTTCCTCGTTAAATTGAAAATTATGAATAAAAAGAGGAAAGATTTTCTTTGAATTTTGTTATGGAATGAAGATATGTATTCTTGGAATACAAGATTATCTCATTAAATTCAAGAAATCTCCACGGTTATTCATTAAGATTTTCGAAAATTTTGGAAAATAGAGGACAAGAAAGATTTTCTTGATTTTTTCTTGAAAAGATATTATGGAAGATATGTATTTCTTGAAATACAAGAATATCTCATAAATTCAGAAGATCCAAATCTTGGATTCTTGCACCTTAGATTTTTCGAAAATTCTCCATAATAGAGGAGGTGGATTTTTGTGGAATATTTTAATTATGGGAAAGAGAATATATGGGATATATTCAAGATTTCTTGGTGACCAAGAAAAGTCTTATCACGTTGAAAAATTCACAAAATTTCGTGGCTCTCCTATCCTATAAATGGGGATGATTAGTTCATTCCCAATCTGACAATTCATATCTTTGGAAATATTAGCAAATCCACATACATTGGTGCAACAAAGTTTATTTTTTCCTTTTGTTAATTGTTCACGAGTATCCTTCCACCGGATTGTCGAAAGCGAAATTTGGGAATACTTGGGAAGTCCTTTTGGTTAGTCCGGTCCGGCCAAGTCCTCGGCATCCCGAGAATGCGTTCACGTAAACTCCGTAGATTCCGCGTCGTAGGTTTTACGTGAACTTTTTATATGCATGATATGTTGTTGTAATTATTATTTGAATTAATATAGGATTAATTCATGCTAGTAATAAATTAATGAATTAAATTTGTATTTAAATATTCACCGAATAGATACGTGTGAATCATTCCCAACAATCGTATCGTACCCATTTAAGACTCTGAATTTTTTAAATTAATAATGAATTGTGGGACATTAAAATTGAAATTGATAGTAGAATTAGATCATTTTGGGTATCCAATTGTCATGGATTTTAATGTTTTATTTGCACGCATATAAACCGTGGTTTTTAATTCGATCTGATTCGTTTGTTTTGTCTTTCGGAGAAAATCCACGAGTAGACCAGGATTTGTTTGATTTGATCAATGTAATAGACTAGTCTTCAGATCTAGGTTTATTTATTTTTTGTAAATAAATTTAAATAGGATGGAACGGCGAGATGAAGAATTAAAGGACGAAATCCAAGGCGTGGCGTAGGGCGGCGCTACGGCATTGTGCACGCGGCGCAGTGGCGAGGCGGGGGCCGAAAGGCGCGAGATGCGTGCCAACAAGGGCGGGCGTGGCTCCAGCCGGGCGGAAAGCATGAGGGGTTTGAGACGCGGGCGAGGCCGATGTCGCGGCGAGGCTGGAGCATGAAGGCGGACGACGCTGCCGCCTGGCCGACCGCTGATTTCGCCGAGGCGAGCGAGGCGCCGGCGCTTTGGCGCCAGCGGTGCCGAGGGCGGTCTGCCCCAGGCCAAGCGGCGGCATTTGGATCGGGCATCCATGCCCGGCCGCGAAGCCGTGGCCCGGTTCGAGGCAAATATTTTTTCGAGACGAACGCAGTGGGGAGAAATTGACACATGTTTCTTCAAGATCAAGCCAAGAAAATCAAACCATGACAATTGGATAATTTGTGCCCAATATGTTTATTTTTCGTTTTACTTGATTTATTTGTGCTATCTTATGCTTTGTTTAATTTGTTTAAATGTGTTTGCATGAGGGTTGCTTAAATTGAAAAATCTCAACTTCAAAATTACTAAGTATGTTTTAAATAATTAATTGACAATTTTATTAGGATAATAAAATTGAATTAATTTTGACCTCCATGATTTATTTATTTGTGAATTCTTTTGGAGAAATTTCACTGGGGCCGGCCAAAAGATAGGTTTCACATGAATGAATTCAACGGATGATTGTGGGTTATTACTAGTGGCATATTTATGACCCCCCTACTTGAGGCTCGATCAAAAGCGAAATAGTAATCTGATTTTAATCATGGTTATTACTTAGGTATAAAATTGATATGCATATACCCTCAAGTCCTGTCTAATTTTATATTGGTCAAGTAGGAGCCAACTATTAATCTGGATATTAAAGGTTTGTAATATTTCTTGTTTGTAACTCTTGAATGTGTTTAAATAATGACCCCCCCGCGTGGCTTATTTAAACTGTTTTTTTGAGATATTGGGCGATGCATGTTCATATTTTTTTGAGATTTTAAATATGATTAAATGTGATCGAATCTTGTGATATATTTGTGCTTTTGCATATAATTGTTTATTCGATTCAAAGATGTCATTACCTTTTTAATCCTTTGTTATTATACTTAATGTCAATACAATTTGTATGGAAACTATATTTATTGGAAAATTATAATTGTCCTAGCTTCAAGCAAAAAGCACAAGTGGATTTTGACACACAAAAATCGGAGATGAGCTAACCGGACGAGTCAAAACACGCGTGACTTCGTCGGATCACCTTATGAGAGATGTAAATCATTTGAAATGGTGGAGGGAAAACCCGTAAGGGATTCGTCCTCAAAATAGATGGCCCATCCCAACAAACTTGAGATTCTCGAGCGCAGATTAAGATCACGGAGACTCGGATGAATTTGGTACTTCATTCTCTGCTTGAGAAAGGTTTTTGAGCATTTTGGCCTCGCTTAACTAATTTGTTGCAAACTTTTGGACTCGAGAAATGATGATAAGGCACCAAACTCAAGCTTTTGGCAAGTGGTCCGTCTTCATCTTCTAGGCCAAGGGTAGGCAAGATAAAGAAGAGGACCAAAGGCCATAAGCATAAAACTCAACTGTTGCCGAAGGGCAATGGTAAGATGAGGAATGCTTGTTGTGGCAAGGAAAATCCAAAAGAAGTGCTTAAGGCTGCGGTGAGAGAGGACAATGGAGGTTTTGCTGTTCCAACCCCAAAAGGGACGGAAAGAAAAGGTAATTCTCACACACTAGTTGTTGAAACTTGTTTAGCGGCGTATACTTCTCATTCGTGGGTGGTTGATACGAGATCCACTAATCATGTTGAACCAGCACGGGTTCTATATGATCCCAAGTATGGGAGTGAGATCCTCATCACACCAGGCAGCGTTATTGAAAGTAGAAGACATTGCAATGCTCACGTGAAAGTGGCGGATATTGCAATCTTCTACGGTAGTAACGATTATTGCAATACTACGCATAGTAGCGAGACATTGCAATCTTTACCGAGTAGCAGATTAAAAGCGATGGGAGAAATGCACCTATCTTTTTGAAGATAAAGTTTTTTTGAGATTATCTTTATGTTCCAAGTTTTAGAAAGAATTCACTTTCGGTTTCTAAAATTAGATTAAAGGACACTAAGTTTCTTCTAATAAGAATGACATCATTTTGAAATGATGAGTGTACTGCATACGGGACATTGATGGAAAATCTCTATCTGATTAATCGTGCACACCACGCTCGCGAAAAGTATCCTATAACACATCAATTTGTTTCCGAGAAAAGAAAACGTTCATCAATGAGTGAACGAGACACTTCTTTGGCATCTAAGATTAGGTCATATAAATCTAAAGAGGATCCAAAGGTTGGTGAAAGATGGTTCACGGAGCGTCTCAAAGTTGAACCGATTCCAAACCGCGAATCATGTTTGGAAAGTAATATGACCAAGATGACATTGGAGCGAGGGAATGGGGTTAAAGAAGTGTTAGAGATCATTCACATAGATGTCGTAGTTCAATGTCAACTAAAGCAAAGAGGAGGTTATGAGTAATTTTATTGATGATTACCAAGGTACATTTTCATATGAAGCGTGAATCTGAGACCTTTGAGAAATTCTAAGAATTTAAGGATCAAACAGAAGAATCATAGGAAAACGTATCAAGTCTCTACGATTCGATCGTGGAGGCGAATACCTCGGCCGATGAGTTTTTGAACTACTTTATCGATGATGGGATTGTATCCCGACTCATGCGGAACCCTCAACAAAACGGGGTTTTGCGAGCAAAGCAATGAATTCTTTTTGGAAATAGTTAGATCAATGATGAGTTATAATGGATCTTCAGAAAGTCGATTCTGGGGTCATGCCTGAAAAAACAATGACTTATATTGCGAACTTGGTGTTATCCAAATCGGTTTCGAGAACCCCAAAGAATTGTGGACGGACCAAGTCTAGTATGAGACACATGAGAACTTTGGGGTGTCCCTACTACGTGTTGGACAAGGAAACCGTAAGTTGGATCTCGATCGAGAATTAAAAAATTTTTTTTGTAGGATACCGAGGGAACAAAGGGTGAATGTTCTATAGTTCAGAAGATCAAAAGGTGGACATCCGCACCCACTTTTAGATTTTGGAAGAAAAACTATAGAACCAAAGAAAAACCTGAGTGAGATTACCTTTAAATGAGCTTAGAGGGCAAACCTCGGTCTTTGTATTTAGATGATATACCAAGCGTCGTTTTCTGGCCGAGCCTCGTTATAGTGGGAGGGTTGTTAGACAGCCCGAGAGATTCATGGGAATAGGAGAGTCCTCGGACTTGATTCCCGAATTGAACCCGTAGACATATGACGAGGCGACTCCAAGATATGGATCTGATTCTTGGCAAACAAAGAATGAAAAGGCGATATGGGTTCTATGTTTCATAATAGAGTGTGGGAGCTAGTCGAACCACTTAATGGGGTCAAACCCATTGGATGAAAGTGGGTATATAAGAGGAAAAGAGGACCGGACGGGAAGGTTGAAACCTTTAAAGCAAAGACTAATGGCGAAAGGTTATACTTTCGAGAAAAAAGGGATCGATTATGAAAACTTTTTTCACCGTAGCCATGCTTAAGTCCATCTGTATTCTCTTATCGATTCTTGCGCATCTCAACTTTGAAGTCTGGCAAATAGATGTCAAGGAACTTTCCTTAACTAAGTCTTGATAAAGAGATCTATATGCAACAACCCCGTGTTTTTCATTGAAACGGGCGAAGAACACATAGTTTGTAAGCTCAAGAGGTCCATTTACGGACTCAAACAGGCATCGAGCTTGGAACCAAAGTTTTGATCATGTAATAAAGTCTTATGGGTTTGATCAAACGAGTTTGAAAGTTGTGTGTATAAAAAGCGTTGGAACTGCATTGGTATTCTTAGTACTATCGTAGATGACATTGTGATCATCCGGAAGCGATGTGAAGATGTGGTCGGGGCGTAAGGGCATGGAGTTTCAAAAGCAGTTTGATATGAAAGACTTAGGAAAGCGGGCACATCCTTGGGATCAAGATTACTCGAGATCACAAGAAAAGGATGATCGGGTTATCGCAAGTATTCATACATTGACTTTGGTTTTAAAGCGATTCAAAGATGCAAGATTCAAGAAAGGATTCGTACCTTTCGGACTTGGAATCCATCTATCCAAGAAAATGTCCCCTAAGGAAAAAAAAGGAGATAGATGACATGAAAGGCATTCGCGTAGGTCCGGTTTGTAGGAAACCTTATGTATGAATCTCGTATGCGAGACCAGGATATCGCTGGCCGTAGGCATGGTAGCAGATATCAAAGTAACCAGGAAAGTGCATTGGACTACGGTTAAAACATACAAGTGTCCGAAAAGAACTCGGGATAGAATGTTGATTTATCGATCGAGATCTCCAATCCCCATCTGGTAATTACATGGACTCGGTTCAATCGATTTAGATTCGGAGATTATCGCTTTCGTTAGTGTGTTTCCATTTGGGAAGTGTAGCCATCAAATGGACGAGTGTGAAGCGTAAATGCATCATTTGACTCAACCATGGGACTCGGGTAAGTAGTCAGCTTGTGAAGCGGTGAAAGAACCGATTGAGCTCTAGATCTTCTTAGTGGACTTGGATGGTGTTCAATTTGTCTAGCAATATCTGCTAGGGGCGGTTGCAAATTCAAGAGAACCAAGAGTCCACAGTCAAACAAACACATTAAAGGAAAGACATCTTATCGCGAGAAATCGTAAGAGAGAGATATATATGTGGCAAAGATAGCGTCGAGGACGACCTAGCGAGATCCATTCACAAAGCGTCTGCCTCTGAATACATTAGAGAGACATGTGAGTGGAATGGGTGTCAAGACCGTTGTCAATCTGCTTTGAGTATAAGTGGGAGAAATTATTAGGTTCGTGTAGGTGACATTAGATGTCACAGATTACTCGAGACGGTTGTTGTATACTTAAAAGCGGACTTTGAGTATAAGTGGGAGATTGTTGGGGATTATCTTTGAAAAGTATGCTTTTTACTTTGTATAATCTAAAACTGAATTTTCGGACTTATTTCTTTGAAATAAATTGTTTATCACCGATGCTTTAAATATGATTGAATGTTATATATATTTATTGCATAAGCATTGTTCAATAATTCGTCGTGTTAATCAGAAGTTAATTTAGTGATACCCGATCACGGAAGATTAAATTAATGATCCTTGTAACTATAAATCGCCATTCACGACCTAGATGAAATGAACAACCATCGCGAAAGGTTGAGGTGTAAAGGCTCGATTGGTTTGTCTTGACCAAGAGATTACACTAGTGCATGGTGATCTTGTTGAATAGGACCTCTGAGGAGGATAAATTCTTCATAACCCGAACATGGAAGAATTAGACCTCGGTGGTTCGTTGTTTTCTTAACCGCCGTCGTCGGGGAAATAGGATCGCGTGGGATCGGTAACTATTCTTTGACTTATCATGGTTAGCGAATCGAGAGAGAGATTCAATCGTCTTTATCTTGGGCAATATTATTGGTCACATGTGATTGCTAAGATTTAATACGAAGAATCGTGTGCAAATACGCTTGCTTGATTTGCCCCTTGGGAGGTTCATAAAGTTTTATCATACCAAATCTTGCAAGTGGAATTTGTTTTTAGGTATGGATAATAATGTTGAACCAGATTCTCGACAAGGACAAAAGATATTAATTAATGGAAAGCTATTTGGGTGGCTTGAATTAATTAATGGGCTAGATAATCTTAAACACGGGAAATAATGACCGGAGCCATATCGATTTATAATATGGGTTAAGATGGATAGTCTGATAATATTAATTATGTAGTGGGATTAATTAATATTTATGGGCTTGAATTATATTGTGGCTCAATATTAGATATTCAAGATCCATTAGAAGGTCAATCTTAATTCTCCTAAAAGGCCCCCGAGTAGCCCAACATATAGTCCAATAATGAAAAAAGGTGATTAAAATAAAATAAATATTGTTGCTTATATTTCCTCATTAAATTCGAAAATTATGAATAAAGAGGAGAAAGATTTTCTTTGAATTTTGTTATGGAATGAAGATATGTATTCTTGGAATACAAGATTATCTCATTAAATTCAAGAAATCTCCCACTTGGTTTATTCATTAAGAGATTTTCGAAAATTTTGGAAAAATAGAGGACAAGAAAGATTTTCTTGATTTTCTTGAAAAGATATTATGGAAGATATGTATTTCTTGAAATACAAGAATATCTCATAAATTCAAGAAGATCCAAATCTTGGATTCTTGCACCTTTAGATTTTTTGAAAATTATGTCCATATATGAGGAGGTGGGATTTTTTTGTGGAATATTTTAATTATGGGAAAGAGAATATATGGGATATATTCAAGATTTCTTGGTGACCAAGAAAAAGTCTTATCCCACATTGAAAATTCACTAAAATTTCGTTCACCCTCTCCTATAAATAGGGGATGATTAGTTCATTCCCAAGTACAATTTCATGTCCGGAAATATTAGCAAATCCACATCGTGGTGCAACAAAGTTTATTTTTTTCCTTTTGTTAATTGTTCGAAGAGTATCCTTCCACCGGTTTGTCGAGCAAGGGCTAAAGGAATACTTGGGAAGTCCTTTTGGTTAGTCCGTCCGACAAGTCAACTTTGCCGTCCCGAGAGGAATGCGTTCACGTAAACCCGTAGATTCGCGTGCGTAGGTTTTACGTGGCTTTTTATATGCATGATATGTTGTTGCAATTATTATTTGAATTAATATAGGATTAATTCATGCTAGTAATAATTAATGAATTAAATTTGTATTTAAATATTCACCTCGAATAGATCTGTGCGAATCATTCCCAACAGAAATTCCATAACTATATTGAAAAATATTAGAGATAAAGAATAGAAATTAGTCTTTATCCAATGTATTTATATATTTTATATTCTTTCTATGTAAATCTCCTTGTATCTTGGAAAAGTTGTTGTATTCTTGTAATCGGTCTATTAATAATAGATTTCTCCAATCACCAATTCAACGGTGATATTCTAATCATCCTCACATGGTATCATCCGTCGTTAAAAGATCTGCTTTAATCGATTCAACCGTGGTCGATCTCCTCTTCCCTTCTACTTCTTCCGGCGTATTCGCATCGTCTTCTCCGGTGCTCCGCTTCATCCGGTCTCTCTGGGATTCACTCTTCCGCTACATACTCACGCCGATTTTCTCGGTCGTCTCTCTCATCTCGCCACGTACAATCCTCCCACCGATTATCTTCCGAGTCACCGCCACGATCAACATGGTTCTTTGCCGAATCAAATTGGGCGCCTCGAATTACCTTCCATGCGTCACGGAAATTGGAATATACGGCCGAAGTGTTTTGACACCTTCGGCTTCTTAGACGGATCGCTCATTTCCTCCCGGCGACCGTCACCTTCGGCTGAGGGCGATGGTTTAATCCGGCTATCATCGGCACAGAAAATTAGGACCGCCAGACTCTTTGCCGTCGTCTCATATAAGCTATCCAAGGCGCCCGTACTTTTCCTGAATCCACCACATCGCACTATGTATTCATTTTTGAGGCGTTTATTCTCCAACTCGCCAAAGATCAACTCCACGAGGAATTGCTCTCTCTTCGTCGGGCGTGATTCTCACGATTGAAGAGTATGGTAAGAAATTTAAGTCACATGTGATCAATTGCATCTTTATTGGTTGTCCCGTTATTGAATCGGATAAAGTCATTGGTTTTTGCGTGGATTGGGTGTCAATTTGCAAGCTTTGCGGATACTCGAATGGCATTTACTCCTATTAGGCGTTTGCGTGATTTGTTGAGCCAAGCGAAACGGTATGAGTCCATACTTGCGTCTTTATGGAAAATTCCCCTCCAGTTACATTCACGGTATTGTTCCTCGGGCCATGGTCGAGGGCCGTTCATCTTCATCGGTGGCAACTCCGTGATGGCAGGTTCACAGGGATTTGGGCGACAATCGCGGGTTCTCTGGCAATCGTGGAAATTTTTTCGGCAACCGTGGACGTGACGGCAACTCGCTTCACCAATGGTTTTTCTGGTTCTACGAATGGGGACGTCGAATCCCTCGTTGTCAGATATGTCGTGGGGAGCACTATGCGGATAAGTGCCCTCAGTTTCTCAATGCTCGTCAACATGTCTCTTCAGCACACTTAGCCCAGGCATTCACATCCTCCTGCAATGTGTCGGACTACGCTCCCCGATTGGTATCTTGATTGGTGCCTCTCTCTTTCATATGACGAATCGACTCCGCATTGGACACTTACGAGCCTTATTCGTAATGGGTCGATCATTGTTGGTAATGGCAATGCTTTGAATATTTCTCATATTGGTTCTAGTAAATTGTCTGCAGATGTGCAATTGCTGGATGTTTTAGTGGTTCATCATATCACAAAAAAATTGTTATCTATCAGTAAACTAACATCCAATTTTCCGGTCGATGTGATTTTCTCTGATAAGTTTTTTGCCATTCGTAATCGGGTGACCAAAGCAAAATCTCGAAGGGAAGGTGTGATAAAGGCTTATATTTGCTTGATCGAGGGATTCCGGCTTTGGTTGCTGCTGTCCGGAATAAAGAATTGAAGGCTAGTTTTAGTTTATGGCATTTACGTCTTGGGCATGTCCCACATTCTATTATTTCTTTACTGAACAAACTTGGTCATTTATCTGTTACATCTGTTTTTACCGAATCCATAAGTGTATCCCTTTCTTCTTGTCAATTGGCTAAGAAGCAAGAAATTATCTTTTAGTTGAATGAGAAACGTCTTGATTGTGTTTTGAATTTAATTCATTGTGATTTATGGGGTCCTCGCTTTTTTTGTTTCTACCAATGATGGTTTTCATTATTATGTTGCATTTATTGATGATTATTCTCGATTTTCTTTGGATTTATCCGTATGCGTGCTAAGTCTGAATTCTCGATACTTTGGTTCGATTTCATACCTTTGTGCGCAATCAATTTGATCGTAAAATCAAGGTGTTTCAAAGTGATGGGGAACCGAGTTTGTTAATGCTAAAGTCCGGAATTTTATGAATCTTAATTGCATACTTCATCGTTTGTCTTGTCCTTACACTCATAATGAGAATGACCGATTTGAGCGTAAGCATCGTCACATTTCTGAAACTGGTACATCCATGGTATTTCATGCCCATGCACCTCGCTTCTCTCTCGGTTTGAGGCATTTGCAAACTGTTTGTCTTTGTGATGATAAACCACCCCCGTTTTGCAAAATTCATCACCTTTTGAGTTCTTTATTAGGTTATGCTCCTAATTATGCAAAACAAGCCTTTTGGGTGTCGGTATTTCCATACCTTGGGATTATCTTGATAACAAAATTTGGAGCACCGTAGTCGTCGTGTATTTTTACGGGTTATAGTAGCATTTACAAGATTTTGATGTTTTGATCCTGTCTCTTCTCGGACCTTCATTTCTCGCCATACTCAATTTGATGAGTTTTTCTTTTCCTTTTTCTCGAGGCAAATCTGCCGCTCCGGTTTGAAATTAGACATTACCTTCTTGGATGCCTCGGCGGCGGCAATTCTTCCGCTTTCGGCTTCCTTTTTTGCCACCGCGCGACCTCAGCGTAATGCATCTTCGCCCGCGTCCTTGATGAAACAGTCCGACATGGGCGTCGGTTGACCCGCTCGACGAGTGCGTACCCTGCGCTTTCGACCGGCCCGCGTCCGTGCGGCGAGCTCCTTAGCGCCTCGTCAACGGCACTGTGCGGCGACCTCGCTCGATCCACGGCTGCTTTGGCGTGACCTCCTGCCTTCCTTCTCCGGGTTCGCCACCCGGACATGGTCCACGGGCTCGGGCATTTTCAAACCCGCTACCCTCTTGACTTCCCTTTGCCTTATTATCCGCTCGTTTCCACCATTGAGCCTCGTGGATTTAAGTCTGCGACCCAGCGTCCGAGTGGCTTCTGTGTTTATCTGCAAGAGAAATTGATGCCCTCCGTTCGAATCCACATAGGATTTGGTACCCGCCCTCGAAGACCCGAATATTGTGGGCTCGAAATGGGTTTCGTCACCAGTTTCATGTTGATGGCTCGATTGAGCGTCCAAGGCCCGTCTTGTTGCTCGGGGCTTCGCCTGGTCAAATTAGGGAACCAATTTTCATCACCGTTGATCCGGTTGTCAAAGTTGCAACGTTCGCATTATCTGGCTTTTCTGCTCCGGCATAGTTGGCCTCTTCATCGCCTTTGATGTCAAGAATGCTTTCCTTAACGGGCGTTCTTGACAAACCATTGTTCATGGCTCAACCGGGGTTTATTGATCCTCGCTTACGATCATGTGTGTCGACTCAAGAAAGCTCTTTATGGTCTTCGCCAGGGCTCCCCAACGGGTTTCAGAGGTTTAGCTCAGATCTCACCAACCTTGGCTTTCTCTGAGTCGTTGGATTCTTCTTCGTTTCATTTTCATCGAGGCCCTTCATTATTTTTATTTGTCGCTTTTATGTCGATGATATCATTGTTATGAGGAAACGATGTTCGTTGTTGCAATCTTTTATATCTCGTACACACGCGTGAGTTTGCCATCAAGGATCTTGGGCGTCCTCAATTATTTCCTCGGTCTTGAGGTTTCTTATACATCTGGCCGGGCTTGTTTGTGGGTCAAGTTAAATATGCCCATGATATCCTTGAACGAGGTGAGTTGTTGGACTCTGCTTTATTTCCCTCCATTGGTCATTTGGGAGTCTCTTTGTCGTCTGGGTGATCCGTTTAAGTGATCCTTATCTGAATCACTTGTTGGGGCCTTCGATGTCGACCATCACCGTCACGATCTACCGTATCTTTGTCCCGATTCGGTTAGTCGATTCCTTCACTCTTGTTGCCTTTCGTTTTCTAGCGGTGAAAGCGTATTCTTATTATGTCAGATGCGATTCACTATGGCCTCTCGCCGTCGAAGGCGGATCTTCTTTTAGGTTATTAGGTCTTTGTTGTGCCGATTTGCCCGTTGCAGCGTCGTTCACCTATAGTTACTCTATTTTTATTGGGGGAAATCTTGTTTCTTGATGCGCTAAAACAACCAGCAGGATTACCCGTCCAGTTTGTGAATCTGATCTGGGGCATTAGCGAATCTGACCGAATTGGTTTGGGTCAACTAATCTTCTCCGTGAGCTCCGTTCGACCATAACTTCTCGTCCAGAGCTCTTTTTTGTGACAATAAAAGTGCTTTGTTTTGAGCGAATCATGTTGCCCACATAAAGCGAAATAAAGAATATTGATTTGGACTATCTAATTTGTTCGTGAGCTCGTCAACGGGGGGTTATCTACTAGCTTTGTTCCTTCGTCAAATGATAGCGAGACATCTTCGCGAAGATGCCTCTATTCAAGGCGCGGAAGTTTCAAAGTTAGTAGATAACCTGTGTAAGAGACGAGCTCACTTAACAAAGTGATAATCCAAATCAATATGCTTGCACGCTTTATGGGCAATGTGATTCCGCTCAAAAAACAGAAAGCACTCTTATATATTTATATATTTTATATTCTTTCCATGTAAATCTTCTTGTATCTTGGGAAAGTTATTGTATTCCTGTAATCGGTCTATTAATAATAGATTTCTCCAATCACCAATTCAACGGTGATATTCTAATCATCCTCACAAAAAACTTCATACACAGTTCTTTATGAGAGTACATAAGCCATCGAGATTTTGCCATCTTCACGACTTCACCTATATTGGACTCGCCCAACACCAGAGGATAAGGGTAGAATAAGTTGTTGAGATTGACTTTAAGTCTTGTATATATCAGGTGCACCGTGTACTTCATTATGTATTTTAATAACATATAAATTATTGTATTGAAACATATAATTTATTACACTAAAACTTGCAACTTGTATTACGAACACATGATGTACATTTCAATGTAAAAAATTGTATATTTTTATACAATAATACATATGTTTTTAAAATACACTATAGAGTGCACGATGCATTTGATTTTGTTATCATTACCTGCACTGAACTAGCACACCACGATTGAACAATTATCATTGACTCAACTTTATCATATATTCTACACGCCTATTTATATTTTTTAGTGATGTTGCTACTTGCCACATACATTTTTTTACTTCACTTACTAAACTTTAAAAAGTTAAATATTCTATCTACTATTATTTTTTAAGTGAAGTAATTTAAAACTAGAACTCTTACTTTGTTAATCACAAAAATACATTTTACTAAACGGCCTCTCTTTCAAATTTTCTTCATCTCCTCAATTTCGTAACATTTATATTCAAAACTAAAATTCAAATAAATTCATACATATCTAATAACAAAATGTTGAGCCAAAAGTTGGGCCAAAAAATTGATATAATTTTATAATAAAATTTTAAACATCATAACAAATTTAATGTAGCTCAAATGATATAAAAAATCTTTTTTATTTTTTTTATATGCAAGAGTCAAAGTTCAATTCCCTATATCTACCACACACATATATTAATTATTTTTTAATATTTTTTAAATTATTAATATTATTTTTGAATTTTTGAACTAGATCTATTTATACATATATAATAACAAAATATTATACTAAAAATAAAAAAAAAAATCAACAAAAATATTATTATAAAATTTTGAACTAAATCTATTTATACATATATAATAACAAAATATTATACCAAAAAAGAAAAGAATTCAACGAAAAATTATTACAAATTCATCATAAAATTTTAAAAGTGGCACATTAATGATTAATAATATAAAATGTTATGTTTTGTAGTTGATATAGATATATTTTTTAAAAAAAATTAGTTACTCCTTCCATTTTTTTTTTTAGATTGCTCACTTGATTTTGACACGGGATTTAATGAGAAAATTCTTTATTAATATTTGAAGGTAATTAAATAGTTTTTTGATAACGGTATTTTGTCAATTTTAATGAATAGGATGAAAAATAAGTTAATTTTGTATGTAATTATTAGTGACATGTGATGTAATTTAGTGATGTTTGTAAGGGGTAGCATGAACTGTATAGTTATTTTATTGTTATTTTGAGTATATGATAAAAGATAGACTATTTGGATTTTGAGCAATCTAAAAAAGACTATAAATATTGTATATATAAAAATGTATAATTTATATATTTATTTGTACGATAATATTACATGATATTTGATTTAAATTGATTAGTCCAATTACCATAAATTAGTTGCATGAGCTATTGACATTAAACTTAAATTGTTAGTTGAATAATTTTTTATTAAACTATTAGTAGACGTTATTAGTTGAATTGTAAAATAACACTAGGTTGGTTGTGATAAAGCTCAATTTGTTTACTTATTTGTATGATTCTTTTATAGGATATAATATTTAAATTGATTAGTTCAATCATGGACGGATCCAGAAAACTTTCATGACTGAGGCACAAAAATAAAAGATATAACAAGTAAATTTTCCTGTGAACTCTGGTTCACGTGAATTCTATTTTGTTAGTGTCACGATTATGCATATACAGTTATACATCATTACTATCTTAAAAAATATTTGATTTTTTAAATAGTGATGGTGCATATACATAACAGATCTACAAATTTTTTTAGATGAAATATTTGCATGATTAACTAACTATAATACTTTTAAAAACTCATTTAAGTCATTATATAAATATAATATAAATATTATTCCTAATAGTTATAATATATAACATATACTTAAAAAAAATGGGGCACGTGATCCCAACATGTCTCGTGTCCCAACATAGGACATGTATGTCCATCATTGAGTTCAATTACTATGAATTAGCTGCATATAAAATTGACATTAGATCTTGAATTGTAAAACGATACTGAGTTGGTTGTGATGAAGTTCGGTAACCATATTTTTAAAAGAAAATACTAATCGAGACTAACTTTGGACAAAGAGTGTTGATTTCGGGAATGACACTATCATCATCAAATAGTATAGACTCTCTTTAATATCTTAGAAAGATAATTTTGACTAATGATATCTTATGATGTGATCATTAATAAGAATTATATACAATTATTAAAAATCCTAGACTTTCTTAAGGAGATTAATTTCAATCATGAGTAGTTATATGTTACCATGTTCAGAGTAATTAAAGGGGACAATTTAAAAATTTTGACATGCAATGGGAATTGGGAAGACGATAACAGGTGACAATCAAAGTGGTTTAGAAGGAAATAATTTAAAATTATAAAAAAAAAATACCTTTAAAGTTGCATTATTTAACAATGTAAATTTTTTAAGCAGTTGGAGCGCCAATCATTCCCATGCCTGATTGCAAAAGCAAAATATGTTCATAAATCGTGAGTTGCATCTAAAAAAAAATTAAAAAAAGATTCTTATTATTATTATAAGTAAAATAATTTTTTATAATTTATTTAACACAAAAATAAATATATTTTATATTATGTTCATTTTATACTCATAAACCGTGCAACGCACTGATGATGTACCAGTAAACAATAATAACACAAACCTGCTCCAGCCTTCATGCGGGAAAAAATGGTACAGCAATTCACGTTTTATGACCCAGTCGTACCCTGTCTATTTCAGGCGTTCAGCCAATATTCCAGTCACTATGAATTTTCCACACTGGTGTGGATTATATTAAACAAATTAATTTTAGAAGAAAAAAAAACAACTGAGAATGCAAATTTAGATGATTGATGGCTACTTCATTTCTGTAAAGCAAACAAGCCACATATAGAGAACGCGATAAACTCAAAAATGGAGTTGTTTCATTCACTAACCTGCCTCATTCTCTCCTTTGTAATAGCTCTTTTCTTCTGGTTCAAAGTCGGTCGCCGCCCCTCCGTTTCCAAACTCCGGCCACCGGGCCCACCCGGCTGGCCTCTGATCGGAAACATACTCGACGTCGGAGCAGAACCCCACGTGAATTTGCATAAACTTCGATCCAAATACGGCCCTCTTCTTTGGCTGAAACTAGGTAACCTCAACACACTAGTTATACAATCAGCCGAAGCTGCTGCTGAGCTTTTCAAGAATCACGACCTCGCTTTCTCCGATCGCATAGTTCCCAACTCATTGACGGCTTGTGGTTACGACAAGGGGTCGTTGGCCCATGCGCCATACGGCGAGTACTGGCGTGCTGTACGTCGCCTTTCTTCGTCTGAGCTCATGGTCCACAAAAGAATCGATGCTTCGACCCCTCTCAGACTGAAATGCATCGACATAATGATACAGTGGATCAAGGACGATGCATCTAGGTAGGCATGTAAACGAATCGAATCGAAGTGAACATTACAGTAGCGATTTGATTCATTAAACTATTCAAAATTCAGACTTTAAACATGATTCGAATCATAATATACGAATATGAATACCAAATCAAATAAATTATATTTACTTCTTTAAGATCTTACATGCAGGTCAGGCGAGATTCAACTTGATAAATACCTGATGATCATGAGTTTCGATCTGATCAGCAACTTCATGCTCTCTAAGGATATAATGAATTTTAAATCTGAGACGGGAAATGAGTTCTCTGAGGCCATGAAAAAGTTCATCAGCTGGATTGGAAGGCCTAATGTGGTGGACTCTTTTGGGTTCTTGAAATGGTTTGATCCTCAGGGAATAAGGAGAAATACAGGGAGGCCCCTGCAAGAATTGTTGAACTTAGCTTCCGGGTTTGTCAAGGAAAGGATTCAGGACAAGAAACAGGGGAGGAGACGAGAAACGAGCGATTTCCTCGATGCGTTATTGGAGTACGAAGGCGATGGAAAACGAGCACCTGATAAGATTTCAGAGAAAAATGTGACAATCATTATCCTGGTAAGACCATCTCCAATGGCATTACTTTAGCTCAATATGCCACAATTTCTCATCTAACCAACCTCAAATATAGACTCTCAAATTGTCATTTTGAATAGCAGGGACTCAAATTTGCCATCTACTATTCACAGATGCAAATGCGCTTTATTTTATTTCACTTTTGTTTAATCTCAAACAATTTTGAGACTTTTTGTTTAATTTTAAGTTTAGTATATTTAAAATATATATATATATATATATGTAAGGGATACAGATTTTCATTTTGCACTTCAAATGCATTGATCGAACATCTTCTCTTCGGGAAGAGTTCTCTAATTTAGAGAATTAATGAGCATCAATATGTAATTTAAATTTCCTTTAGTACTGCATTATGACAAATATATATATTATTATATTCAACTTGTTGTATTATGTAATTAAACTTTGGTGTTTTATACCATTGAAATCGGTATGTTTTAGTTTTTTATTAAATATATTACTTTATTTATTATGTTTTTACTTGAGATAAATGTTAATATGAAATTATATACCTGACTATGAACAAATTTTTAATAAAATAAAAGGATTAACATTTGAAATATTTTAAGAATATTTTTATTGAGGCAAAAATTGAGTTCAATTGTTGGAGATTATTTTACTGCTTGCCTCAAATTTGGTAAAAAAAATTGATTATTTTGGACTCAATTTGCCACCAAGGGTTGAAGATGCTTTAATTACTAAAACGGTCATTTATCAAGTAAGGGGGTGTTTACAAACTAGATATCAAATCCAGAATCACTTATTTCTCAAAAAAAAAAAAGAGATTCTGGAGTATTCTTTCAAAACAAGCTCTAAGAAACATGAGAATCGTCACAGCTTCACACATACCTTATAATGCTGCAGGAAATGTTCTTCGGTGGAACAGAGACGACGAGCAATGCCATCCAGTGGGCGATGGCTGAGCTATTACGCAATCCTGAATCCATGACAAAGCTCAAAGCAGAGATTGATCAGATTGTCGGTCATTCAAGGACAGTTGAGGAGGAAGACATAAGTGAATTACCTTATTTACAGGCAGTGGTTAAAGAAACTATGCGACTGCACCTTCCTCTTCCTTTGCTGCTTCCAAGAAAGGCAAGGCAAGATACTAAATTCATGGGCTACTATATCCCCAAAAACACGATGGTGATTATTAATGCATGGGCTATCCATAGGGACCCTGTTGCATGGAAAAATCCCTTCTCCTTTGAGCCAGAAAGGTTCCTGAATACGAATATTGACCATAAGGGGAAACACTATGAGCTGATTTCATTTGGTTCAGGGAGGAGATCCTGTGTTGGGTTGTTGATGGGAGAGAGAATGTTTAGTCTTACTTTAGCAAGGCTAATACAGTCTTTTGACTGGGGGCTCCCTGTAAATGTCTCCCCGGAAACTATGGATATGAGGGAGATGATGGGGCTTTCGCTTCGTAAACTCATACCCTTACAAGCAGTTCCAAGAGAACGCAAAACTCAATGCTTATCAAGCCCGACCTGATCTGAGATTTCCCAGATAGTAGCATGCTTCTGTAATACCTAATCTGAACTAAGATTTCCCCTCTACTATCATTCCAATAAATAATAGCATGCTTTTTGTAGAAACTGAGCTGAACTAGAATTTCCTAGATATGCAGCTACTATTACGATGATATATGTACCCTTCTGCTCTTTCTCCTATATATATTTGTAGGTTCATCTTTTCTATGTTGCATATCAACCATAGACATTTAGGATCGTGTATCGCAATTCTTGATGAATATAATATATATAAAGTTATAAATAACTTAAAAGATACACACACTTGGACTTAATAATATAAATGTAGCATGGATGTGTTGCATGTAATAGAAAAGAATAGCCCTCTATGTAAATTTATGACTGGCCACTGTGATCGAAATGTTAAATTCTTTATGTACAATAAATTGATATAAATCAATTTAGAGAGTATGCCAGAGAATCACAATTCAGATGGTCAGGATTCCTTTTTTATCTTTTTTATCATATTTCAAAATAAAATGAACATGGATGAAAAAAAGTTAAAAAGGAAAGTGAGGATATCTCCTGTGAACATGTGAATTGGTATTTTGGAAAGCAATGCAATTTATGATCATATGTGAACCCTTCCGCTATTTTTCCAATAAACATTAGCAGGTTGACTTCTCAATGTTGCATATCAACCAACGACAGTTTGAATAATCCATGCCAATTCTGTATTGCATTTTATATGTATATAACAAAAAAAAATAAAACTATAGAAATCACGCACACACTTAGAGTTAATGTTGTACATGTATCACGGATGTGTTAGATGTGATGCAATAGAATAGCCCCTTGCGTCCTTGTATGACAAGATATTGATGAATAACCATTGTGATAGAAATGCCAAATATTTAATACACAAATAATAAAAAACTTGTGTCAATTGAATCCTTCCCAAACCTTTTATTGATCGGATTAATTCAAGTATCTTAAATTATAAGCATTTTACTACTTTTTTACTAACTCAAAATATATTAGAACAGAGAAAATATATGTTCATGCAAGGTGATTATGTAAGATTAAAGCTGATGTTACAAATTTATATTGGATTGACTATTTAGTGGTTTGGTTTGTTTTGCACTTCTACGTTAATAAAGATATTTGTAATTTCATAATAGAAACAGTTTCAAAGTCAAAATCATGAAATCTACACTTTCTGGACTATTTTTAAAATATTCCCATCACATTGAATTTGATGAGCAACACTCAATCATTTTACAGCTCTTGCTAAATCAATTTTCCAACACCTTGCATAAAATAACACTGACAGGTTTATTACATAACCAAAAGAGAAACTTTTACAGATAAAATTTGAAAAGAAAAGCTAATTATCACATGGGAAATCAAACCTATTTAAGAAACAAGAAAGATATTCAAATTCTACTTTTTCAGCTTTAAATATTATATAACCAGCAGTAGAACAATACCTTTAATTTCTGGAAGGATGATATCAAAGTAACAAGAAATCTCTTCCCCATGCCTTCAATTATACGAGGACATTTGAGTTTTGTTTCGACGCATTATCAATAATCTTGCAGTACACATTATCACTAGGAAATGTATAACCACCATCATACGCTCGACTGCATGAAGATTCTTGGAATGTATTCTGATTAATTCTTCTTCCAAATCTAGAGAGGTAATTCAGGCCCATCAGAAGTTCTACAATTGCTGCCTCAGTCTTTCCTCTGTTTGCAAAGTAAAGGGTCTGGACAAGATGCACATTCGACCCTAAAACCAATCTCTGCCTTTCAAAGTTGCGCTCAGATTGCCATCTTACCATGGTGTGAGCGAGTGGAGACAACCAATCCAATATCGTTGTGATTGCTAAGCTCCACTCTGCTGCAAAAGCAGCATCATAGAAGCATGAAGCTGGAGTTCTTGAAAACGTCTTTAGTTTTGCCCTCAAACAGCTTTTTATAGATGAAGGCAACAAATTATAAAGATCGTCTCTAGCATCAAGGCTAATCAAGTGGGGTGATGAAGCTAATTTCTCAATCAATATGATGACATTCGCATAGTGGAGAGCCAATGCAGCATAACCAAGAGTAGAAGGCGAAGGATCCAACAGTCCATGTTTGGAATTAAAGAAAGACACTCTTGTGGAACTTATGCTTGTATCTTTCACTTCAATGGCATGTCTTAGAGAAACATCATTTGACCTGAACGAGGTACCACATGATGGTGTATAGCCCTCTACAACAGGAGATTCGATCCCCTGAGTCATGCAACCTGTGAAACCACCACCAGCGAATAATCTAGCTTTCACAAGATGCTGCTGTTTCCCGCTAAAGATAAACGATTGAGACCGATGATGGGTTTTCATGTTCTTCGATTTACTCTTGTCATTTCCAAAGCCCAAATTTGAAAATGACCTCCCTAATGGAACTGAAAATCTAGAGGGGTTGGTTTCTGATGGATAGACTAGAGTTCGCTTGAGGGCAGAGATGGAATTATTATGAATAAGGCACTCATTGTTTATGCTACCGCAATCATTTCTTGCCTCAAAATTGTCGCTCTGTTTAGTCCCAGAAAAGTTCTTGATCCTCTCAATAATTGTCAAAATTGATCTGAGAAGAAGTCGTACAATATAGTCATACGATCTAACCCAATGAGACATCTCGCGAAGATTCTTCACTTCCTGCCGTTGCCACACTACCTTCTGCTGAAACTCGAGCAATTTCACCCCACCCGAATCTGCACCAGCCCGCATCCGCCTTAAACTCTGCTCAAGCTCCACCAACACTTCAATCTCTTGATATAGCTGTTCTGTAGCAGCCACAAACCTCTCCATTTTCTTAACTTTCTTCTCCATCTTCTTCAGCTTATATTGCCAGCCATACCATTTGGGATCAATCTCAACTACGTTATCGAAAAGTGTTTCTAGATTGTGGTATGTTGGATTCGTGCACTTCTTACCAAGTATAACCACCGACTTCCCCACACTTCTCAAGTTCTCAAATAACTCCGCAAGAACAAGATCCATAAGATAGTCGATATCTTCAGAAACAAGCTTCTGAATGCCAACTGAGTTTGCAATCTCTTCTCTTAACCTCATAATATGTCCATCAGTTAGACACTGCCATAAACTAACAACCTTCGACATCAATCTCGAAATCTCAAATGCCAAAATTCCAATCACTGGTCTCTCCGGCTCCCACGAGATACTTTTCCGCGAACTCTTCCATATATTACCAAACCAAGTATCTGCTGCAGTCTCTCTCACCATCCCTCAAATGTATGGTCCCCACCAATCTACGCAAATGCCTCAATCACTGCACAACCCTGAATCAAAGGCAACCATATACTAAAAATTAGACTATTTACTCCATATTTACATCATGACTTCAAATCAAGCAAAGCAAACAAAATCTTCTCCGATCATTAAATTAGGGCTTAACATATCAATGTTGTTCTTCAGTCTTCACCAACTTTTTTTTCCACAGGAATCAAAATAGAACAAATAATACCTCTTAAAATCCTATAGCAGCAGTCCTATACTAACATTGCAGTAAACACACACACATTCCAACAAAGTGCAAAAAAAAAAGAAAAAAACTCACCGATTGTTCGAACTGCAATTGACATCACAGGACCTCCGAAGCAAAAATTAACGACTACGATCCAACTAGCTGAATCTGGTGAATATTACTGCAAATAACATTTCGAGGATAAAGTCGAGAAATGTGAGATCGAGAAGAATAGTAGAGAAGGAAATAATTTGGGGAAAGGTATGGGGGAGTGCACACTTTATTAACCGGCGCACCTCCGGCGTCAAATAGGGAGGACTGATTTGACCATAGCACTGGGACAAAATTAAAAGCATTCACTTGTGCTGTGGGATAATATTCGTAATAAGGAATTACGGCGTCGTTTTGTCTGCCTCTTATTATAACCCCTGTAGGAAATTACGACGTCGTTTTGTCTGTGTCTTATTATAACCTGGTGGTGCCCTGCGGTTTGTCCTCGTCTTTTTATGTTTTTTTATTTTTATTTTTTTCGGTTGTCCTCGGTTTTTTAAGGCATATGCTTGTTCCTACATCGTGTGTAATTATACAGTTGTTTTTCCATGTAAATTCAATAATAATTATGTTTTTTTTTAAGAAAATTTAAAAATTACTATTTTGTTTCGTCACGTAAATATAGATATTTTTTTGTGTCAGCACGAATTTACAATAAACTTATCTTCAAATATCACTATTATATTAGATATACACAAAAATGATAGTGTTTATACGTAACAGTAATAGTGAATAGTGTTTATATAGATTTCACTGGACTTTGGTTTATATGATATACTTTTTTTTATGAACATGATTAATGTGTTATTTCTGGTTTTGATTGTCCATTTATACATTCTTCAACTAATTTTTAATGGATACTTGCTAGTTTTTCAATATAAATTGTTAGAAAACACTGTCTTGTGAAAATGTCATGATAGATGACTAAAAGTTTATCAATTAATTAAAGTTAAAGAATAAACTGGTAAGATGATTTAATTATGATTTCTTTCACAGTTGATTGATGCACGCAGAAATTTATCAATAACTATTTTGGTAAAAAAATATTAATAATTTATTTTAAAATTAATCTAATAAAAATGTAAAATTTAAAATTTACATTAATTCCATGTACATGTATGTAATATTTAGATCGCACTTTTAACTTCAATGAGAAGGAATATATCTGAAGCCTCGTGATATCTTGTTTCCTAAAAGAATTGTTTCATTTAAAATTGATATGCATTAAGTTAATTTGTTTTATTTCAAATGTCCAAATTCATTAATTAATATTAACACTCTAAAATAATAAAGTATTTGTGCATTAGTAAAAATAAATACAAAATTAAAATATGTTATTTTCAAATGTCTTAATCAGCAAAAAATTTAATAATATTTCAAATGTCATGACAAGCCCAAAATATATACTCCAATATTTAAAATTTCATAATCAGTTAAACACTTAAACTAATTTCGTCCCACGCCAACACCCTATTTGCTTCAGATTAGAACAGGATTATTTGGCCATTCCCTTAACACATGTCTCAATTATATCCCTTCATCACAAGCTAAAACCGAAAAAGTCCAAAAGAATGTACACAAACTATCTCCGGTAAACGTATATATTGTATGAAACTCGTATCATTATACTTATAAATTAATATCACTATTTTTATAAATTAGTATCTACATCATTTAGTATTATGATCTTCAGTGGCGGATCTAGCTAGGTGTACAGCTGTACCCCAAAAAATTTAAAAACTTTATAATTTTTCTATGTAAAAAAAATTAATATATGTACCTCAAAATAATATAACAAGTCACTAATTAGTTCAAAATATTTTACTTACTATTTTTTGTATTCTCAAATTCTAAATTCGTCACTAAATTGGTCTCAATTTATAAATATAATGATATCAATTGATAAGTAAAATAATATTAATTTATAAATTTAATTCTATAAATTTCATACTATGAGTTTCACTGGAGACCTACCCTAAAATGCATATATACCCTTCGTTATTATTGGCTAGCATTTCCTCTAATTGGCTAATCTTTATAAATAGCCATATAGCATATATAATTGGTTTCACATGCCTGTAATCGTTTTACATAATGAATATTGTGTGTGATTGGAGCAAAAATTAAATAATAAATAATGCTTGAAAGTTATAAAAATTAGTAAGACTTTTTAATATTATAAAATAATTGTTTTTAATTTAAAGAAAACGATTTTTTTATATATATATATAGAGTAGGTCGTAGAGTTAGAAATAGTGTAGCTATATATATGATTAAAATGATAAGGATATGGCATATACTAGTTGTAAACATGGCAGTTGGCTGTTGTTTTCATGATTGATGGATTCATGTCGTTTGTATATAGTCGCTGGCATGGACCCCAAAACAAAGGTTCATTTCATCTATTACAAATGACAAGTTACATCATTTTTAAATAATATACATATATATTGTTTATTCATAAATGACCACATTAAAAAATATTACTCAAATATGCATGACATGCTTGGGATTTAATTATAAGTATATCTTATGAAATATTATATGCAATAAAAGAATTTGACTAATTATTTATGATGTATAATTTTCTATTATTATAATTTATTTTATATCAGTGTCACCTAATTTGAGAGTTTAGGTGATATTTGTGCTAGTAAACACTTTCATACTTTTGATTCAATATTTTTTTTCAATCATCATTGTCATGGAATATGAAAAACATCAATATAAATGTATTTAATGTGTATTTTTATTTTTTGGTCGATTTTTTTAGTAAAAACTTTGATTTTGTTGGGCCTTTTCGCTCCATCGTTCGACCAAAGTGGTGGCTGAACGAAGGTGAGTCATTAAGGCATTAACCGTCGTGCAAAACAAAAAAAATCGTACAAGTTAAGCTCTGTCGTAAGGGCTGAACGACCATGAAGTCGTGCATGACACTGTGGCCAAACAACCATTAAGCTGTGCATGAAGTTTTGTCTGAATAACCATTAAGTTGTGCATGAAGCTTCGACCGTACATATCGTTATGCTTTATTTTATAGTACATGAACTCACCTTCAATTTTGTTTTAGCGAGAATCATAGTGCAAGAAAATTATTTTTTATTTTGGGGAAGGGGGTAAGGGTCGGTGTTTTGAAGAGGGGGGAAATAAGAGTAATTTTATTTTGAGAGACAATGATGGAATTGTAATTATTTGGGGTGAGTTTAATAATATAAATTAATTTTAAAATTTTAATGGGGCGTGAATAAAACATTTTGGGGTGTGTTCAGTGACTTCCTAATAATAACTCAATCCCTGAGCCACGAGTTTAATCCTGTTCATATGGGCCTATTTAATTGGGCTAAAATAAAAGCATAGATTGGACAGAATTGGAGTATATATTAGGTTTATTTATATTGGCCTATTACTGGGCTTCTTTAACACGTCTAGTATACTGGTCCTGTAAAATCAAATAATTGGCCCATAATTATTTTGATAGAAGTTAAGGCCCATTGACGAATACGAGCTTTCAGGCTCAGCATTTAACCAAATCAGTCCATATTTGTTTATATAGTTTCTTTAATCAAATATTAATAAATATAATATTCTTTTCGTCCTAATTTTAATTGACAACTTTCTATAAATAACCGTCTTTATTTTGTTTGGCAATTTTCTAAAAAAAAATAAAGCAACTTTCAATACTATTTAATACTATTATTTTTTTCCATCAAAATCATTTTACACCATTTAATATTATTATTTTTCTCCATCAAACTCATTTTACTCACTTTACACAATTTAATACTATTATTTTCTATTTTTTCTTTAATCTTTGTGTTACAAAAGATTTGGCCAAATTAAAATTAGAAGCAGACAAGTAAAACATAAATAAATGAATAACTCAAAAAATTTAAGATAAAATGATAGTCTTACGCGTGTGCATTAAAGAATCAAATCACATGGGATACTATATGGTTAGGGGAAAAGGGTTTTTATCATTCTTAATTTTATCACTTTAATTATCACATTGCAGCTTTACTTATTATTGCAGCTCATTCAATTTTAATATCTCTGAAAATGAATTAAGAAAAAGAAATAATATTTAATGTACACCTTAATCGGTGGTCCTCATTTATGTAATTTGAATGGTTAACATTTATTTCGTGTTTAATTTAACTAAATTCATTTGTACACATATTGATAAAGTGAAAAAGTGGTAAGAAATATATAAAGCCAATTATGCCGTTCAACAAATTTAGAGTTAAATTTATTTTATTTTCTTGCATATAATAAATAGGGTTCAACAAAGTTAGAATTTTAGGGTTACGGGTGTCTACTCTGAAAAGATTTAGTTTTTGTGGTTTAACTTTATCAAGGCACGTATTGGAAGTCTCAATTAGCTGTAATTTGTTTAAGCTGAATTTGACGTTCAAACTGTCAAAAAATATACTATACTAATATTCTTTTAAAACAAAACTTGAAATATTTCTTGATAATAATAAAACTCACATGCTCATCACTTTCGCTGTTTCGCAGTATATATATTTCTCCGATGCATCTGCGAAAAAAATAAAATTATGGAAATAAAATTGGAAATTGAGGTATCCAGGTAGGATGGATCTTCTATATAAGATTTCAATTTAAATCAATAAATATTTGTCAAAAAAAATACTGTACTGCTATTTGCTAGTTTGTCTAATATGAACATTTATTTTTGGTTCTCGTAATAATCGATATCAATAAATAACTATGTTATAAAAGCGGAAGCGGATTTTGAGTGCGCTTTCGATCGGACCGAATTCAACCGAGTTCGATCGTTATTGAAGTGATTGAATCGGTATAACGTCATAATTACGTAATATACAAATAAATATATAAATAATAAATATCATCTATATTTTTTCCTCTCTAATAGTATTTATAAATAAGTTACCATAAAAATTAAATAAACATACAACGAGTGCATGGACAAACAGTTTAAAAGATTTAATTAATTGATCTAATCTAATAATCACTAAGGCTTCAATAAAAAAAATACCAAAAAAATCCCAAAATTTTTATTTTTTTTTCAAAATACAGCAACTCGCCGAGTACAGATGATACTATGCAAATCTTGGAAATGAATGCTTGAAACACCTTTTTTATTACACACAAATGTAAGAATAGTATCATTATCATTACAAAATTTTCATTTGATTTTTCTACTTTTTCTAGTAGTTGATGATGTTCTTTTGAAATTTACTTGAAAGAAATGGAGCCACATACTAAATCATTAAAAAAAAACAGATAATTTTTATATGAATTGTTTTCTTGTCTTAAAAAAATAAAATAAAAAACTTATTGTTAAAGCAAGTAGGTTTGACTTGATTTTTCTACTTTTTCTAGTAGTTGATGATGTTCTTTTAAAATTTACTTGAAAGAAATGGAGCCACATACTAAATCATTAAAAAAAAACAAATAATTTTTATATGAATTGTTTTCTTGTCTTAAAAAAAATAAAATAAAAAACTTATTGTTAAAGCAAGTAGGTTTGACTTGATTCCCTTTCGGTAATTACTTGGTAGTTTAGCAAGATAATGATATCACGTGCATCCAAAGCGTCGTCACACTAAAAGGAAAAATAAAATACTAATAATTACTTTAATTTGTATTAAATGTGGGGTAACGCCATTTTCTTTCTTTGCGTAACGACATGGGAAAAATTTATACTCAATTTCACTTTCAGACTAATTTGTATTGCTTGTGATTTATTTTGTAATTTAAATATATAAATCCACTGAATTTCGTAGGTAAGATCATAAGAATGAATCAGCGGCTATGAATAAATATTTGTATGGTACCGCGTTTTATTAATTTCTAGATTGTTGTACGAAAGAAGTATCTCTTGAAAATAAAGTAAGATTCTATTAGTATTGAAAAACAGAACACGAATATATTTTAAGTGCATTAAGATGAAAACTAGGATCTTGATCAAATTGTTCCATTTTGAGGAACCTCAAGATTAATTGGTAGCAGTGTTTTCATAATTGGATCGGCGACTAAATCGGACTGGATACTGATTGGCGATTCAATCGGGTTGGACCGATCGAACTAGCGGTTCAACCGTTAAAATGATATCTCTCTATTTTTTAAAAATATCTCGTATATTATATTAAAAACAAAATAAATATGCACTTATAAAACTTTAAAATGATAATTTATAAGTTTCATATTGAAAATAAATACAATAAAATCATAAACAATATCATATAATACAATTTAAAGTACTAAAATTTAAAATATGAACAATAGAAATTAAGACTAAGTTTTAAATTAAAAAAAAAAAAAAAACCGCTTTTGACCGGTTTTCCCGGTTCTGATTGGATTTTTTTCGGTTCAAATGTTCAATCGTAAAATTTGTTTTTTTAGGGTAATTGAATCAATGTCATGGCCGGTTCTCGATTCAACCCGGTTCTGAAAACACTGATCGGTATAGTACGCGACGATTTCGTTATATAATTAATTTAAGAGATACACATGCATGAGACGGTTTCACGGTGAGACGAGATATAAGTTGGACATTGACGCTTTAACACTTTGAGGTGGTTGGGTGTGATTTGTATTAAATTGTACCGTCTCATATTAATTTTTGTCTTAATTTAATAACATGTCTTATCAACTTTCATATCAAAATTATTTACTCCATTCATCCCAATCTTTATGGTAAAGTACCCACTTTTTTGTCTCAATCTATATGGTAAAGTTACTTACACATTTTATCACTTTATCACATAAAATATTAATAAACAACAGTTTTTACTCTCAATTACCCATCACTTTATCACTTTATCATATAAAATACTAATAAACAACTCTTCCTACCCCACCACTTTATCACTATTTCACTATTTCACTATTACATTTAAATGCTTTAAAATACAATCCGATCCTAAGATTGGGGACGGAGGGAGTAAAATTTTAGCGAGAAAAAAAGGTGAAGTTAATTGAAGATGATATCAATGACTTGAGTGATGTGTTGCATGGGTGCAGGTGCGTGGGTGCGGGGGCGACGCGATACGGATACAGAGATACGAATTTTTGAAAAATTCAGGATGCGATTCGACAAGGATACGTCTACTTATTTATTATTTTATTATATATAATACCTGTAAAATATATAAAAATAACAATTCATATACCATCATCAATCCAACATATAAGCATAATAAAGTTTTTAATTCAATTAAAAAATTAAAACAAGTCACATCTTTTGTTCGTGACTTTGGGTTGAAAATGTAAGTAAAATAATTAATATTTTCTATTAAAAGTTTTTTTTTCTTATTTTAAGTTTTGTGGGTTAATAAGTTAATTAAACTTTCTTATTTAAAGTTTTAAATTTTCTCCATAAATTTTATTTTTTTTCAAAAATGACCCCAGACGCACCGGATTCGCACCCAAATGCACCCGGTGCACGTATCCTTTTTTTTTTTTTTTTCAAATTCGCCACGTGGCGCACCGTGTGCGAATCCCACGCGAATCGCACCCGCACCCGTCAAGTATCCGATACTGCATTTTAGTATTTTTTGGAGAATCCGTGCATTAGAACTTGAGAATAATAATTGGGGTTAGTTAAGAATTTTTTTCGAATTTATTTACGTTTCTACTAAATTGATTTGTTAATATGATTATTGAGGTGTGGAGATATCGTCAATTTTTTATTTTTATGACGGAGCACATACGTCAATTGATTATATAAATAAATCAACAAATTGAAAAGGGAGAATAGTGATACCGAATTTAATGTTATATTTTAAAGGAAAAAATAATTCAAATGTTAATTTATTTAGATATCTATGAACGCTATAGTTAATCATGATTTCTATCACTCTAAAATTAATTCTTTTTTTCGCTCTAAATTTAATATTAAGAAACATAAATAATGAATAAAAGACAGAATTATTTACATGATTGTTGCGTTAGGTGAATATACAATGAATCAACACACACAATCATTGATTGCCATTACATTTACGTGCAGGGATAGCTCTCATCTACCATCAAGTTAACCATATTAAAATGATTGTAACTCATTCATTTAAATTTTTCTTCATTATGATGCTACATTGGTGACATTATTCAATGAAATTGTTGATGTTTATCTATGAGCATTGTGTACTAAAAACATTATTTTTCGTATATTATTGCTACTTGTATAAAATATTGTTACCAAAATGAAATTCACTCTCTTAATATATGTATGAAAATAATCAAATAAATAAATAATATATGATGTATGAAATAGAAAATGATTAAATACAAACACTAATACAACGAGACACATTTACAAGAGACGATATCACGGTGAGACAGAACATAATGAAGAACATAATTTAAAATTGACGTTTTTATACTTTGGGAGAAATGAGTGTTGATTTGTTAGGTTGTATCTCATTTCATGTATGAGACCGTTTCATACAAAGTTTTTATCTTTATTTAGTACTCTCTTATTTTTTATTTACATGTCGTTTTAGTCTTTTGAATTATCTGTGAAATAGATATCGTTTTGGTATTTTATCCCCCTTTATCTCATATTTACCCTTAATATTTAAATTTCAAATTTCCTACAAATGTGTTGTATGTTTAATTTTTCAACCAATAGTATTTATTGTTAAGAATATTTAAATTATATTAATTAAGGTTAATTTTTTTTAAAAAAAATATATCATTAATTTATCTTAAAAATCCCATAATGACATCTATTAAAAAAATGAGGGAGTAATAATTTTAATTCATAGGATTTGAAAAATAATAAATATAAGAATTTATATATTTCAAATCATGAATTGTCAATAGATAAAAGAAAATGGAGAGTGAAGGGGGGAGAGGGAAGGAATGAGTAGAAAGGAAGAGATTTCAAATTACATGATTTTGACGAAGATTTAAATTTTTCTTTAATTTAAATTAGTCTCAAATTCAAGTGTTTATAAATTCATTTAACTCAAATGAATAGAGTGATAATTTTTGTTTCAAATTTATTCACCCAAACGAAGCAGAGGAGAGATTCATTCAAGTGTGTTAGCATTACCCTAGCTGTGAAAAATTCTTAATTTCACCCTTTTAGGTTCTTATTTACTCCAAGTTGAGAATGTATAAAAGAGAGAGAGTTATATACATATATAATAGAACTCATGATTAATGACAAGAAGAAATGGAGTTACAATTTTTTACCCTAATTATGTAATTGTTGGGCTGTAAATGAATCAACTCTAGTCAAAGTAGGCAAGGATACTACTATTGTTCATCAACATTTGAAATGTTATCAAACTCTGGATATAATATTTTAAGTTAGTTTGATTAAGGGTTTCGAAAAAAAAAATTAGTTTGATTGCGAAACACAAGTCGAACCAAATAATATGATATTTTATGATTTTTTTTTTTTTGAGAAAGATTGTTTTAACTAGGGCTGTTCACGGTACGGACCAAAACAGATATTTAAAATTATCTGTGTCCTTACCAAAGTTCGGTTATTTTAAAATTGGAGTGTCCGTGTCCGTACCAAAACTTCGGTTCGGAACGGTACGGTTTTTTAACTTTTCGGTATGATTCGGTACAGATTTTCGGTTGTAACGGAATCAGATCGGACCGGATCGGATCAGACAAAAGAAATGATTTTTTTTAACCTTTTTCTCCTTTTTTTTCTATCACCCATCATTTTTCTTTTTAATCACAATTTTCTTAAGAATATTGGTGTAATCTACACAAAATGCACATGAATTCAATACATCTTCAACCATATTCATGCATCTACCCTTTAGACTCAAACATATTACATGATAGGGTAATAGTTAATTAAAAATAATAACCCAACACAGCATCAATGGTGTATTTAAAACATGACTAATAAAATACACATTTAAAAATTTATTGTGAATTTTCGTCGGTCCAAATTGACGAGAGGTACAAACTACAGAGCGATGAGTTGGTGCGAGAGAGTAAGGATGCGTAATTACAAATTGAGAATTTTATAGGATTCTCGATAATTATAAATCACAAATAAGGAAGTAAATATTCTAATATCTCGCCAAAATATTCATACGATATATTCAATATTAAATTACATGGATATCAATAATCTATAATACAATTTAATGAATACAAAATAAATTAATAATTAAATTTATTATATATTTAAATCGGTTATTCGGTTCAGTTCGGTACGGTTCGGTGCGGTTTCATTCGGTTTTTCGGTACGGTTAATTCAGTAATATCCATGTCCATATCCAAAAAAACTTCAGTTCGGTTCGGAAAAAGTCAAAAAGTCAACGGTTATTTTCGGTTCAGCTTTCGGTTCGGGTTCGATAATCTCCAAACTCCGTGAACAGCCCTAATTTTAACTATTTTTATTATAGCTTGAATGACCTACTACTCTTTCTTAATTGATTTCTTTAAAGTTACATTTTACGTTAATCATCTACTATTATTTGAAATAGAAAGGTTTAATTGAATCAAGAAATTAAAAATTGAATATTTTTTAAAACTAATCCAAGTTTTGAGTAAAATTCAGTTGTTATCAAGACAATTGTTCCACATGCATTGTGCAACTAAAATATATTTTTAAACAATATTAATCGATAAATATTATTTATTTTAACTCAATGATATTATTTTGCACAAAAGAAATCAACATTAATTTTTATACTAAATGTTTCTTTCTTTTTTTAACTTGAATTTGATATCATTAACTCAAGTACAATTTTTTAAATGATCCAAAATGATAATTCGAAAGTGGATTCAACATAAAACATATCGCAATGCAGATAGGGACGGCCCCATTCATGGGCCAGGGGGGCACTGGGCCCCCCTGAAATTTTGAAAAATATTATTGGATTATAGGTACATCGTGTGTTCATAATCCATTTTAAAATCATACAATTTGTTATATTGAAATATACAATTTATTTACACTGAACTGTGTAAGTATTTTTTTCACATTAATAGTTGCACGGTTTAGTGTAAGCAAATTGCATCTTTTAATATAACAAGTTGCATGATTCTAAAATGCATTATGAATGTAGGGTGCACCTGAATACATACAAGATTTGGCCTATTAATCGGGCCCCCCTCAACAAAATTCATGCATCCGTCCCTGAATGCAATTAAAAAATCAATTAAGACATTTAGAGTTCTTTTGTATGAAGGGGAATTGTTGAGATTTTTAATCTAATAAAATTTCCACATATTATCATATATCATGAGTCTCTCGAATTGAAAATGTATTAGTGAATTAACATGTTCGAAAAGTAATGCTTTTAAAATAATGAATGACCTCGTAAAATATTTTAAAGAAACTTGTTAGTGAGAACAAAATTTGCTACAAAAATGTGTCTTAATATGTGGATATAATCGTATCGTATCATTGCACGGGCATAGGTATTTTGTTCCAGAGTCAAAACATAACCAAAACAGACACGACTCATGAGAGAATGAAAATGACGTTACCAACTTTTTTAATTAACGTCGATTCAATTTACTAGATTAAATATGCCAATTGATTAAATACTTGAATATATATTGTTGTGTTTCAAAAATAAAATAATAAAGTTATTGCCTATTGGCAGGTGTCAATACATAAGTGGTAAAAATCTTCATTTACACACTGGCACAGTGGCACTGCTTAATTTCCAACTTTCTAGAGTTTGGTCTAAGAAAACGAAAGAAACAATATTTCACATGTTAACAATGATAAATATGTCAAACAAAAAATAATATTAATGGTTATTTTAGATGTATTTTTTTTAAAGATAATTATTTACAATAGTTCCCTAAAATAATTAATTACAATAATTCATTTTATTATCGGACACATGACAACATCATTTCATTTCACTGTTGACCGGAACCGCAAACACCATAAGAGGGGGACCAGCCGAAACCAGTGTTTTCAAAAACCGGTTGAACCGGTTCGACCGTAAACCGCTCATGTCACCGGTCGAATTACTTCTTAAAAAATGGCTCATCCGGTTTAACTATTTTTTATTATTTATTAAATCACTTTTCTTGATTTTTTATTATTTTTTTCTAAATCTTTTTTGTAATGCTATTGTCTTTATTCTGGTATCATTTTCTCTTTCATAAATTCATTCACAAGTCATCAACTTCATTTCATCTATTTATCTCCGTCACATACTGTGTGGAATTAATCCACAACCCCATTATCTCTAGTCTTCAAACTCTATTGTATTTATTTTAATATAAGACTTATAAGTTATAAATTAATATAATTTTAATTTTTTATAAATAAATATTTATTTTTTAATGTAAAATGCAAAATATAAAAGTAATATGCATAAATTATTTTGACGGTTGAACCATCAGTTTAACCGGTCCAACCGATTGAACTGGCAACCGATGTCCAGACCGATTTGGTCATCGATTCAGTTATGAAAACACTGCTCTAAACTACAACTCGAAACCGCACCGCTACCAGAACCGCAATCTCACAAGAGGGTGACCACTATCCCATAAAAAAGGAATCACCACGAAAGGAAACAAATATTACCTCTCCGAGTCTCCGCGTCTCGAACTCAAGGTAATGAAACTCTGACCAATTGAGTTATCCACACTTGATTATTTTAGATGTGTTTGGTTTTACAATAACTTAAGCATTTATTAAAGTTAAATTCGCTTATGATGCACATGGTGCATTTAAAAAATTTCACGACTATTAATTTAAACTTTCAAACATCTTTATTTTCTTTTAAAGTGTTAATGAATTAAAAACCTACAGTCATTTGAATTTTTACATATTAATGAATTAAACATGGATCATAAGATGAAATTGTATGGCTATCATGTTGATCCGTAATAAAAAGATGAATCAACTATCATATGAACATTTTAAATTATGTTTACACTTTATATTTCACCTTACAATCAGATTCAAAATATTATACATATGGTAAATTGATAAACAGATGATAACAAAATTGTAAATTGATAAAACATAATATAACATAAACATATATAAGAAGGTATTATGTGCATAATTTTTATTGTACATCATTATTACTATTATTGGTAAGAATTAATATTTTAATTGTAAAGTGTTGATCTTTACCAATAATAGTAATAGTAGTGTACCATGAAAATGGTGCACACAATATTTTAACTTATAACATAAACTATTTGTATATATTAAATTTTAATAAAAAGGTGATATGTCAAATTAGAAAATGATACTACAAAATATAACACTTGTACAACTTTGATTGAACCCAATCAACACTCAACCTCATTCAATTTATTCAGGTTCAATTTAAAAAGGGTCTGTCAAAGGGTTTTTAGGGCCCACGTGTTTGGGGCACCGGAAAGTATAATGCGAATCATTTCAATTAATATCGTTTGATAATTTTAATATATATATATATGTAATAAAAATAAAAATAAATAATTTATTATTTTTTTGTAATAATTTACTCAATTTTTCTAAAATGAGGAGTATTTAATTTTGATTTGCTATCCAACCAATAACAATACAATCAATAACATTATAGTGATTAACACCTCGATGATACACATTATCATTACAATTCTAAATCATACCAATCAGAATCTTAATTTATCTATTTAATGTGATTTACACCATAAAAATTTGTACAAAAATAATTACTCAATATATAATTGTCAAATTAGCAATGGTAACAAAAAAGTTTTTTGGTCCAATATCTTATCTACTCCTATTATCCATTTTTTGTCTCAAATAACTGCACAATTTTGGTCTCATGTCTATATTGATTGTCCAATTTTGATCCAATTTTCGCCGAAAAATTGTAAACAACGTTGTTTCAATCACATGCACGTCATGTGTCGGTAAAATTTGAAAGTTTTCGACACCCTCGTTGACGTGGACATTAACTATTTTTTTCTTTTTATTTTTTTACGTTTTTCAATCAATTAAGTTACACATCAAGCTAAGACTTTGAAGCTGGATAAAGGCAAAATATGCTTGGAGAAACAAAATTACTTTTGATGAATGGAGCATTAATCCTAGAGCTATTATTGTATGATCAGATTGTAGTAATATTTTTGTTTCCCTTGGTGTCTTAGTTTGGTTTTTTTATCTATTGGTTCTCCTCCGATATAATATATTCAGTGGGTATTTCACATGTCCATTCTTATCAATAAATTTTTTTTCTGATAAATAAAAAAAAAAATATGTGTAAATAACCCAATAAACTAAAATTCAAATTTTTAAAATTTAAAACGACTAAAGTTTACCGGTACGTAAATAGTATGTGATTGAAAACAATATTTTTTGCGGTTTTTTGGTGAAAATTGGATAAGAATTGGACATTCAATTTAGTTATGAAACTAACATTGGACATTAAAATTTTTTTGAATGAAAAATGAACTGTAGATAAATTATGAGATCATAAAATATTTTTTCTCTGAAAAAGGCAACCTATATAGTTCATACTTGGCATATGCAAAATAGACTGAATCAACTTTGCGAGCATGCACATTCACTTCTGGATTTCTTTTTTAATAAGAAAGAGACAAAAAATTCTACTGCATTCGTCCTAAAATAACGTGCACAGTTATTTTTTTTTATATTTTAGCGAACTAATTTTTTATTAGTATTTAAAATAATAAAATAACTTTTAAGGATGCACATAATAATGAGAGATAGATCTATAATACATCTCCTTAAAAATCACTTTATTATTTGAAATACTAATAAATAACTCGCTCACTAAAACTCGATAAAAAAAATAGTATGCATATTATTTTGGGACGGATGTAGTATTACCTATATTGTTGGCCCCTCAACCGGGTGAGTAATAAATCGAGGGATATGACTCACTTTTGAATTTCTAATCTTATATGGAGCATTATATACATCACTTTACTCTTAGATAGACTTATTTCATTGGACCATAAAAATTAGGGATAATTGCTCTTAGATACAATTTTTGAGACTCCATCATCACTAGGTACAACTGAATTTATTTATTACTATTAGATACAAATTTCATTGTGATTTATCCATTTTAATCTTTATAACCCCCTATTCATTTCATCTATTTTTTTAGGGAATTTTTTAAATTATTTAAGATTCTGCATCCCTTAAAAAATATCATTCGTTTCCTCAAAAAATTATTTCAGTTATTGAGAAGTTTGGCGATTTTAATTATTGATTTTTTTTCATCGACTATCACATCATTTTCTAGTGTGCAAAATATTTAATTTTGCACATGTGCAAAAATATTTATACTATGTTCAATTTATTTATTACTTGTGAAAAAAATATTTAGTTTTGTGTGTAATTTATTTTGCATATATTTACAACCTGTACGTGCAAAATAATATTGCACATATAAATAAATTTCAGCGCCAATTTTATTTTGAATAACACAATTTAAGATATTTATTTTATTTGTAAATGTGTTTAGTATTGTTATGTGCAAAATATTTAATATTGTGTGCAAAATTTGTAGTTTGCACATGTACAAAAATATTTATACTATATGCAATTTATTTTTTACTTGTGAAAAATATTTAGTTTTGTGTGCAATTTTTTTGCACAAATTCACATGTGCAACTATAAAAGGATAAGTAGGATTATCAGGCCTTGGAGATAAATAACTCGAGTATTCTTATTTATAAAATTTATATTTGAATTTCAATTCACATTTTTTTTTAAAAATAAATTATGTATTCTTATTTTTTAAAAAATTTATATTTGAATTTCAATTCACACATATATATATATATATTTAATATGATGAAATTATTAAATTTGTATCAAATTGCATACAATGATAACGTAGGTATGAAGAAAATGGTAAATTTGCGTATTTTAAAATTTTCATGAGAGAAGACACGAGGAAAATATTCTTGCTGAACAATTTTTTCGTGTTAAGAGATAAAGTTTTGGGTAGGGGCATAATATTAGGGTGTGGATTTTAAAATTTGAGGAAAATATGAAAAGGGACATTATTGTCAATTTGTGAGTAATTTTGTAGTTAATAGTAATGAAATAAATGACTTGTAGTTAATAGTAAAAAAGTGTTTATATTTTGTATCTTAGAGTGAGTCTCCCTAAAAATTAATTTATGTCTCATAAAATGAGATCTGAAAAACTTATACAAATATGTATTGGCATTTGAATATATTAATTGATGAACAATTGTAAGAATTAAAGAAAGAGGATCTCTAATACCCATACAAATGTATTTATTTTGTACTAGTATTCAAATTTCAAATTTACAAGCTACATTTTTCTTTTCTTTGCTTTTTCACACCTTCCATTATACTCGCGACATGTGTATCAAAATTGGTGTAATTGCAAGATATATTTTTTTGAAGTGTATTTGCAATCAACCAGGTATATTTTGATTTCACATATGTGGATAAAATTGTACTAAAAAGTGCAATTTTATCTACATATGTGCAACAAAAATGTATCTAATTGCAAGTTTTTTTTTTTTAAAAATGTACCTAGGTGCAATTTTTCCAACAAAATTTTATTTGTTAAAAGCTTTATTAAATAGTTTTTAAAGAATGCATCGAATAAAAACTTAAAACAAATAAAATTGTCATATTATTAGGCCTCAGTCTATCTCGTCAAAGCCGAAAGGTATCTCCCACACAACAAATTTCATTATTGTTCTTTGACTAAATAATGGGGTAAAGCCAAAAAAATCTATCAATTAATTTATTTATTTTTACTTTTGTCTTGAGATATATATCGAGACATAATACTTCACGAGTAATTATGTTTATTTAATCAATATACTATATTTATTATATAGGACTCAATAACATAAAAAAATATTGGAATTTTAAATACAACTTTGTTTTCCTACTTTAAGACGCAAAATTTTCATTTGTAAGAAGATATTAGCATAATTAATATAATAAATACAAGATTTAAATACAATTTATTTACAATAAATATAAATATAATTGCACAATTTTTTCCTATTAAAAATGTGAGAATCTATTACATTTAAACAAAATAACTAAAATATTACAAGAAGCATATCATTATTGATTTCGATTTGAAATTAAAAAGTGAAAATAGAAATTAAATTACGCAAGATCCAGGGCCAAGACGTCAAGATTCAAATAGTCATTTTTGAAACATTCAATTTATTTTAGTGATATTTAATTTGTTTATCTTTGAGCAGGTGCGTAATAAATAGTTGTCTTTATTCAATATAAATAAATTGCATATTTAAGTATAACAATTTGCATATTTTTAAAATGCACCTGAATACATATAAAACTTAACCTTGAAAATAATATAAAAAGAAATATTTTCCCAAAAAAATGAATCTCAAAATGTATTTAACACGTTCAAAAAAAATTATATGGGGCATAAGTTAGGTAAAAGAAAATTAAAAAAAGAATATAATGAGAATAAATTCTAGACATATTTCTTGGTATTGTAATCTCCACATTAGCAAACAAATCACGCCAATTATTTATCAATTCATAATTAAAGTATGATAATAAAAAATATAAAAGAATAATACTAATTGCTTTCACTTTTCCTGCTCATTATCAGACCAAGCAAAAGACAAATATTGATTTTCTCTGCTTTCCTCTTTCCAACCCCATTAATGGAGGGAACTCCACTTTACAAACTTTCTCAAAATTAAAGCTGAACCTAAATCACCTCCAAACAAATCCCCTTGAAAATTTTCTGGCGCCATTCCACCTACCAATTTTTCAAAAAACATAAATCCCCTGTTTTTTTTTTTGCTCTCTTTATTTTGTGATTTCAATAATTTACAGAGCTCAAAATTAAAGCGAGACATGGAAGCTGAAGACAGAGAGAGTACGGATTCGGGTTCTTTAAGTGGTAATCCGGATTCTGAGTCTCCGCCGTTGAGCGGCGGCGATTACGCCACCGCCGCCGCCGTCGGTGTTGTTGGTGGCGGAGTTCCGGGGGTCTTAAATATGAGCATGAGCATGGAGAAGAGTGGGGCGGCGGTACACCCCGCCGCCGTCGAAGTGGGTGGCGCCGCCGCGAGCGGCGGCGGAAACGGCGATTTGGCGACGGTGAAGAAGAAGAGGGGTAGGCCGAGGAAGTACGACGCGGAGGGGAACTTGAATCCGGCGTATTTGAAATCGCCGACGGCGGTTCAGGCGGCGGCGGGATTTACGCTTTCGACGACGTCGTCTTATGAGTATTCGTCTGGGCCGAAAAGAGGGCGTGGGAAACATTCTGCTGCTGCCGCTGGAAACTGGCAAATCGTTGCTTCTCTCGGTGAGTTTTTTTGTACGATCTAAACGACATGCAGTATTGCGTTTAACTATTGGTTTTTTTTTTCCGGATGTTTAGGTCTATAATCTGGGGTTTATATCTAGATTTCAACTTTTTTGTTGTAATTTTTGTTGTTTAATCTTTTGGTGTGAGGGGTTGACTTTTTTTGTTTCTTACTTGAATCTTGTCTTTGGGCTCATTTTTCTCTCTCATTTTTGGTCCGTGATTTTTTTTTGTTGTTGTTGGAAAGCTATTATTTGGTCTTTGATTTGAAGAAGGGAGAACCTATTGGGTTTGAAAGAACTTAATATCTAGTGATTTATAATTTCATTAGCAGCATTTGGTTGCTATTTTAGATTATGTTTCTGTAAATCTTAGATTCAAGTTTAGAGATCTATTTTCTATGTGATAGTAATTACTTTCTTGGGTTTCTGTTTCTTTAATTCAAAATTCTTGTGAATTCGTGTAGGGAAATTATCTCGGAACTAGGGTTCCTAATTTGTTATTACTGTTTATTTAGTATTTTAATGTTTTGCAGTGTTTGTTGGGGTTAGGGGTTTGACCAAACTTTTCTGAAATGTTGATGTTTGTGTTGCAGGTGAATTGTTTGCAAACACAGCAGGAGGGGACTTCACACCGCATGTGGTCACTGTACATACAGGAGAGGTAGGGACAATATTCTTATTACCTTTGAGTTATGGAATTTTGTTTTCTATGTCTAATTTTTCATATAGTATTTTGTACTTTGGTCCTCAATTAATTGGTATTTTGCAGGATGTTGCAGGGAAGATACTAACTTTTGCACAAAAGGGTCATGGAGGTATTTGTGTTCTTTCTGCGAATGGATCAGTCTCCAATGTCACACTTCGCCAGCCTGGTTTATCTGGGGGTCTATTAACATACGAGGCACTATTTCTCATCCTATTTCTAATTATTATTACTCTAATCCTTCCTTTTTATCATCCAAGTTGCAAACTTTCTTTGTTTCTCATTGTTTTGCATTTTAAGTGTGTGTTTTAGAACTCTAAAAAACAGCTTCTAGAATCACTTTTTTCAAACGCTGTGAGAGAACTTTGAAAATAAGTGCTTCCAGAAGTTGTTTTTAGTATTTCTAAACACAAATTGAATGTCGTCAGTCATCACTAGAGCTTGATCATGCTTCTTTAATTTTGTTAACATCTGTCTCTACATGTTGTATCACCCTAAATTTCTGGTTTTCTGGATATTGGAGATACTCTATTAGAGCACGTTTTTCTTGAGCAAAATGTTTTGGGGCAACTTATTGTTGGATAGCTATGTGCTTCTTTTAAGAGAGAGATTGTCTTATATGAGATGGAACCCCACTTAGATATTTGCATCATTACGTCCATATAATACGGAGTATAATTTGTTTGGGCCACATAATATAGTAAGAGTAACACTTGGATGTATTAGTTGCACGATGAAATCGATATCGTTGAGTGAAAACTAGTTCTGACCAACTAATACCTTATAGTAAAGAAACTAATACTATCATTTAAAAATGCACTTGAATTGAATGGTGAAACTAATGCATAAAAGTATTTGCCATATAGCAAGATCCGTCTCGTACCACAGGTTTTTGCCTTTTTTCAAATATCTTGACAATGAAACTTGCCAATTAATGCAGGGCCGCTTTGAGATTTTAACTTTAACTGGATCATACATAGTCTCCGAAAATGGTGGGATGAAAAGCCGAGCTGGCGGATTAAGCGTTTCGTTGGCCAGCCCCGATGGCCGTGTGATAGGTGGCGGTGTTGCAGGTTTGCTTATGGCCGCTAGCCCAATTCAGGTGACAACTTTTTCTTTAAAAAAACCGAAACCCATTATCATCTCATCGTACAATATGATTTGCATCTTCATGATACGTACAAATTTATGCTTTTCCAGATTGTAGTTGGAAGTTTCGTTCCAAATGGTTTGAAGATGCAAAAACGAAAGCAGCAAAACGAGCCACGAATGACCCCTGCAGTGCATTGTGCTCCGGCTACAGTCACAGCAGCAATGCCAATATCACAGGCGCCACCAGAGACGCACATTTACCCCACTCAACCATCACAATTCGTCCCTCAAAGTCACGCAGAAGCAGATCACAGCTTAAGCAATAAGGACCACCCGAATTCTGCATCTACTGATACTGCTGATTGGAACGGGTCAGATCACAGACTCTACCCGGATATTAACATTTCAGTATCCGTCGAGGACCATTGAAGCTAAAGTTTGTTTTGTCTCGTTTTCTTCTTTAGAAACTGATCAAGCTGATGCTCTTCATGACTGATGAGACTCTTAATCTATCTTCTGATTTTTGTTGTTTTTAACATATTAGATGCAATTTAGAAACTTCTGATGAGACCTTTTAGAAATTACATGACAGGCTCTGTTGTTTTTTGTTGTTCAATTTTTATTTTGGTGTTGCTTTGTTTATATCTATATCATGTGAATTAAAACACACCAAATGTAATGATATTAAAACAGCAGCAACATTTTGATAGTATTTCTGGACACACACGTATGATCCAAAAAACATTAACACCCAAAAGACGGTAGTAAAAACAAATTCACATAATCCATAGGTTTCTTGATTTTTATTCATTCATAACTCATAGGAGGCATCATTCATCATTCATTTCTCAGAAGTTTCAGCCTCTTCCTTTCCCTTGTAAAAACGAACAACCCTCGAATAGAAGTTCCAATGAGGATGAGACGGCGTGATCGCAGGTTGTCCAAACGGATGTTCTTTCACATAGGTAGGAACATCATCAGCAGCTGCAACCCCATCTAGGTATTTCCTCAGCTCACCATCCTCCACTAAAAACCAACAAAATTTAATAAAAAAAATCAACCATAATTATCATTACTACATGTAAATCAATATTCAAGATTCAAACCTGTAAAAAATAAAAATAAAATTCAAGATTCAAAAGAATTGTTTATATGATACCTAAAACTGTGTCTTTGGGGTTGTGCTTCTTGTATGGGTCAGGAAATATTGCAGTGTTCGGCTGCATAAAATGAAAGAAATCAGTTATTTGATTGGAACGTAGATATCCATGAAAATATTTCATATAATTTTGAATAATAATATGTTGGATTACTGGGTTAAGTAGGGCAGTGTGAGGCTCATCATCAATGAGCAAGGTATTTTTGGCAGAGTATTTTCCTTTGTATGATGATTTTTGCCAGATGTCCTTCAATTCTTTCAGAAACAGAGGCTTTCTCTCATTGTCAATGCATGAGAATGAGGATTCAGTGCACTCTTCTTGACTCTGAAAATAATGAATTAATTAATTTTCATTTTAAAAATTCTATCCTATTATTCAAAAAAATTGAATTTTACCCAAACAAATATGAACTTGCTTCCAGCTCCACCAGAGATGCTGCTCAACACACAGTGGATATTATGCCTGATCAACTCATAATCAAACACAGAATTAGCTCATGAAAGTAGGATAATTTTTAAAGCCTTTTGCTGTATATTATATATATATATATATATTTTTAGTCATTAATTTATATTATGATATGTCGATTTTGTAGGCTTGCTAATGGAAGTAGGTGAATCGAGTTTTGTGAACAGGTAAATTTCATGAAATTTAAGCACCTCGTTGAATTATAATTAAGCACATGTCAATTTACAATATTACTAATAAATTCATCGACAATTTCATAATTAGACAATCCAAATATATCCAAGAATTTTCATGTGAATTTCAAAGAGAAAATACCTGATAAAGAAAAAAAGAAAATTCTAATTATATTCCATTTTAGTCATATATATATGTATATATAATAATATATGAATATTCCCTCCAAATTTAAAGAAGAAGAAAAAAAAAAGGTTCACCACTTACTCTCTAGCAGAGGACCACAACGCAACGTCGAAACGCTCAAAGCAAAATTTCAGAAACTCAGTGCAAAACGGCCTCTTAAAAACTGTAACAAATAATAACAAATTTAATTTCAACAACAATATGAATCATAATTCACCAAAATAAGAAATGCAATTACAAATTACCCAGACATGAACAGTGGCTTTTTCCCTGACATGAACCCTTTTGACAAGCAATCCGCCCAAACAGAGAATAAGGAGCTTCTTTTTGGGGCCGAGATTCAGAAGATTACTATGCACCGGTTTACTCTGGCCTCTGCATCAATATTTTGTTAAAAATTAAAATAGAGATTCTTTCACTGGCTTTTACCGTTTTATGTCCTTCAATAAAATCAAAAACGATTTTTTTTAAAAAAAACTGAATGTGGTGGTCCTGCTTCTCAGACTTGGTTTTGATTAATTTGACCAATTTGGTGTTAAATTTACTAAAAAAAGTATAATCACTCCAACTTATAATGATTGTTGTTCTAGATTTTCAGGTTAAAATTAAGATGCTCAACTTATAAAAAAATTGTTGTTGTTACTGTTGTTGTTGTTTTTTTTTTTTTTTTTTTTAATTTTGGTTCGACAGTGTAGGTTTATTTATGTTAGATTAAAATACTTCAAAAAAGTGAGTTCAAAATGAAAGATATAATTTTTAGAATTTTTTGCGGACGGCTTTTTTTTAAAAAAAAAAACTATTATTCGAGGACCTACATTTTGAGTCGATCATTATTTTTGTATTAATAAATCTGTGGATTTTGAAATTAGGGAATATGAATGATTTTCCATTGACAAACTTCAGATTCCTGAAATAAAACGTTAGATAAGCTTATATAACCAATTAGTTGCAACAAAGTAGAATACTATTATCTATGTGGTATGGTCATTAGTTTGAGTCACAATTTATCGAATCAAAAAATTAAAAAAATTATAACCGACTAGTTGCAATTAATCCTTATTACTAATTTAATTAATTAAGTGTAGTGCGGAGTTTAATTATATCGAAAAAGGCGTTGTCCAAGTCAATGAGCAAAGTCGCGCACCTCTTCATGGGATTCCTTGCACATAATGCACCTTCCTCACCAAGTACAATCATTAAAGAATGAAAAAGCAGTCCATTATTTTCTTTTTTATGCTTTTACTATTTTCTTTTAAAAAGAAAGAAAGAAAGACTTGTTGCGACTTATCTCTCGTCCTTATGCAGTAGTATTTTATTTCACTAATTAGTACTAATGTCTTCTACAATACAATTACTTTTTAATATGTTGTCAATAAACTTTCGAAGTTTATTGCTTTTATTGGCACGGGGATGTTTCCTAATGTAACTCCATTTCTATTGATTAAAAGTTGATCTTGTATTAATCTAGCTCCTACACAAGTGCTAAAACCTAATTCATAAAATTAAAAAAAAATTTAAACTAATCACGTTTTTGTTAATTTATTTGATTTTTTTTTCGAAACAATTTTATTTGATATTTAAGAACATATGATCTAGAGTTTCGCTCTAAAATGACGTAAATCTTTATATGTTAACAATATTATAAAGAATTAAGAATCAGGAGACCGGCCCCCAAGGGCATAGCCAAGTTGGTAAAACTTGTGGTGCTGTGGGGAGAAATTCCTCGGCAATGCAGGTTCGAATCCCGTGTGGGACAAATTCTCCATTGAAATATTATGGGGGTTTGTCCTGGGGATTGAATTATGTTGGCTCTCTCCCACAAGTGTCTGGTACTTGGGCACATCCTTCGATTTACAACCCGCCCTTGGGCACATCCTTCGATTTACAACCCTCCCGGCACAAGTGTCTGGTACTTAGACACATCCTTCGATTTACAACCCGCCCTTGGGCACATCCTTCGATTTACAACCCGCCCGGCTAAGGGGCCAACGGCACGGGTGGGAGAGTTTCTCGTCTCTTCCTCACAAAAAAAATAAAAATCAGGAGACCTTGCATCCCTTAAATCCTCATTTACTACTTTTTTTTTGAAGAATCGTTCTCTTTTTTATCATTTTCTTTGTATTTGGGAAGTTTATTTATAAGTATATTATTTGTTGAATGATTTACGCATTCTTGAATAATAAATAATAACTAGTGTAGAACCAGTGTATTACACGGGATTTTAAATAAAATAAGTATTTTAAGTTTTAATATTATATTTTATTATGAAATTAGTTAATATAAATTTTAAAATTTATCATTTTGTATGATAAATTATTATAACAATATTGTAACAAAAAATTAGTATTATAAGGTTAAACATAAATTAATATAGATATAATTTTTGTGCTATAATTAAATAATGAATCAAAACGCATATAATGAAATCATTATTTTATTTTAATCCACTAAAGATTTTGGAAAACTTCATTGAAAACAACATTGATCGTACAGCTAGAGGGGTTTCCTTCATCATTAAGACAAAGTATTTTAAATCCCTTTTGACTCTTCACCCTAGAAATAGCAAAATATAGTTGGCCGTGTGTAAATACAGGTCTTGGTAGGAATAGACCAACGTTTAAGACAAAGTATTTTAAATCCCTTTTGACTCTTCACCCTAGAAATAGCAAAATATAGTTGGCCGTGTGTAAATACAGGTCTTGGTAGGAATAGACCAACGTTTCGACCTGAAATTATTCTAGCCTCTAACACGTGATTTTCCAATTTTGTAACAATCAATCTAGTCTTAGATTTGCACAAACACCTTTTCGATCTATGTTACGAAGAAGCATTATGGGTACCCCAATCTTCAATACAAGTTGATGGTTTGGAATACCAGAACACTTTACTGAGTTCAATACTTCAATTAATCTACTGTGAACAATTCTGCATTATTGGAAGACTGGGCAGACGCTTTGCATAAACTATCAGAGCTCAAGTATACTTTCTGTTCACCAGGTATTTTAGACAGCACGTGTTCATTGATCGTCTCAACAACTTTATGAGTTGGAGCAAGAATAGCCCTATCATTCGCAAAAGGCAGACACTCCCAAACACCTCAAACTCAGTATCCTAGGGACTTCAAGAGTATTTGTTTAATTATAGGTGGTGTTAATCAGACGACATTATAACGATAAAACAGGAAACATTATACATAAGAATCACCAGGCATTCAAATTAGGAAAATCAGATTAATGGTGTGTGATTAAAGAATTAACCTTAGGTATTAATCATTTAGCTTTGTTTTGGATTTGATTGAGTAATGCAAAACCTGAAATTAAAAAAGATCAAAGCTTTGTTCCATTCTGCAACACTCAATGGTAATGAAGAGCTCTATGAACTAAAACATACTTTAAAAATATAAATAAATAAACAAATTCATTATAAAATGGAATGCAACAACGCAAAATCTAACCCTTAATCACAAAACAGGGAATCAAACTTAAATTAACTAAAAAGAAACACAAAACAACAATTATGTTATTAATAAGCAATTTTATAATGTGAAATATGGACATTGCAATTTCAAAGATCAATTATTCGGCAATCTAATTTTCTCTCTTACATATATGTGCATACATCATCCACACCAAATAAGTATTGTAATTGTGGGGAAGAAGAAAAGAGAGCAAACGGCCATCTTCAACTAATATGAATCAAGCCAAGGTTCCTAACAGTAATGAATAATTCTTACTTTAATACTCCTCTATATTAATACATACCACAGGGGAATGGGGTGATGTGATACGGTCAGGGATTTTAGCATTAGGGAAAGCATTCGCAAAAGGCAGACACTCCCTAACACCTCAAACTCAATATCCCAGGGACTTGAAGAGTATTTCTTTAATTATAGGTGGTGTTACTCAAACGACATTATAACGACAATAAATGACTCATGTGGAGCATTTCAGCTAACCTTCTTTGTCCAGCCGCACCCTGTGTGCATTTAGATATAGCAAAAGGCGTATGCAGTCAGAAAATCCCTTGTAAGCAGCCCTACAACCATCACCAATAAATTAACAAACTACAAAGTTATTAGATCAAATTTTGGAATAATCAGACAAGGAAAATGAAAGTACTGGTTAAACAATAACAAAAAACGGAAAAGGGGGGAACAAATCATATATGCCTAAAAAGAAAAATTCACTCCAACACTGAAGAATAGAGTATGCGAGATAGTAAATAGCTTTTGGAAGTCGCCCATAACGCGTAGCTTGGAAATATCTGATAGCAGGCAAAGATACAATACTAAAAAGCAACAAATTGGTGGTTAAACATTAAGTTGAGATAACAAATAGGAACATTAAAGGTAGTTTCTATCATTAGATATGGTTTAAAGAATATCAAGTTACACTTAAGTGAAGTCAATGCAGGTGATCCCTCAAAAGTTCCAATGGACAACACGGTTCACCAATAAATTTTCAGAACATCTGGCAATATGATCTCTAGCGAATGAACTAAAAATAAATAGGCCGAGTATCAGCTCTTTAATGTACTGTCAATTTGCAACATGCAGAAATTCAATCTCTTGCTCCTAAAAGTTTGATGCAGCGGGCGTATCGATTGAACAATTAACACATTCTAAGATACGTTGATTAAAAGATTGAATACCAGTAAAATAGGCAAACAGGGAAAACCCTTTTCTTAATTCATCATTCAACTGAATAAATGTTTACAACTGAGCTCTTTAAATAAGAGCGGAAACTTAATTAAGGATAAATACTAATCTATGGAAATAAATCAAAACAAATCATATCTAATAAATTAAAGATCCTAATTAAAACTAATTCCCTAATACTCTTGATTCTCCAAATATGCTCATAATTATACGAGATTTCCATCGCGATCTCGTCTCCATCATTCTCACCCTCTTTGAAACGATTCGTCCTCGAATCGAAATCGCTCTCGTCTCCATCAAAGTTCAATGAGAATTGAATAATTATGGAAGAGGCACCGGGTTTAGGAAAAAGTTTCTTTGAGGACAGAAAGCAATGTATCCAGAAAATTCAAAAATAAAATGAGACTGTTTAATCTTCTGGAGATTGATTAGTTCAGCAATTACTGTGAAGGACTTATGCAAGAGTATCTCTTCAGGAGGTTCTCTGTCATTCGTAATGTTCAGCCAAAGAAACGAAAGACTCATCATAAGAGACCAAAAAGCATGACAATCAAATCCAAGTACAAAACCTTTCAAATCGTATACGATCTCTATCTGAACTATTAGTAATTCACAGGAAGATTTGAAGAAGAAAAATCGAGATCTTAAATTAATAAAACAGCAGTCAAAACATCTTTTGTTTCTTCATAAAAACCCTTTTATCTCACAACTTAATTTCCTAAGCAGCAGCATTTTGCATCATAAATGTCCTAAACACAGAAAAACCAACACAGTCTCCCTGAACTCAATTAACATACTGTATACAAGTCTTCCCCAATAATTCCCAATTTAAACACAATGAGAACAATCACGAAATAGATCGTCCAGCAATTACAGTCATAAGGAGTACAATAAAATAAACCAAAGATTTACATGGAAAGCAAGAAAATGTGATTACCTTCCACCCAAGCTTTTTTAATACCAAGAGTACCTATAACAGAAACATTGTTCATCAGTCAAATCCAAAAATAAGGTACAATCCACGAAAGCATAAACTCTTACTCTAACCATGAAATATGAAACTACAAAAGCTAGACCCACAAATGGTTTCTCACATGATAATAAAAGGTGTAATTTGTCCCCATTGATCTCTATTCAACTTAGCTCTAGATGAATATAGATAGATACATAATACTCAGTAATTTTTACAGATCAAAATCTGCAACTGTAACTAAGTTATATATTCAGATGAATGCAACATTTCTTCACATACATCATTCCAACACCTCACTATTACAATTGAAAATTACCTACACTAAGAATTTCTCTGAAGGCCATAAATATTGCTATCAGTCATCAAATAAAAGTAATTGCAAATGCACATGAGAACAATTTAAGAGTACAAACCTTAGCCATGACAATCGGTTGTGTTTTCTAATGTATGCCCACAGCTGCTTCACATATCATTCAAATTTAGCAGCGAGAGATGAGATTGAGCGGCGAAAAGAATCGGTAAATGAAATAATCCCTCTTTATGAGAATAACCATTATCAGCGAAGGCGAGGGCGACGGCGAGCAGCGAAGGAGTTGGGCGAGGGCGACGGCGAGCAGGGATGGCGAGGGCGAGGGCGACGGCGAGCAGCGACGGCGATGGCGAGCAGCGACGGCGAGCAGCGTTGGCGATGGAGAGCGGCGATGTAGATTTTTTTTAGTGAAATAGGGTTTATTAGAAACAGGTTGCGCTGGGCTTGGGAGGAGAAAAATGAGGAAAAAACTTTAGAGAGACGTCGATTCAACTCTCATTAGACGTGGCAGACACATCAGGAAAAAAAACACGTGGATTCAACTCTTATTTTTATAATGATACATAGGCCAAATCATCCTGAGCTTACACATCAGCCGAAATAACTCTCAATTAATATAAAGGGGATTTCAGTTTGATTTTAATAATTAATTGCGTATATAAAATTTGTCCACTATCAATGTCCTGGTTCCACCCCAAATTATTTATGAGGACTTTACAGAGGAATAAAAGAGGTTTATTCTTTTTAGGGATTAAGGGGGTGCTTGGTTTCCAATGAGGAATGACAATAACAATGAATATGATAGTAATGATAGTGGTAAAGGGTATGATCATTTTTATTGTATTGTTTGGTTAATATTGAGAATGATTATTATTATCATAAATTGTGTTTGGTTTGTGAATTGTTAAGCAATGAAATCAACTTGTCTTTCATTTTTCTTATTTTTCTTTCTAGAGAACAATATTACTTGAATAATTTTAATTTAAATCATAAAAAAATATTTTTAAATTTTTTTTATTCAAAGGAATAAATAAAAAAAATATTAAGTGCAATTTTTGGGTGGAATGACTATCATTCCACCCAAAATGTTGAGGAATCATGATTCTTTTGTTTTGGGATATGAAATCACTACAGCAAGTAATCAAAATAATGAACCAAACATCATTTCTCATTCCATTGTCATTCTCACTTGTAAAAGGTCTCAACCAAGCATTCCCTAAATTTTTTGTAGTCATGTAACTTGATATTGTTTGTAAATTGGTCCTGATTGTTTTGACTTTTTTATTTTGGTCCTGTAAGTTTCTTAAAATTTTGAAATTGGTCATTTCCACCTGCTGCAGCAGGTTACCAATCAGGTAAATACCACATTTGTAATTATTTTATTTTTCTCTTTAATTTCGAAGTGCCACTTGAACTTTTTTAATCTTAATAATTTTGGACGGGTTTTAGGACGGGTTTAAAACAATTTGTATATTAAAAGACAAAGCGAACCAGGTCGATTTAGTGGGTTTAGACCCAAAAAAAAAATCAATAAACGCAGAAAAACCACTCTCCTTCCTAAAAAGTACAAAAAAAAAAAATCTCAAAACAAATTATTTGGATTAAAAAAATTTAGGTAACATTTCAAAATTAACGGAAAAAACAAAATACTTATATAGGTGACGGTTACCTGTTTGGTGACCTGCTACAACAAGTTAAAGGACCAATTTTAAAAATTTTGATAACTTACATGACCAAAATAAAAAAGTCAGAACAATCGAAACCAATTTCAAAACGAAACAAAATTACAAGACTACAAAAAATTTAAACCCTTCTTTTTATTTTCCTTTTCTAATAAAATGTTTTTTACTATTTAGTACTATTATTTATTGTTTTATTACTTTTTTAGGTACTCTTCTCCAACAACAGAAGGAAGAGATCAATTCTCATTTCCGTGCGTTTAGTAGGGTATTTGAGTAAAAAGTTATTTAAGGGTAATTTTTCATGGCAGAAAAGACTAAATGGGCATGGTGGGCTTGATTGAGGGCAAATTCTTGGGTGAGCTTGATTGAGGGTAAAGACTTTTTAATGATTCTGCTCTGGGCAGAATCTGCCCATTTAGCACCTCCCGTTATTTAAATATGTAAAGACATGATAAAAATTCATATGAGACAGTCTCATGCATAAGACGTGGTATAACTTAGCACAAATTATATTCATTATCTACTCCTTCCAAAGTGTTAAAACGTCGAACGTCTAATTTATAAAATGCGTTTATTAGGCAGAATGCCAAATACTGAAATTATGCCAAGTAAAAACATTATATCAATGAAAACTTGACTGATAGTTCAAATCTTCCTAACCTAGCAACAGCATCTAAGCTTGTCATAATACTATTCAATTTCCGCTGATGTAAATTACCGAAATTGGCCCTTATCTCCTATTCAAATTTTTAGTAGTCCAAAATTTTATTTACAAATTGAAACCATAATCCCATTTATTTACACTTATAGGCTTTAAGCCCGAATCAACTCTAAGTTTATAAACAAATAGCTAGGAAAAAAAAAAGCCCAAAGAAATCAAAATCAATCCAGTCCAAATGAATTATTTTCCCGGCCCAAGGATGAAGACAAAGTCAAGAAATTGAAGCCCATTGCTGTAAATAAAAAAGAAAAAAAAAAGGAAACCAACTGATCGATTATTTTCCTCTGTTATCTATAATCCTGATTTAGAAGTTACAAGAAACCAATACAAAAAAAAACACAAATTTGCATCTACATATTTAGACGACAAACCACAGATCCTTAGATAATGTCATAGGAGTTTATATACTAAAAAAATGAAGTTTTATCAATACAGGGTCTGAAAGATGTAAATCTATCAATTTAAGGCCAGAAAGATTTTTTCTATCGATTCAAGGCCTGAAAGATAAAAAAATATCAATCCAGGGCCTAAAAAATAGAAATTATCAATTCGAGGCTTATAAATTTTAAGGTCATGTTTGACACTAAACCCTAAATCCTGAACACTAAATCCTAAACCATAAACGTTGAACCCTAAACCTTGAACCATGAACCCTAAACCCCCTGAACCGTAAACCTTGAACCATAAACCCTAAAAATAAAAAAAATAAGAACATGAAATAAGGACATTAAATATATGTGTCAAACATGGTCTTAAAATTTATAAGTCTCAAATTGATAGTTTCTATTTTTCAGACCCTGAATTGATAGTTTTCTATATTTCAGGTCTTGAATCGATAGAAAAAATATTTCAGGCCTTAAATTGATAAATTTATCATATTTCATGCCCTGAATTGATATTTTTCCTAAAAAAATGGGCAGAAGTATTTATTTGGAATTGAAGGAGATAATGGATGGAGAAAGCAGAATTATAGGAATAAAACGCACGAATATGGTGTGATATTAATAAATTGAAGTCAGGATTAGTTCAATATATTACATGGATTAAAAATTTAAAATGATCAATTTTTTCTTAAATGAAATGAAGGATTGAGATTGACCAACCACTTTTAACATGAATGATAACAGTTTTATTTATTTTCTTTACTTCCCTTATTTTATTTAATTATTGAGTATTAAGTTATACTATAACAAATATGAAAGACAAAGAGAACTTTAAAATATCTAAAATTATTAATTGATTGGTGCAATTTCCCGCAATATATTTCCAAATCTAGAATTTCCCAAATCAGAATTTCCCATTAACCACATAACATACACGTCAAAGCCACTGTCAAAGGGTGAAAAATGCGGCTCGGATCCCCTGTTCCATTTCCCTATTCCATATACTGTTTTACATCTTAGATTAATGAGAAGTGTGCATCTCACAATATCTATAAATAACACCCTAATATAACCAAATAATCTATTTAGAAAGCTGTATCTATTTAAGTAAAATTAATTGAGTAGGTCTAGTGTGCAAATTTGTATAGATTAAAATCTATAAAATTGAACTAAATCAACCAATTACACCCTAAACACTAAATAATTAACCCTAAATTATGACCTATTTGAGCTAGGTGAACCATGAACTAGTCGGACCGAGTGAACCATGAACCACTCAATTTTGTATTACATTCATCAATTATAGAATTTGGTTGAAAATTAAAGTTTTTGTATCTATACAAATTTGCATACTAGACTTTGTCAAATTAATTAATTCCTACCAAATCTCATTCCAAAAAATCTTATTAAAATATTTATAATTAATTAATTAAGTCCCACACACACACACACACACACATATATATATATATATAACAATTTTAAAAATAACAAATAACTTAAAAAATTTGAAACCATGTAACTTAAAAAAAAAAATTATTTACATGCATTTTTTTCTAATTAATTATGTAAATTTTGATTAAAAAAGTTGCATGCATTTTTTTTCTTATTAATTATTTAAAAAAATCCCTTAAAAATTATATATTTAATTATTAAATAGAGTGTGAGATTTACACGAAAAACAATAAAAAAAATTTAAATACATGTACAAAAATACAAATGAATTATGAAATATTAAAAAAATTAGCGCACTTATCGAATTGAAAATATTAAAATTTTCGGTACGGTAACAGTATGTATATTCTAAAATTTTTATATTTCGATTATATTGAAAAAAACTCGATAAATACACTTAAAAATACATATGAATCAACACTAAATTTGAGATTGCATGATGAACACATATGACGTATGAAAATATAATTAATTTAGTATATAAATAAAAATTTAATTATATTATTTCATAACATTTGCATACTAATTTACTCCAGTATATAAATATTTTGGAGGTTACTTTATTAAACATTATTAGCAATAATAGAAGGTAATATATGTATGTGTATTTATCGAGATTGCTTATCAAACTTTATAATATTTTAAAATTTTGAATTTTTATATAATTCTATTGATAATATATGGTGTCAGTTTTATATTTTTTTTAATTGAATTTTAAATAAAAATTATTAGAATATCATTTACATGAAATTTAATATTATCATTTAAAATTCTATAATAGTATCATTTAATTTTTTATTAAAAAAGAAAGTTACATAAAAAAAGGTAAATATACATTATTTTTTATATTCTTAAATTTATGTGGTTTCAATTTTTTTGGGTTATTTCTTATTTTTTAAATTGTTATATATATATATATATATATATATATATATATATAGATATATGTGTGTGTGTGTGTGTGTTTGTTTGTGGCTTAATTAATTAATTATAGATATTTTTATAAAATTTTTTGGAATGAGATTTGGTAGGAATTAATTAATTTTACTTGAATGGATATAACTTTCTAAATAAATTATCTGGTTATGTTAGGGTGTTATTCTCATATTTATAGATATTGTGAGATGCACACTTGTCATTAATCTAAGATGTGAAACCGTAGATGGAATAGGGAAATGAAATAGGGGATCCGAGCCGTGAAAAATGACGTTGATGATTGATATGTGAATATATATATATTAAACATTGAAATGATCGTGCACTAATAAAGTGATGCGATAAACTATTGACCTTTCTACGAATAAGACAAATTACGTAATCTTTAATCTTTATTACCGATTATTCCTCTCGTCTATTCACTATACTCACCGTGCAATCAATACCTTGTCTTTTAATTTGATAAATGCATATCTTAATATTATATATTGGTAAACCTATTTTAGTCTATGTGGCGAAACCACGTTAGTCTACGCAAAACCCAATCCAGCCAGATTATTTCGTTTCAAAATCGTACACTCTCATTAAAAGATTTAAATTAAATTTTTAATCTTATCATATTTATTTGTTTATTAAGATATATGCTACGCCTAAGATATATGGTACGTTTATTTATATCATATTTATTTGTTTATTAAGATATATGCTACGTTTGTTTATTTATATCATGTTTATTTATTTATTAAGATATGTACTACACTTATTTATAAATATGTTGTCGCGAGTCATTTTTTACGAAGAGTATTATGTGGCTAATTTGGGAACGACTCACAAACAAAACATGCACGTGTAAAATAAACTGTAAATAAGATGAATTTGTTGACCCAGTTCGTCAAGAAATGACTACTCTGGGGCATATCAAGCCAGGATGTGGTATTACGAGCTTCACACGTACAATATTTGATACATCTTATGAAGATGAATCGTTATAGATGAAGATAATTTGGAGAGTTAGCATATGAGTGCTAGGGTTTCTGTGTATGTGGATAATCACTTAGATTTTTCTGTTCCTCGCCTCTCTGGAGAATTTCTTGTGTGGGTGTAGCTTTTTCTGGGAAATTTTTCTGAACCTTTTTCTTCTTCTTTTTCCTTCTTTTTATCGACCGATAAGCATGAAATTTGGGTTGGCAAGCATGAAGTTTGGAGACTTGGATCATGCAAGAATCCAAGTGATATTGCCACGTTCCCAACTTCGTCTTCTAGATTGATCTTGGAGCTTACTTGTTTGTAAGACACTCTTTTGGTCGTCCAAATTAATCTTTTGCTCGGTTGGATACTTTGTTCGCCCCTTTAACCATGTCAGTTTTATGCTGGAATATTGTCCTCCTCGAGCATACTGAGCCCTCAGGATGTTCGGGTTTTCGGGATATCTGAGTGTCGAGCACTCTAACCCTTCAGGATGCCTGAGTCTTCAGAATGTTGTGCTGCGAGCATACTGACCCTCAGGATATCTGAGGGTTTCAGGATGTCTGGGCTGCGAACATACTGACCCTCAGGATATCTGAGGGCCCGGCTGTTAAAATCTTATTGGGCCATAATTGACGTCATTTCGTATTCTGTGCTGGATTTTTGAAATTGAATCCAATGTTTATATATACCTCGTTTCTCCGCCTTAAACCCTTTTCTCCTTCCTTCTTCTTTTTGCCTCTGTCTTTCAACCTTTTCTGTGTCTGAAAATTTCCGGCGAGGGCTTCATCATTCCGGCGAAGAATTTTACTCAGGTAACCGCTGCATTCTTTCTCTAATTGTGATTATGGCCTCTCGTTCAAATTCTTCTGTTCCTCTAGAATCAAACCACCATAGTTCCTCTTCTTCCCCCTCTGTCAGTAGAATCCCCCGTGGCGACGCAAATGCGCCGGAGATGAATGTCTCGGGTTCCGGAATTTGTTGGCAAGTTCGGCAACCGTTTGCCGTTCTTTCCTCCGATTCCGATGAAGCCCTAAATGAATTGGATAGGGACTTGGTCCGCAATGATTCTTCGGACGATTCAAGTGATAATTCTTTGCCCCAAATTCAAATTGGGTCTAGGGCTGTTGATAATGCCGATGTAGATAGGAATGACGATGTTGTGAGGGGGGAAATTTTGATGGCTGTAAATATAACTGAATCGAACATAGGGGTAGTTGGTGAGCAAAATTCTGAGCTTGATATACCTGTTGGTGTCCCTCATAGTCCAACATATAACAAGTATAGTGCTCGTTATAGTTTTAATTGGCCTAAGCAACCCCATAGGATTAGGGTTGAGAATGAGTACCTAGCGAGCAAGATAGCGAGCATAATCGATGCAGATATGCTCACTCGGCTGCATAGGAATTATGAAACCCCAAAGGATGTCTTTTTCGGGGCACCGGGTCCTGATGAGTGGGCCGACCAACCCCCGAGGGGGTTGTGTTCTTTGTAAACTTAGACACAATGGAAGTTCGGCCTCCGATTTCCCCTCCATCCGCCATCACCCACTTGCTCGTGGAATGGAACATTACCATCACGCAGCTGAAGCCGAATGGGTGGCACATGATTACGAAGCTTCGAATTTTGTTCGGCAAGATGAAGCCAAGATACTATCCCTCAGCAGTTGAACTTGCTCGATTGGTGCACTTGACCCGTCCTAGGGGTGAACACGGGTGGTTGTTCATGCAAGCCAACGCCAAGTGCAAAATCATTGAGGATGTGCCGAACAAAATCAGTGATTGGAAGGAAAAGTTTTGGTTCGTTGGGGGCGATTAGAAGAGCCCGGCATCTGGAAGCGAACCAAATGCTTGTTTAGACATCGTCACCGACCGGGGTGTACGAAGTAAGTGATTTTTGTGTCTTCGTTCTTCGATTTGAACCGATTTTAACTCGTTCTTTATTTCGGGGATTCCATTTGCGGACGGATAAGGAGACCAACGGCGGCTATTTTAGCGGCGTTTGGCAAATTGATCACGGAGTCTCGCTCGGGCGATCTCGTGGAGAACTCGAATCTGGCCGATCGAGGAGGAAGAAAGGAGGTCTATTCGTACCTCCTCATCATCTTGTTGCTGTTAATCCCGGTGGTAAGGATTGCCTCTTTTATTTGTATAAGCTTTGTGCCATTTTGCTCGCTGTTATCCGTTTGTGCATAATGAATTGTTTTGTTTATAGCTTTCCTGCTTTGTGGAGTACATCCGAACATTGAGATGGCTCGGAGAAAAAAGGCCCGCGAGGGCTTCTTTCGGATTAATTTGGCGGGGGCTCGTGACAGTGAAGGGAGCGGGCAAAGCCGATCCGTGTTCGCCCTGGGAATCATTTGGCGTAAAAAAAAAGTACTCGTTCGGCGAAAGCAAGGATTTGGCGAACAAGCAAAATCACCGAAGAAGAACCGAGGGTGGAAATCGGCGAGCAAGGGAAGCGAACAAACTTCGACGAAAGCGTCTTGAGCAAATAGGCTCGGGCAATCTTGATGCCATTAGGGTGACTCGGACCCCTACTGCAGAAGTGTCGAGGCGGCGACCTCGCGTGGTCGGGTCAATTTCCTGAATCGTTGAAATGGAGGTTGGCGCATCTTACTCCCGCCTCCTGCTTTGGACCCGATCATGGACTCCGTTGAATCCTGAGCTTTGGTCTCGAGGATAAATCATTCTTGGGATGGGATCCAGCTCGTGTGAGCAGGTACATTTTGCTCGATCTGCTTTTGCTTTGGTTACTTATGTTCGCTTTTTTCATATTTATTTGCTCGGATATACATGTAGGTTGAGCAAGTTGTCGCCTCTTGATGCCCAATCGAAGAACTATACGCTCACCAAGTGTTCCTAAGGTTAGGGCATTCTGAACATGTTTAAGCGTGCAGACTCCCGTTCGAGCATGGACCACCGAGCTGGAAGAGTCCACTACGGGTCCCACTCCTCTGGAAAATATGCGTCTGGGTCTGGTACTTCAGGGCCAATCTATGGTCGTCCTTGAGAAAGCCTATGCTGAGTCCGCCAACCTCCATGCCAACTACTTGGCTTTGATCAGGAACTTCGAAGAAAAGGTGGGCGAGCTGAACAGGACTCAGGATGAACTGAGATTGGCTCAGGGACAGGCTTCCTCGGCACAAGCTGATGCTCGCCAAGCTCAGGAGGATGCCCGCAAGGCTCAGGAAAATGCTCGTCGAGTTCAGGAAGATGCACGCCTGGCTCAGGAGGATGCTCGCCAGACAAAGGAGGAACTGATTCACTCTCAGGAGGAGGTGGCCAGTATACGAAGAGCTCAGGAGGAAATGAATGTTGAGCTTTGTAGACTCCGAGCTGGCGTCGAGGCCATGGAAAGTGAGAGGGACGCGCTCAACCAACAGCTCATCATTGCTGAGGAGACCAACACTCGTTTGGGTCTCGAAAATTCAAAGCTGCACGATGATGAGTATGTTGATTCCATGTCCAACTTCTCCTACATTTGTGCCTTCGCCGATGCTATCCGGTCTGTTCGTCATACATCCAACGGCGAACAAATTACCCTCTTATATCCGGGTTTCAAAGAAGACGATCAACAACCCACCGGATCGCAACCTTCCAATGTCGGATTTGAACGACTGCGGTGATTTCTCCATTCTTCCCCGGGGATCAAAGTTGATGATCCTATTCGACGGATGAGGAAGATGGCTCGAACATGAATCTTCTTGGTGTTCTTTGGCCAAAATCTCCAGACCGAAGTTCGGATGAGTCGGTAGAAGCCGAAAGCAAAGGGACCTCCCTGTGGACCGAAAGCGGACCGATCAAAGTCGAGCCGAAAAAAGGGGACCTCTGTGGCCGAAGCGTAATGTACCTTCCGGGCGAGCATTTGGTACTGACCATACTTGAAGGAGTTGTTCCGGCGAAATTTGAGCACAATTTGTTCGACATCTCTCTCCCGTCTACCCCCAATTATGAATTTGCTCCTTGATGTTATTTTTGTTTTGTCGAACATACGTTGTGTAATTTTTTGTCTTCTTCACTTTCTGTTCGAACAATGTCTTTAATACTTGTAGTTTTTGCTGACTTCTTATTTTTTGTTTGAACATATTTACAAACCGAATGGATGGATTACATCTTGAATCATTTCTTCTAACTTTGATTGTTTGATAATTGTTGAGGATGAAAATTGATACTTGTGTTGCTTGATGTTTGCTTTGTTGCTTTGTGTTCGCTTTGTTGCTTTGTGTTCGCTTTGTTGCTTTCCAGTCTTTGCCCCTTTTCTTCCGAATGAATTCGAACATTGGGTTTGCCTATGCCGCTCCTGACTTTTTTCGGTTTTGATTGTCTTATTGACGTTGCAATCGGTTGATCGTCTTATTTAGGTGCGACCAGATGGGTTACTTAATGAACCCCCCTTTCTTGGTGCGCGATCGTCTTATTTAGGTGCGATCACTTCGTACTAGGGCCATCTTATTTAGCTACGACCCCGCACTCATCACCCGCTTGTGCTACGGGTATCTGTAAGTACGAGTCGTCTTTTGCGACTACGTACCCATTACTCGCTTTTTGCTGCGGGAATCAGAGTACGAGCTTGTTCATCAAGTGAACATAGACTTGGGCTCGTTCGTCTTTGTTCGGGCAGTCCGGCTTAGGTGCGACCTCAAATAGACTTGAACTAGAAAATCTTAGCGAACAAAAGTACATATATCTTTCTTTTTCTTTTTGCAACACTTTGTATTCTATTACAACCTTCATATTTGAAGAAGACTAATCTATTACACAACTATAGATATCAGACTAGGGTTTTGAATTTAAACCTTGTCTTGAGCGGAACCTAACCCGGCCTCACCTTGTCCGCGGAATTGATGTTGACAAGGATGTGGCACATCATCTGTCTACCCTTTTCAAGAAACATGCTCAGCAAAAAGACAGATAAGTTTTTGTCCCTCCCGACAAGCCGCGGATTATCGCGGGGAGGTCTGCGGACATGAGCATGTGGCGAGCATACTGCTGCGCTTTATATCAAAGTCTTGAAAGCAAAATGTTATTTCGCACCATTCCGCCCCTTTAATAGATGCTCGAGCATCGGCGTCCGCGATATTGCTTCGGCGGACACTATGACATCCCTCCCATTCGGAGGAGATTTTGGGGATGCATAGGGGACTAATGACTTACTCTTCGCATAAGCGGTGAGTAACGTGGAGTGTGTTGGGAAATTTATAGTGTTGATGAAAGTTCCAAAACACATGTAATAGGACGATCGGATTGTTACCGACCGATGTTTACATTATCGCTATAGGAGACCAGTTGATAATGATTGTATAGAAAAACCGATGTAATAAATAGGTCACATATTGGGGGGAACTCAATATGTATAGGTCGATCTGAAGAATCGTAAGAAAGTTCGATATCCAAATGAGGCGAATCGCTAAACCGAGCGGAAGATCGATCGAACCGATCTTGTCGGATAACTCGCCGAAGTCATGAAGCTCAAACTTAGAATACTCGAAGATCGGATGACTTCGTAAGATCGGACGGAAGACCTACATCCCGGTAGAGTCGGCCAGTTGAAGCTAAGTCAGCGCCGAAGACTCCATCGTGGATCGATTGGATTCAGACCGATCGAGATCATTTCATAAGATGAAAATCGATGTTTCATCTTAACATACGTCTGCGATCCGAACAAGATGAATACCAACCTTAGTTGGAGGAACAACAACCGCAAAGCAAGGCTTCCATCCAATAAGGAAGAAACATATGATGAACAGAGCCGATACTTTCGGGATTCGATGTTGCTCTCTCAAACGGCTATAAAATATACATTCACGCTTTTCGACCATGCCGTTCTGAAACACGTCACATCAAGCACGCAAGTCTACCTAAAATAGCACGAGATTCAAATTGCTCTCCAACGGCTCTTTGATCTCAAGGTCTATAAATATGGGATCACACTTTGAGTGAAACACGGAAATGCTTGGACAAACAACATAATCAACGAAGCTCAAACTATAGTCGATTTCCATGCGAAGAACACAACATCAAGCTTATTTTATATTGTGTTCATCCCATAAGTTCTTAGCAAGAAATCTTTTCATCTAGCTATCAGTCATGGTTATGCTAAAGGAAAGATTTCATAGTTGGAACCTCAACAATCTTACCCCAAACCCCGAGTTAGGATAAGTTGTTTAGCAAGATTTCGATCCAGGGTTTCTAATCGATTTACGGGATCGGTTGAGTGAGAACTCTTAAAACATCTGTTGGTGTCTTGTGTTGGACTAACACACTAAACTAAGTCGGTCGGTTAAGTCGGTTAAGTTGGTGCCCCGCTTGTGAAAGGGAAGAGTGGACGTAGGGCTGGTTTGTCCGAACCACTATAAATCTTGTGTGCCTTTCTTTGCTTTGATTAACTTTGCTCTCACATCGCACAATCTTAAAAGCAAGATACATATTCTAAGTTAAGATCGATAGCACCAAGCTACCGATCCGATCGGCCTGATATTTACGCCATCCGATTAAAAAGATAAAACTTGGAATCGATTATACAAATTTGGTTTTTCACACGGGTAAAACTTAAAGCTTCCTTGACACGTCGATTAATCGATAGTTACCGAACGACCGCGCCCGGCGTTCATTAAGTTGGTTATCGGACCAAATCGGTTCACTCGACTCTGATCGGGCTATCGCCTTTCACCCGATCCGCACGAAAAGTTTTTTTTGAAGTCTATTCACCGCCCCTCTAGACTTACGCCTCTCACATAACCCGATTCGGGACCTACAAGTGGTATCGAGCGGTTGGTTCTTCCGACCACGACTCTGTGTGTCATTGTGGTCAATCGAATCGATCTTGAAAAAACCGTTTTAAAAACTCATTCATTTTCCAAAATCTTTCAAAGCATGGATAACACGTCCGGTATGTATCATGATCCGAAGTTCTCAATTGATGAGTATGCAGATTGGGCCATATATATGTCCAACCATCTAGGCTCGATCGATTGGCGAGAATGATGGAAGTCATCGAGAGGACCCATCATCATTTACTACGACAATCCTGCAATCGGAGGAGATCCAGACTTTCCCACGGGAAGTCTTATACGAAAAAGCCCAAATACGATGGACCACGTAAGAAAGAAAATCGCATACTGGACACCATTGCAAGACATATCATCATGAAGACAATGGATAAGGTCACCAAAAGAAAAGATTAAGTATCTCAAATCTGCGAAAAGCAATGTGGGATACTCGGTTGAGATCTGCGAGGAAATGAGCAGATTAAAGCGGTACCGTCTTCAAGCCGAACCGGTGAAGTTCGAGAAACCGAAGAATCTTTTAAACGTAAAAACCATCAACGAACTCGATGGAAGAATTACAATGTCTATAAACAAGCTTCGAGAACTTGGTAGAGATGTCCGATAAAGATATCAACTATAAGATCCTAAGGTCTCTCACCAAGAAGTGGGACATGAAGGTCACGGTAATCAAAGATTGCCGGGACATTTCAAGAATGAAACCTAGTAGCTTGTTCTTGAGTCTTAAAGCTCACGAGTTCGACCGATTGAAAGAGGTCAAGGCGATGAAGACGAGGTCCCCTGCTGAAAACCTCGACTTCAAAATCGATTCTTTCAAAGGCAACTAGTAGCGAGAACAAAGGCCAATGAACCCATTGGAAATATATTAAGTCGCGTAACAGATCGCGTTGCTTACGGGGAAGCTTGAGAAGTCGATATACAACTTGGTAAGTATCGAAGATTCTATAAGGACTATCAACATAGCCGAGGGGCGAGATAGGAGATCGCACAATAGATCTCTCGAAAAGAACCAGATCCGATGATCGGAGGGATCACAGAGATGAAAGGGAAAGAGATAGTCGACGAAGGAAGGAAGAGATAACCAATCGATAGAAGAAACTCGACTACTATCGAAGGGAAATCACCGACAGGTCATACGTGATGAGTGATTCACCGGAAGGAAAGGAACGGTGGATCGGTGAGCGAGGTTTAATCAGGAGAAGCCGTGTCACTATAGCACAGACCGCCTGCACTGACGCCGAGAGAGAGGGAAGAAAAAAAGGAACAAAAAGAGAAAGCAACGGTATAGAGACGAGAAGAGCCATGGTTGCCGATACGTCAGAATCGACGATTCATATCCGCCCTCCGAGGACTCCGGATACTCCAGAGAAGACTTCGCCGATCAAGTCACCGTCGACTTCTATGAAAAAGAAGATCCGATATTCTCGTCGACGATGATGAACTCGCCGATGGCCGGGGAGGACCAAATCCGAGGTAACCTCCAAACCCCTTCGCTCGCTTCTACACCGCTATCATTAGCTTTTCTTTGGGGAGATTGACCTGCAGCTCTACTCAGAGCAATTGCTTGAAAGATCTCCAATGCAGTAGAAACTTATGCTATTGTGGAAGCTGAGAATGATAAGCTGAGGACTAGAAATAATCAACTTGCTGAAGAAAATGATCTCAGAAAAGCCTCCGAACTTAGATCAATTTAAACCGCCTTTCGAAGAATCGAGGAATTTAAAATTCTCGGTTAAAGCTTCGATCGAGAAAAGCGAATCAAAGAACGATGGAAATTAACGATGCAAACAAGTCGATGACTTCAAAATCTTGCAAGCAAAAATTGATGAGCTATTCAATGCATGAAAGTCCGAAATCCTCCGAGGATAATCTGCAGAAGAAAATAGATGTTTTTTCAAAATCATCTCAAACCGAATTAAAGACATAAACGCCTATTTTCGAGTAAAGATTGATAAGGAGGGACTTGGCTATGAAACCCTCCACATCCTCAAAAGCCCCGACCGATTCATCTCGTAAAGGTGTAATCGCATTTAATTTCGAAAAAAGATACACCAAAAGCTAAACTTGTATCTAATAGGGGTAAGAGACCGGTTGAGCGGGTAAAGGCAAGTGCCCAACCGTAAAGGAAACGAAATGAACCCCAATTGGTAAAGCATCGGTAGGAATCAGCGGAAGAACCGGTTTTTCCGAAGAGACCTCAACTCGATCAATCGATCGAGAATCTAAAAGACAACCTACAAAAGGAAGTCTAATCTGAGACCCATCAAGGTCAAATTTTAATAAGCATGCTTCAGAAAACTGCAAAAAACCATCTATGCGAAAAAAGGATATGAATCTTTTGATGGTAGCGGTCGTACCCCTATATAGTCGAAATTTAGGTCACAAGACCAACCACATCGGATAAAAAGAAGACAAACTGAAAAGTTAAATCATAAGTCTTCTAAGTCATCCAAGGTTCACACAAGTAATCATACAAATCCGAAAGCATATGAGGATAAGTATGATTATGTTGATGATGTATGGGAGACAAATCGGGCCTTCGACCGATCGATCACAATAGAAGTGTTCTGTTTGTATGGATCCCGAATCCAAACCTAACCCCTCGAGGACCCAATCCAAAAGGGTACCTAAAGCCCGATCCGATTGCAGGTGTTCGTGGGGTCCGCCAACAAAGCGAGGTGTGCAAGCAACTATCCGGTACATCGACAGTGGATGCTCAAGGCACATGATCGAAGCAAACATCTCCTCGGTTCCTACATGTAACGTAAAGGCCGCGGTACTCTTTCGGTGATGATAACTTTGGTTATACCAAAGGGTTCGGAACTTAGAGAATGATGATGTACAAGTAATTTGAGTCTCGTTTGTCGAAGGTCCTCCAAGACAACCTATTATCGGTATCACAATTCTGCGATAAAGCGGATTGGTGTTGAGTTCTCGATCGATCAATGCACTATCAAGAATCGAGTCACTCAATGATATTGCTAATCGGTTCAAGAAAAGGACGATCTACACAAATTGATTGGAACAGTTGTCCAAGAAAATCGTGCTGATTGTTAAGAGTTCCAAAAGTAGCGGTTGGCTCTGGCACAAAAAGAATGAGCCATCCGAACCTTTAAAACTCTTAATAAGATAGCTAGGATGTCTCTAGTGGAAGGACTTCGAATGAAGTGTTCTCAAAGGATCGGACATGTCTTTGCATGTCGGAAGAAAAAAAAGTCAAAGCTTCATTCAAAAGGAATTTCCGGACCCGGCATCAGAGTAATCTTCTGCAGTTGCTTCATATGGATCTGTTTGGACCGATTACACCGGTCGATCTCAACGCCTTTTAAATACACTCGGTAATCGTGGATGACTACTCCAAGTTTACGGGTTATATTCTTACATAAGAAGAATGAGGCGACAACCAAGATACCCGAAGCCGCTAAGAAGATTACAAAATGAGAAGGGTGTCAGTAGTAAAAATCGAGATCGATAAGGTCTGCAGAATTTCGAACTCTTTTTATAACCGATTTTTGCTCTAAGTTTGGTATACAACATGAAACATCACCGCGAGGACGCCACATGAGAATGGAGTATTTGAGCGGAGAAACAGAACTCTCAAAGAAAGTTCGCCGAACAATGTTAGTGAACATGCGATACCAAACCGTTTACGGCGTATAATCAACACCGCATGCCATACGCAGCGGATGTCTCCGACTAAGGCTCACTACAAAACACCCTATGAACTGTGGAAGGGCCGAAAACCTCGTGTTTCTTACTTCCATGTTTTTGGAGTGCAAGTGTTTCATACACAACAATGGGGAAAAGTCGGTTGAAGACTTTTTTGAGGCCAAGTCACGATGAGGTATATTTCTAGGGTATTCCTCATCTAGCAAAGCCTTCAGGGTCTACAACAAACGAACCCTAGTTGTGGAAGAAACACCCCATGTAGCCTTTGATGAAGCATCTTCTGATCAAGAGAAATCTGCCTCAGAACAAGAAGTACCTGATCTACCAGAACCTGATATTCAGAAAATGGATCAGCTAACGATTAAGGAAAAAGGATCGTAAATCAGTATCAATTTACATTCCGGATCTATTTGATTCACGGATCAATCGATCCTAAGGTAACGAACAAACTGTCGATGAAAAAAAGCTGATTCGGTGAGATAAGTAGAATCGAACCATCCGGTTCAGGGGGAACTTCTGAAGTTCTCACGAACAGACATCAGCACATGATGATTCCAACATCAGCTGAGACTTGTTCTTATCAAGTGGACCATAACCCTGCACCACTCCCAATCACTAGTAATAAGATTTTATCAGAAGCGGACGATGTTCTCAAAACCGACGCAAATCGAGCGAAGGACTGGATAACCCATCATCAACCGATCGATAATTGGAGACCCGTCTGATAAATTAAAAACAAGCCATGAGATTGGAAAGTGCGCCATGTTTTGGTGTTATCTGTCTATGAAGGAACCAACTACAATCGAGGAAGCATTACAAGACGCAAACTGGATTCTAGCCATGCGCGAGGAGTGGAATTCGAGAGAAATGAAGTATGGGAACTAGTAGCGGAACCGGTCATCAAGGCGTAATTGGCACGAAATGGATCTTCAAGAACAAGAGAGATGAAAAATGTTATCACCGAAATAAGGCAAGACTTGTTGCTAAGGGGTATTCACAATCGGGAAGGAATTGATTACGATGAGACCTTTGCACGATCGCGCCGCTTTGAAGCCATTCTATTGCATTCGGCTTATGCTTCCTACCAGAGGGTTCTTTGTGTATCGGATGGACGTAAAAAGTGCTTTCTTAAGCGGGTACTAGCGGAGGAAGTTTATGTCGAACAACCTCCGAGGCTTTGAAAAGGGCAACCAAGTGTATCGTTTAAGAAAAAGCTCTTTATAACGAAAACAGTTCATGAGCTTTGGTATGATACACTCTCTCGGTTCTTGATCGAAAGTGGGTTCACTAAAAGGAATGGGGGAGAACCTTATTCGAGAATAAAAGATGGAGAAGATATTACGATGGTTCAGATTTCGTGGACGACATCATCTTGGATCTCCTAACAAGAGCCTATGTGAAAGATTCAAAGAAACCGATGCAAGGGAAATTCGAGATGTCCATGATGGGTCGATGAATTACTTTCTAGGTCTCCAAGTTAAACAAAGTTCGGAAGGGATATTCATCCGCCAAGCAAAGTACACTAGGAATCTTTTGGCTAAGTTTGGAATTCAAAATAGTAAGGAAGCCAAAATTCCTATGATGTGGATTCAAGATGGATCGAGATGGCCGGTCGAAAACAAATCGGAAGGAATATAGGGCTCTCATTGGATCTTTATTATACCGATCGCCAGACGGATATCACTTTCGAGAAGAGGTGTATGTGCGATTTCGTGCAAATCCAATGATCACCACCTAGAAGCTGACTAAGCGGATTCTTAAGTATCTGAAGGAACAATAAACCTTGGTTTATTTTACCCATCGATGATAATCTAGAGCTTAGTGGGTATTCTCGATTACGATTATGGAGGTTGCAAGATCGACGAAAAAATCAACCTCGTGAACATGTCGGTTCTTAGGAAGTAAACCGATCTCGTGGTTTTCAAAAAAGCGGACATCGATTCGACATCAACAATCAAGCGAGAATATATGGGCTGCGAAGCTGTTGTTCCCAACCCCCGCTCTCGGTCGGCGGTGAGGATTACAACATTGTAGCTAAGAACGCCTATATTTACGTGATGCGATAATAGTCTATTGCAATCACTCGAAAATCGGTTCTACATACAAGATGCAAGCATGTAGATGTCGGACACCACTTCATAAGAGATCACGTTGAAAAGAAGAATATCGGAATGGAAAAGATTCATCTTGATACGTCTGGAAACCGATATTCTAACCAAGCCACTAGCCGAGATCGATTCGAGAGATTTATGCAATGAGCTAGGACTTCTAGATCTTGGAGAAATGTCACGAAAATGGTTGATGGAATGTTCTCGAGAACTATTTGGTTAAGAGACTAACCGGATCGAGAGAAATCGGTTGAGTTTGGTATCTTAAGCGATCTCAAGAGATCGATAAGCAAAAATAGATCGGACTTACACGCTTCCCGATCCAAAGGAACCGATCGTCGATTTTAGTTTATCGATTTAAAGTCTATCGGTTTAAAGAACTGATCCGATTCAAGGTTTATCGATTGAAGGAAAATGCTTTCGGTTTAAAGGATTATCCGATTAAATCAATTTGGTTATAGTATTTCTTTGTGATTCGTTTGAATTTGATATTCAACAAGCAAGATTCAGAGATTAAGAGCTAAACAATCGTGATAAGAAAGGTGAATTTACACAACGATGAAATAATGCAGAACTTTTCATTGATAAAAACCCGAAGGTGAGGTTACATTACGAAGTTACAAGTACAAGAAGACCCGGAATCGAAGACATAAATGTTAACCAAAAATCCTACACCTAGAACCCTAAACCCTCATCCTAACCCCGTGAAGGGAAAAGAGAGATTTTAAACTCTCATTTTCCCCACTTAACAAGGGGTGAGAGAGGCTTTAAAGAATGAAATCCAAGGCGGTCAAAAAGTGAAGATCAAGAAAACCGGAGCGACAGAGGCCTTGATAGGATTCTTAAGCACCGAGCCCTAAAAAGGAGGAGTAGTAGGCTCTCCACTCATTGAATGGAGCACGTGTGCAAAGAGTTGGTCATCGAGATCTCATGGGCACATGTGTTTGATATTTTATCTGAGACTAAGTCCGATGGTTCCGGGTTACATCATCCAGATAGACACACAAGGTGCATACGGTTAGGAGAAGTGTCTTCTCGCTTGCAGCAGCCAGATCCGCCTACCGGTGGTAGAGAAGCTTTTGCGTGAATCGGATGTGAAATCAAAGATGATGAAAAAAAAAAGCAATAAAGGGATGCAATGGGTTGATTTGAGAAGATGAAATCATATAAAAGGGTGTAAAAGTGTTTTTAGGAAGTCTCACCGGAAACAAAGGGTTCACCAAGATACATGATTCTTACAAAGAAGATAAGTATGGTGAATGGGTGAAGTTGTGTAAAACATTGGTCCAATTTATAGAGGCCAAACAAGGATGCAAATGCAATTTCAAGAAGCCTATCAGAAATTTGCATCAAAAAGGACGGCGATGTAGAATCACGCTTGACCGATAATTGGATAAATTCTGGTTGATTGACATATCGAGAGATTGAAACGATATTTCGCATGTCAATCACGCCTACCAGGGAATAGAAGCTACTACTCTAGACTAAGTTTTGGCGGTAACACTTATCCCAAGAATTGGCTTAATCTGAAGGAAATCATTTGGCGGATCGGTTAAATTTCTTAAAAGGCTTAATATTTACTCGGGAATGATTAAGATCAAAAAGTGGAATCAACATTGACAAGTCAAAATATTGAAAGGCCGGGATCTTTTCAAATTGTCCAAATCTTGTCAAATCAACCGGAATCTAGCACTATATCTCGAATCAAAGAAAAAACGCTTTGAAACTTGCTGTTCTCGCAACAAAACTTATTTATCCTTCTTATTCAAAATCTTCTCCCGAAAATCTGAAGTAGAACCCTCTTTTCCTTAATGGCGAATACTCTCCCCTCAACCTCATTTAAAAGTTGTTTTTTTGAATTTATGCTTCATTGCCTTTTGTTTTCGGAATGATATTGATGATTATTCACAAATTTGATGAGCATCTCCAGAATCTATTCTTGGACTTGGAATGATTTAAATCAAAAGATTTTGGGATAAATGCGTTTTTAGAACGGCTGAGGATCAAAACAACGGAGGTGCAACAGGCGAACAATCTTTTCAAAAGATATTGATCTTCAAAATCTTGATCTTATTGGAAAAAAATGGTGGAACTAAGAATTTAAGTGTTCATCAAACCTTATCGAGTTAGCCCATCACGGCTGCTCGGAACTTAAGACATCACTTTCCTTTGAAAAACACCGGATCAAATTTTCTCAGGGGACGTGAGATCGGCGATTTCTTATGAGTTTAAAATGACTTCTCTGCGCCCAAAAATTTTGAATCATATCGGTAAATATTGATCCGCTTTTAAGCAAGCTGATGAATCTTTCTTTAAGATTTAAAACATTGTTGTTTCAAAAAGTTGTTTTTGCCCGGTTTACGACCAACCACCTTTTGCACAGCGGAATGATATTGGATCAATTGATCTATGTCACCATTGATCAACCGGAGATGGTCTATCAATCTCGCGAAAAAGATGGCATGAAGTCTTGGACTTGGAAAGATCATCGGTCTCAAATGCGATTATCATCCGGTTCTCACAATCCCAGCCACCATATCTTTGAGAATAAGTTGTTGACAAAGTTTGGAATTGGATCAAAATCAATCTTCTTTTAGATCCATGGAAAAGAGTTATGGAACAAATTTGATAAAATGATTTGAACCTTTCTACGCTACAATAAAACTGCCAAGAAAGAGGCGATTACAATTGTTAGAATCTAACGGCTCAAACCGAGGTTTGTCTGCTAATGATCATCCCGAGGCATTGTGGAGTCGGTAGATACCGAAGAGCACCCGGCGCCAATCTTGACTTTTTACGATCAAACCAAAAGGATCTGACACATCGAGAAGATAAAGGCCCATGGACAAAAGCTGATTACAGAAAATCGTCTTTCCGACACCAAAAGATGAATCTCGATGACAAGGTTATCAATGAGGATTTGATAAAACAAAAAGGCTTTAAGATTGCTCAAACATCAACCGAAAAGGTGAAGGCCCGAGCAACTGATGCTCAAAATGAACCTAAAACATTTATCGTTACTAATGATAAATCGCGATCATAGAATCTCATTTTGGGTCTCCAATCCAAAATGCTCTAAATACAACAATTGATCAAACCAAACATCGGGAAGCTTCTCGAAACCATCTTGCTAGAAGACACATCGAAAAGATAAGGCCGATGGACAAAGCTCAGCCGAAAAAAAGCTTCACGAGATTGGGACATTCAAAATATTGAACCAAGCAATCGCACTATTTGAAAGTCAAGGTACAGAATAAATAGTCGAAGCCATCACGAACCAGCTGGAACCGGTTGTAAATTGTTGTCAAAATGCTTGGACAAACAACATAATCGAAGTTCAAATCAAACTATAGGATTTCGAAAATTTCACGATGTAACGAATCAACATCATACCAAAAAGTTTATTTTTTAGGTTTGAGGAATGGAATCTCTTTTAATGAATGAAGATTCTTGCTCAATCTTGTTACTTCATCCGGATGATGAGTTCCTCAAGTGTTTTGGTTCGAATAAATATGTTGAAATTTATAGTGTTGATGAAAATTGAAAAAACACATGTAATACAGGAAAGATATCTATTAGTATGATGTTTACAATACTCGACTATAGGAACCGTTTAATGATTGTTGAAGTAATAGATACTTTGACATTTAGTATGTATATTCGAATCTGGGAAGAATCGGACAGCGATGTCAAATGGAAACTCTATGCTTGCAGCGTTCCAATCGGATCGAAAATAGTCTTGTCGAGGATAACTCTTAAAAGATTGGAAAGGCGTTGGTGTCTTTTAAATTAAAACTTCAAGAAGATCGTGTAGGAAGACCTACATCTAAACTAAGACAAAATCTCTTTAACTCCATTCGATTACTTGATCTGATTCGGTGTTTCGGAATACTCATCAAGATATTTGGTTTTCTCAAGTGTTTTTGGAAAGGAACAAGATGAATACTGACCTTGGGAATTTATAGTGTTGCAAAACAAGCTTCCATCCAATAAGGAAGAAATCTTAATGTTTTTTCGATGTTTGATTTTGCTTCACAGACTCTGATAATGATTCTTAAATGTAATACATATTCATAAGTTAAGATCGATATATCTGAAGAACCAAGCAACATAATCCGATCTTTGGTTAGGCGGATCGAATCTAAATGATATTTACGGGAGAAAGTTCTTGTCATGAGATTAAAAGATAAAACTTGGAATCGATTGGAAACCACAAGTTTTTTAAACAGCGGTAAAACTTAGGGCTCCGAATTGAAGAAGTCGATTGGAATAGGATCAATTATAAGATGGAAAATGTTTCATTAATCAAAATAAGAACAAGATGAATACCAACCTTAGTTGGAGGAACAACAAGCGAGCTTCCATCCAATAAGGAAAAAACCCGCATGAATGCTCAAGCGGGATTCGAGTTGTTATATAAAAAATTCAGGTTTTCGTTCACATCAAATCAATTCTAAGTGGGAATAGACGGGCAAATCGCTTCTCCTTCGGCTCTTTGATGCATACTAAACCAACCTCCTCCGAGAATTGTAATATTTTTCCTTTTTTTCTTCTTCATATTTTTTTTTTGCTTTTTATTTATCAATATGCCTCTATTTATAGAACTATACCAAAGCTAGTGCTAGCATAGCTACCGGTCTTCGGCTCTTACTTTTGCTCCCTTTGACACATCTGCTCAATTTTTGACATCTCTTTGCTTAAAGATTGACTCGTCTCGGCTTGGTCGCCACCACTTGTCAACTCATTTCGACACGTATCTTCTATTGACAACTCGCTCGACACGTATCTTCGTCTTTTCGATAGTCTTTGACAAAGATTTCTTTCCGAAAAATATATCGAACATAATTATCCTCTTTGTTTTGAACTGAATGGCCGATTATGTTCGCCCTTTGTGTTCGTTTGACTACATCGGCCATTATGTTCGGCCGATTATGATCACTTTCAAGTGTGGACGACTTTGTTCTACCAACACTATGCTCGCTTTCAGTGTGGACAATTTTGTTCGCCAACACTATGCCTCGATAAAGTGTGAACGATTTTGCTACCGACTATCTCGCTAAAAGCCGTGTGTGGACAATTTTGTTCTACCGACTATGCTCGCTATTATTGATAGTATTTTTTCAAATTTGATGCATTCCACGAGTAGGACAATGAGACTCATTCAGTCTTCCAAGTCATAAAGCCCGTTTTAGCAAACGTTCAGAAACTCGAATCGGACCTTCCCATGCTCAAATTTAACACACCACTTGATACCCTGTGTCCCGGGCTTTAAAACCAGCTCGCCCACATTGAACAAGCGTGTTTGGACTTTGGAGTTGTAGAACTTTTTTACGATCTCTTTTTATACATAGCATTCTTGAAATCACCTCCGTCTTTCTTTCTTCTAACAGTTGAACCTTCATGGGCGGCCGGTCATTGATGTGTGCTCTCAAAAAGTCATTGTTCGATGACTTGGAATCTTGATTTCCTGGGTATAAACTTCCAGACCAAATGCCAAGACAAACGGGGTCTCATAGTTGATGTTCTAAAAGTTGTTCGATAGGCCCATAATATTTGGGCAACTCTTCAAATTTCATCCACCCCCTCGAATTATCAAGTCCGCCTTGAGGGTATGCTTGATAATTTTCCAACCGACTTGTTCGCTTGTTGGGATAATGATAGTTGAATAATGCTTTTTATGCCCAAAAGCCACAGTTCTATCTGAATTCACTTCCGTGAATTTTTTTGTAGTTATCGATTACCAATGATTGGGGGAGTCCAAACGACAAATGATATTTTTCCAAACAAATTTCACATTCTTTGTTGGTAATTTTGACAACGCTTCGGTTTCCGCCCATTTAGTATAATAATCAACGGCAACCACAACATATCTTATCTGACGTGCGAGGGAAAGGGGCGATCAAATCGATCCCCATTTAAGCAAATGGCCATGAGCTATAAATTGACACTAATTCTTCAGGTGGGCTATGAATGAGTGGAGCATGTACCTGGCACATGTGGCACGCGCGAGCATACGCGAGCGAATCTTTTTTGAGGGTTGGACAATAATAACCTTGTTCGATTATTTTTTGTGCGCCAAGACGCAGCCCACGCATATGATTTCGGATACTCCTTCATGGATTTGTTCGAATACCACGACCCTCTTCAGGGTAATACATTTCAACAGTGGAAGTGAGAAGCTTCTTTTGTACAAATGCTCGTCTATGATATGTTGGGGATTATACTGAAAAGTATGCTTTTTACTTTGTATAATCGAAACTGAATTTCCAGACTTATTTACTGAAATAAATTGTTTATCACTGATGCTTTAAATATGATTGAATGTTATATATATTTACTGCATAACTGTTCAATAATTCGTACGTGTTACACTGTAGTTAATTTAGTGATACCCGATCACAGAAGATTAAATTAACAATCCCTTGTAACTATAAGTACGCCATTCACGACCTAGATGGAAATGAACAACCATCGCGAAAGGTTGAGGTGTAAGGCTCAGATTGGTTTGTCTTGACCAAGAGATTACACTAGTGCATGACTGATGCGCTGAATAGGACCTACAGGAGGATAAATTCTTCAGAACTGAACATGGAAGAATTAGACCTCAGTGGTTCGTTGTTTCTTAACCTTCGTCCCTGAAATAGGATCACGTGGGATCGGTAACTATTGCTTTGACTTATCATGGGTAGCGAATCGAGAGAGATTCAATACGCATTTTATCTTGGGCAATATTATTGGTCACATGTGATTGCTAAGATTTAATACGAAGAATCGTGTGCGAAACGCTTGCTTGATTTGCCCCCTTGGGAGGTTCATAAGTTTTATCATACCAAATCTTGCAAGTGGAATTTGTTTCCGGTATGGATAATAATGTTGAACCGTTCCTCGACCAAGGACAAAAGATATTAATTAATGGAAAGCTATTTCAGTGGCTTGAATTAATTAATGGGCTAGATAATCTTAAACACGGGAAATAATGACCGGGAGCCATATTGACTGTAATATGGGTTAAGATGGATAGTGCAATATTAATTATGTAGTGGGATTAATTAATATTTATGGGCTTGAATTATATTGTGGCTCAATATTAGATATTCAAGATCCATTAGAAGGTCCAATCTTAATTCTCCTAAAGGCCCCCGAGTAGCCCAACATATAGTCCAATAAGCGAAAAGGTGATTAAAATAAAATAAATATTGTTGCTTATATTTCATCATTATTTTGAAAATTATGAATAAAAGAGGGAGAAAGATTTTTTTTGAATTTTGTTATGGAATGAAGATATGTATTCTTGGAATACAAGATTATCTCATTAAATTCAAGAAATCTCCCACTTGGTTATTCATGGTGAGATTTTCGAAATTTTTGAATATTATGGGCAAGAAAGATTTTTTGATTTTCTTGAAAAGATATTATGGAAGATATGTATTTTTTGAAATACAAGAATATCTCATAAATTCAAGAAGATCCAAATCTTGGATTCTTGCTTAAGTAATTTTCTAAAATTATGTCCATATATGTGAGGTGGGATTTTTGTGGAATATTTTAATTATGGGAAAGAGAATATATGGGATATATTCAAGTTGGTGACCAAGAAAAGTCTTATCCCACATTGAAAATTCACTAAAAATTTCGTTCACCCCTCTCCTATAAATAGGGATGATTAGTTCATTCCCAAGTACAATTCCATGCGGCCGAAATATTAGCAAATCCACAAAAAGTGGTGCAACAAAGTTTATTTTTTCCTTTTGTTAATTGTTCGAAAGTATCCTTCCACCGGATTGTCGAAGCAAGGGCTAAGGGAATACTTGGGAAGTCCTTTTGGTTAGTCCGTCCGACCAAGTCACCGCCATCCCCTAGAGGAACGCGTCACGTAAACTCGTAGATTCGCATCTCGCGTAGGTTTTACGTGGCTTTTTATATGCATGATATGTTGTTGCAATTATTATTTGAATTAATATAGGATTAATTCATGCTAGTAATAATTAATGAATTAAATTTGTATTTAAATATTCACCCTAATAGATCCTCATGCGAATCATTCCCCAACATGATAGTATAACGAGTAGATTGTAATCGAGTATGAGTAGTTGGGCCTTTGTTCTCGGGAGAAATCCCTTTGTAAGTAGCTCAGATTGAGTCATCCAAGTTTTTGTTCGCTTGTTACCAGGCGATCATAGCTCGGGGAACCGATGGCGAACAAGTTGTGACGACCACAATGTCCGTTAAGTTTGTCACCTTCTTTTGTTGCCAGCGCCAAAAGCATCACGAACAAATTACCCAATCGTGGGTAATTGTTCTATGAAAAACTTGTTCAAAATGCTCGAGCAACTCTTTTGCTAGTCATTGTCGGTATCGAGCCATCCGCTCACGGCCTCGTGACTACCGGTCACTTGATAAACGACATTATCCGAGAATTTCTATAAATCATCATCAATTCTATCCCATTTATTGCTATCCGTAGTCCAATGATCAAAGCTTCATATTCGCTTCATTATTTGTGTACCGGGAAATCAAAACGGATGGTCATAGAATGTTTGCCTCAAGGTACGATGAGAACTACCGCCCGGCCTCGAACTTGTTGATGAGCCATCAACATATATGCCATGGTTGGTCGATAGCTTTTTCGAGCATTTGAGGATATGTCAACTCGACCATGAAATCGGCCATACCGTTCATTGCTGTTCGCGGAAATAACGTAATGCCGAGTGCCCTAACTCCACCGCCCACTTGAGTAATCTACGGCAAGATTCGGTGGTGGAGGACTTAATGAATGGGAAAGTGGTCAAGATTACCTCGAGGGATCGAAAAATACGGGTTGTAATTTTTGAACACTCGTGGCGAGCATATGCTAATTCTCTAAAGGAGGGCGAGCTCGGAGCTTCCTTAAGCACTTGGCTTACATAGTAAATGGATGTTGTATGGTCCCTTCGCTTTCGCATAAGCACAACACCGATTGCATGTTCGGATGCAAAGAAGATACGAGATAGAGTTGTTCGTCCAGGGGATGTGCTTAGACAAAGGTGTCCGAGTATTCGAAGGTAATCGCTTCAATGATTCAAATGCATTTTGGCAATGCTCGGTCCATGAAATTTCCCCTTTCTTTAATGTATCAAAGAAAGGTTTGCATTTGTCTCCGGCGCGTGATATAAACCGCTTACGTAGTTTAAACGCCCTGCTAACTTTTGACCCTTTTACACTCCTAGGAGCCTGCATATCGAGCATGGCTTGAATCTTTGTTGGGTTCGCCGATCCCTCGTTGATCGACCATATGTCCGGGAATTTTTCTGAGTCAACCCCAAAGTCGCATTTCTTGGATTTAGCTTCATATTGTACTTCCCGAGTATATCGAACGTTTGTGCGAGGTGGGTGATGTGGGTCTTCCTTATGTTCGCTCTTTACCACAATATCATCGATATATACCTCAATTGTTCGTACCGATGTGTTCGCTTTTAACATTTTGTTCACCAAACGTTGATATGTTGCTCCCAAGATTCTTTAATCCGACGGCATGCATTGCCACCAAAGACATATTCTTTTTCTTTGCGAGAACGTCGTATTCTTTTGATCGTCCTGCATAGGTATTTGGTGATAACCGGCAAATGCATCCATGAAAGTCATGAGTTCACTTTCACAGATTATCGACCAAATAATCGATATGCGGCATAAGGGAAGTTATCTTTCGGACATGCCTTGTTTAAATCAGTGAAATCAATACATAATCTCCAAGATCCATTGGACTTGTGAACGAGCACAGGGTTCGCAAGCCATCTTGGGCATTTCACCTCTCGAATCAGTTTGTTGTCGAGCAACTTTTTGATTTCACTATTCATTGCCGCATATTTTTAGGACTAAACTTTCTGTGACTTACGATAATGGCGAAGTTTGTATTGGATCAAGGTTGAGGGAGTGGCAAGCATGTTTTGGATCAATTCAACCATGTCCTCAAATGCGACCATGCGAACACATCTAAGTTTGCTTGAAGATAAGCTATAATTTACGTTGAATTGGTTAGGGTAATTACAAACAATGAACACTTCTAACTTCGGTCCGTTTAAGATTCGATGTTAATGGACTCGGTTGTTCGGCCGGTGTTGCTCGATTTCTTTTTACTTCCACCGAGGATCTTGAATGGACCCCGGTGCTCGCCATCAACCTCCGTGGGTTCAAAAGCCTGCGAGGTTCTAGGTCCGTTTGTTCGTTCGGCTGATCTATATTCATTTGATCAAGGAGATCTGGGGCATGAGTTGCAACCCCAGATTCCGTGTTCGCGCATTCCGTGTTCACGCGAGGAGTTGTGCTCGTCAAACTTATGTTCGTCGGAAGATCAATAGGCGAGGCATTTGCTCGCTGGCTTGACTCACCAATCTTCCATGTTTGCTCCATCATGTTGACAATATTTTGTTTTTCTGGTGCACACGATAGCAAACAATCTCTTTTTTTTCCGATCACCTTTACGCCACTGCTCCATCTTGTGTGGGGAATTTAACACAAAGAGTAATACGAGACAAAGCCGCTTTTAAATTCTTGAATAAACGGGCGACCTAGAAACCCGTTATAAGTTGATTTTGAACATCGACGATTACAAAATCTAGCATTCTAGTTCGGTCGGATGTCCGGATTCGAGTTGATTCTAACTCGACTCCTAACCTAATCATGCCATAGGTAAGATTCTGATTCCCCCAAAACCCATTATGGTATGATCACATGGTTCAATATAACTACTCAAGTCTCCAACTTGTTTTTCCATCCGTGAAGCGGTGTTGTGAACAAAATGTTCGCGATAAGCTCCGTGTCAACGAGGAGGCGGTGCACCTTCAACCCGAGGAAATGAAAGCACCGATGGTTAGGAGTCATTGTGGGGAGTTATGATTCCGCCGAGATCGCCTTGAAAACATAATTTGGTGAGAGGGTGGCGTGCTAGCTGATGTGCTCGCCACCTTCACTTGATGGATGCTTTGCATGGCACGCATCTCTATCCTTTTTCGCCTATTCGATAATGTTGGTGCCCTGGTAACATCCACCCTTTGGACCATATTCGGGGATGTATCATGTGAATCTCTTGACTTTCTCGACCTCTTCCCACAGTAGGAGACCTTCTTTTCGCTTACCCCTTCGATCTTGTTTTTTTTGTTCGAGAATCGCTTTCACCGCTTTTTTTAGGAATTGGGTAAGACGATTATCTTCAGATAGCTTCCAAAGTTGGCGGAGTAAGTCGCGACAATTTTCTACGTATCAGGCCCAATGTACTCATGGTAGTTACAATATTTGGAAGCATTAAGTCGATGTTTATCCATTATGATTCTTCTTGGCCTTTCAAAATGTCCCGATCTCGATTTGGTTAAAGATTGTTTCCTTAAACGCCCAAAAGACTTCAGAGGGTTTACTTCGATCTTTCTTGAATGGTTTGAATGAGCACCGGGGTCAGATCCCCTTCATTCATCACTTTCTTCCTAAAACTTTCCTAGTGGTAGGTTCCTCGACCTAATCGTGATCGGGCGAGCAAATCTTGCATGGCTATAATTTTGCCGCTCGCTCTCGGAATTTCGAGTATGTGTTCGCCGTCTTGGTGCATGGCCTTCCACATATCAAGATTGAGGTCGGGGCCATCAGCCACGAGGATTTTGGCATCTCTTCGACGGGGCTTCATCATACAAACATTTATCAAATCTTTCTATGTATCTTCGAGCGGACTCACCTTTTAGTTGGGAGAAACGCGCCAACCTTTGTTTTGCGCTTCAACAGCACACATGGATGAAAAGTGGGACAAATTGTTGTCCCAATGGCTTAAATGTGATAGATTTAACCGCCAAAGTAGAAACCATCTATGTGTCGATCACCCAAAGTCACGGGGAATGATCGGCACTTTATCAAGGCTCGCGCCCCATCGCGATCATAAAACCGAGTATTTACGGGATGGATACGAGGGTCGACCAACATCGAATCACGGAATCGCGGCGGGACTTCGCCACTTTTCAGATTTCGGCCCGCCATGATAATCGGATGACAATGGCGAAGCGAGGTATTGGCTCGCCGAGGGTGGTTTTGGTCGCGCCGTGCCCTACCAGAACCTCGATGGCTTTTTGCATTTCCGCAATTTTGTGGGAATCGATGACTTAGATCGGGTCGCTTTCATCACGAGGACCCATGGGTCATGCCGCGGAAGGGCAGTCCTTTCCAAGTCCGTGCTTGACTACCTAATCGATGATGGATAGATAATTTTGTTCCCACGATTTTTGTTCGGCCTGCGGATAATCGTGAAGATCCGAATGTGCGGACATTTTATTGGTTGTTCCTTTCTGGATCCCGCCCCATTATTATTCTATTCGGTCTTTGGCGGAGAGCCTCAAACGCCCAAACGCCGATGGTACAGACCACGAGGGCCGTTTCGTCATCGACGTGTCATCGGCTTTTTCTTGGCCGCCTTCGCAATTTTCTTTTTAACTTGCTCGCTATCGGTGTCACCTTGGCGTCGCTCTTCATGTTCTTGAGTTTTTAATTTGGCTAACTCTTTTTCAGACCCTCTTTCGTACTCGCAGCTGAAGAAAGTGATAGCCTTGTTGTGGCCCTTGAATCATTTGCAATATCCTCAAGATTGGTAATCTCCACTCCCGATCTTTATGAGGTCAAGTACGAGCCTCTTTCCCAAAGGTCGTGAGGTCGACTTTTACGACCTCTCTTTTTGTGTGTTCTAGATTGAGGCATTATATTTCTTTTTTTTCGCCTCGGCTCACTAAGGGTTCGATGGTATTGGTTGGTTTTTGGTGAAGTACCCTCCTTCTAAATGGGTTGTCGCGAGTCGTTTTTTACTTAAGAGTATTATGTGGGCTAATTTGGGAAGCGACTCACAAACAAAATATGCGTGTAAAATAAACGTAAATAAGATGAATTTGTTGACCCGGTCACAAGAAATGACTACTCGGGGCATACCAAGCCCGGGATGTGGTATTACGAGCTTTACATCGCATAATATTTGATACATCTTATGAAGATGAATCGTTCTGAGATGAAGATAATTTGGAGAGTTAGCATACGAGTGCTAGGGTTTCGTGGTGTATGTGGATAATCACTTTCGATTTTTTTCATTCCTCACCTCCGGAGAATTTCTTGTGTGGGTGTAGCTTTTTTTTTCGGGAAATTTTTTGAACCTTTTTCTTCTTTTTTTCTTCCTTTTTATCGCACCGATAAGCTTGGAGCCGGTTAGCAAGCATGAAAGCCGAGACTTCGGATCATGCAAGAATCCAGTGATATCGCTTAACGCTCCCAACTTCGCCTTTCTAGATTGATCTTGAGCTTACTTTTGTCCGTAGCGCACTCTTTTGGTCGCTCAAATTAATCTTTTGCTCGGTTTGATACTTTGTTCGCCCTTTAACCATGTCGCTTTTTATGTCGAATATTGTCCTCCTCGAGCATACCGAGCCCTCGGGGATGTTCGTGTCTTTGATATCCGAGCGTCGAGCACTCGACCCTTCGCGATGCCTGAAGTCTTCGAATGTTGTGTCGCGAGCATATCGACCTCGTGATATCTCGAGGGTTTCGTGGATGTCCGCTAACATACCGACCTCGTGATATCTCGAGCCTTCAGATATCGGCCAAAAGATACCGACCCTCGTGATATCCGAGCCGCGAAGCATATCGATTCCTCGTGATATCTCGGAGCCTTTTGGTAAAATCGAGTCTTTTCGATTTGGCTCATTCAATTCATCTTTCCCGATCCGAGTAAAATAATACTTGTCCACTGAGCATGATTATTTTAATAGATATTACACGTGTCGCTCTTACGTGTTCGATTAATCATGAATTATTATATCGAACACAACATATGTATCTAAAGTTATTTAAATTAAAATTTTAATATATTCAATTAAAATAAATCTTTAGTTTATATCATATTTATTTATAAAGATCATTACCCCATCTAAGGGTTTCTTACGCCCACAAATCAAATCTCTTGATGAAGATGAGTTTTTACTGCGTTGAATTTATCATAGTTAATGACATTCCTTTTCTTCTTTCTTCTTTACTAATTTACGTGCTAATATGTACATGAAAGGTGTTGAGATTATGCAATCATTTTCTCCTTTCTTTCTATTAACTTTTTTATATTGCATGGGTATTGATGTAAGTTATTTGAGTTTTAAATTGTTCACTTAATGTTTATGGCAATTGTATATATGATCGATAATATCCGCTTTTTGTGAATTCATTTTGGGTTTCATCTTTACAGTTAATAACAATTTTTCTAATTTAAAAAATTTGTTAATCTAATTTTATTTTGTATATTACAGGGACTATTGTGGTAAATAATTATTTTGAGTTCCGAATTGATTATGAATGTTTATGAAAATTGTGTATATGATGCAACATCAGTTCTAATTTGATGAATTTATTAATCTAATTTTGTTTTGTATATTGCAGGGATTATTGAGGTAATTTCGTTTGTAAATTCATCCCGTTTCATCTTTACAGTTAATAGCAATTCTTCTAATTTAAAGAATTTGTTAATCTAATTTTATTTTGTATATTGCAGGGAGTATTGAGGTAAATAATTAATTTGAGTTCTGAATTGATTATGAATATTTATAAAAATTGTGTATAAGATCTGCAACATCAGTTTTAATTTGATGAATTTGTTAATCTAATTTTATTTTGTATATTACATGGATTATTGAGGTAAATAATTTGAGTTCTAAATTTATTATGAATATTTATGAAAATTGTGTATATGATCTGCAATATCAGTTTGTGAATTATAACATAATTTTATTAATTTGAAATGAAATTATTTTCCTTTGCAAATTCAAGGTGCCCCTCAAGATTAAGGAATTTCACTACACAATGCTTAGCCTTACTTTACCTCTGTTTGGCGTGTGTATAGGATTGCAATGCATTGGGAAGCGTTTGGAGATAGTTTTCTATTTTTCATGGAAGAATTTATCATGCTTATGTTGCAGCTTTGGAAAGATTAGAAACCATGAGAGATGATTGTCACTCTTCTTGAGGTAAATAATCACTTCTTTTTATTGAAGTAAGTATTGAGTTTCGAATCGACATGAATGTTTATCGTAATAAGATAATTAAATTTAAAAAAATGGTATATTAATTGTAAGGATTCTTTGGGATAAGTAATTTGAATTTCAGATTGATTATAATCGTTTTATTGCAAGTCGGCGATGAGGATTAATCTAAAATATATATTCTAAACTTTTTTTAATCCCGTGAAAATCGCGGGATTACGTGCTAGTATTAAATAAATACATAACGCTATATATATCCATTCCAATAATTATAAAAGTAAATTAGATCATCATCATCTTGTAACATAATTTTAGAATAGAACGTGGCAACTGGCCACAAGTGTCGTAGCCTCTCCCCAAACACCTCGCCCTTTCTCCCACCCCCACCCATATTAATTTTCCAACACCACAAATTAATTAATACTATATAACAACACAATTATAATTAATACTATATAACAACACAATTATAGCGTAGTTGTACGCATAGCATGCTTGTACCGTACAAGAAGAGGTGCAGGCGATAGACGAGAAGAAGGAAACGGTGACGTTTCGCGGGGTGAGCCGCGACGAAGAGGGACGAAAGCACGTGGAGAAAATAGAAGTAACTGACACGAAAGACAGGGAGACGCTCAAGTACATAGAGAAGAAGCTGATCGACAAGGGGTTCCACCACAAGGACCGCCGCCCCTTCGACGGCCGGCCGCTCCCCAAGTCCGGCCACGGCGGGAAGTACACGTGGGAGGGGCCCGCCAGCGACGTGGCGAATGAGGTGGAGGAGGCGTCGGCGGTGTTGGATGAGAACGATCCCAACTACGTGGACGAGGATAGTGCGGTGGCGGGACTGGTGGTGGGGGAGGTGGAGGTGCCCAAACTGGCGGAGGAAGGGGTGGCCAGGTTGGATGCTGATCCCAACTTGCGAGCCAATGTTTAGGTCATGGAGGGAAGTTTTATATTTTATGTATAATATATGCTTGTCTAGATGTGTGATAAATTAATGATAAGTTCATATTAGATGATGAAATATTGAAATATAAAGGAACGTTTGCATGATGTAATTTTTTTTTTAAAATATGTTCACATGGATAATCATCTCGTGCAATAATTCCAAAACTATATGTAGTAGTCGCTAAAATTAGTGTGAAAACGGCAAGATAAAAAATTATGCACACCGAGGGACACGGGCTCAGGTTTCGTGTCCCAGGTTCCTGATTGTCAGAGATTGAATGAACAGTGTAAGAGGGAAGACTCAAAGATCCACTAAGTATTGGTAGCATTCCTCCCTCTTTGTCTCGCCCTCTCAATCTCAGTTTTAACGTCCCAGACTTACAAAGAAGGAGAAGAAGAGTATAAAAGGAAGCTGTCAATACACTTAGGGTTTTAGTCCTTCAGCGCCTCAAGAAATGGGCCAAATGGCCAAAATCGAAATGGGCTCAAGCCCAACAACAGGGCGCACAAATTTAGTTATTCATTTTTTTAAGAATGGGACTATGGTTTTACCGCTGTGGAGCCTGAATTTTTATTGACTAAATTTCGAGAAATACCAAAAGAAATTCCAGCATCAAATTTCGAGATATAAAACAGATTATTCGACTTCAATAACCAAATTTCGAGAGAAAGTAATTCCAAAACCAAAAACCAAATTTAGTTATGAATTTCATTTGATTTAAAATGAAAAACAATGAAGACATTTAAAATGAAAAACAATGAAGACAAATAATAAACACACAAGTCACGTCAATTAGGCAACATATATGATATAATTCCCATTATCATTCACGTTAAGTAGTTTGAATCGAACTCTTCTTAATTATCAAACTTGAAAGGGTACATCTTTCAAAAAAAAAAAAAAAAACTTGAAAGGGTACAAACTGAGAGAATTCTGTCTCATCTAAAAGCTCGAGCTTGTAGGGAGAGTCGGGAATAATTTATTTATTTAATTTCTCACAACACAAACCATGTAAGAGAAGCCCAAGTTCATAAGAGAGCGACCCAAGTTCTGTGTGGAGGCCCAAGATCCTATGGATTATGCCCAAATTCAGCGTGAAACTTCAAATTCATGTATTTGCTACAGCATTTAATATTGAATGCGATCTAATACTTTTTTCTATACACAAATAATACTTCATCTATCCGCCTGTACTCGTTTGAATGTTTACTGAAAATATATTATTTAATGTATAAATTGTTTAAAATATAATGTATAAATTGTTTATTTTTTCAACAGTTTGTATGAATTATTTATTACTCCCCCGTCCCAAAGTTATTTACTATTTTTAAAAAATGATTTATCGTAACATTTTAAAATTACATTTTATGTCATTACTTTAAAAAAAAAAAAAAAAAAATTTTTAGTAATAACATATATAGAACTACAACACTCTCAATTAAAAATCACTTTATCTCTGTAAAAAAAAATCATTTTATCACTTTAAATATTACTCCCTCTGTCCCAATTAAAAACTCATATAAAAAACAAAAGGGTAAATAACTTTGGGATGAATGTAGTAATATTCAGCGGTTAAGAAAGTTTTTAGTCGAGAGTATTATACATCTTTCTACTTTATTTTAAAATAGATGAGATGATAAAATAATTTTTTAATATCTATACGGTAATAATATGAAATATAAATTTTAGACATTGAAATATATAATTGTAAAAAAGTAATATTATTTAATTGCTTTTAAGAAAATTAAAAAATAAGTGTTGAAATAAGTAACTAAAACGGAAATATCCAAACAAACATGGGACGAGGGATTAGTATTCAGTAAAATAAATCAAAATAATTATTGTGAAATAGAGAAACTTAAAATTACCAGATATTTTTATTATTTTCTTGTTACTATTCAGTAAAATAAATCAAAATAATTATTATGAAATAGAGAAACCTAAAATTACAAGATATTTTTATTATTTTCTTGTTTTTTCCTCCTCCTCTCTCACTCACAGTGCAGGTGTAGTACACCCACTCGTTATCTCCGCCCCCAAAATCCCAAAAGCCAACAACCCGCGCCACCCTAAAACCCACCGCCTCATTCTACACACACAACACAATTTCTCTCTTCTGCATTTAACAATGGCCGCCGCAGCAACCACCGCAACATTCGCCATCACAAAGCTCATCGCCTCCTCCACCCCAACCCTCAAACACTCATTCTCTCTCCTCGCCCCTCACACAAAACCTACCTCCCTTTTCTCCTCCTCATTCCCCCTCCGCCGCCTCCAATCCCTAAAATACTCCGCCGTCCCCAAAATCTCCGCCACAATTTCCGTCGGAGACAAGCTCCCCGACTCCACGCTCTCCTACTTCGACGCCGCCGACGAGCTCCACACCGTCTCCGTCTCCGATCTCACATCGAATAAGAAAACCATCCTCGTCGCCGTTCCCGGCGCGTTCACCCCCACCTGCTCGCAGAAACACCTCCCCGGATTCGTCGAGAAGGCCGCGGAATTGAAGGCGAAGGGCGTTGACACCATCGCGTGTATCTCCGTCAACGATGCGTTCGTGATGAAGAAGTGGAAGGAGGATTTGAAAATTGGGGACGAGGTTTTGCTATTGAGCGATGGGAATTGCGATTTCACGAAGGCGATTGGGTGTGAGCTCGATTTGAGCGATAAGCCAGTCGGATTGGGGGTTAGGTCAAGGAGGTACGCCATGTATGTCGACGATGGGGTTGTTAAGATCCTCAATTTGGAAGACGGCGGCGCGTTCAATGTCAGCAGCGCTGAGGATTTGCTCAAGGCGATTTGAGAATGGTAGTCGTTCTAACTTTCATTCTTTCTTTCTGTTGGCTTCTTAAAGATGAGTCGTTTTTCCCCTGTTTGGTGCATGAATTCGTATTTTGTTTTGAAATAAGTGGGAAATTGAATAAGATTGTTGTAGGGTTTGAATTTTGAGAAATGAGAACTGTTTCTGTGCTGTTTTTATGCTTTATTGTGTGGACCTCTGTGGTGTAGATGATATTAAGCTGTGTTGCTTTCAATCTTATCAGTTTGAACAGTTTTTCCTTTTCCTTTTGGCGTCTCTTTTGAATTAATTGAACATTGGGTGGCAATTCTTGACATGAATACACAAACATGTATCAAATTTTAGTTGAAACTCTACTTGTTATGGTACAATAAGGTGGATGAAAGAGTTTAATACACTTGAAGATAAGCTAGAAAACCAGGATGTATATGGTTTATAGTAGCGTTGATAGGTCATGAATCTGACTTGTGAATGTAAAAGATGGTTTCTTGGAAATGTTGGGGTGAGTAGTGTGAGCTGAGATTTGGTCTATGCAACGATATAGGGTTGATCTGGAAAATAATGCCTTGTGTGAAGTGGATAATGCTTTGGTCTTGTGTGTGAAGTGTCTTATAAGTATGAATTGCAGATTACATACTTGTTCCTCTCATAATGCTCTTGAAGATTTTGTTATGTATATTGCTGCATTTAGGTTTGACATCTAATGAAAAAGAATTGAAAGTAAGTGTTGGTTATGTGTTTGTGTGATTTTACCATGATCCATGTATCTTTATTTTGTTTTGTTTAATTGAGTGTATTGGAACTCCTCAAACTAGGCAAGGTTTCATTTCACTATCACTGTTCTGCTCTTTGGGATTTTTTAGTAGAATTTTGAATTTGACATGGTCATTTTGACACTTGCTGAAAATGGTGGTGCTTTTCCAAATGGTAGAATTTTGAACGTGACACTTTCATCTCTTATCCTCTATTATCATTTCCATCTTTAAGTGCATCTTAAGTTTTCATGGAGGACAGTATGACTGGGTCAAATCGAAAAGTGTTGCAATATGGTTATTTTCAAGTTTTTTTGTTTCAAGATTCAAATTTATATTGAAGTATAGAGTTATGGCAGAGAGAGTTTTGGTCTCAATAGATCATAAGCTTTTGGTGTTAATTGCACAGCAAAATGTTCAGATATTTTTAGAGTTAGTGAGATTCCTACCCAAATTACAAGAAAACAAGGTTGGAGACGAATTAATGGAATGGAATTACCATAAAGAAAAATGGAGGCTTTTATATGAACTGATGAAACCGGGATGGAGTGGTGATGCATGTCATTTTAAAATTTAAAACAATTAACTTTAGAATTATTGAAGTTATTCAAGTGGTATTGCGACTATTCAAATTTATAACTATTCAGATTAAAAAATTTAAAATTATCATCATACATAACTGTTTTATATATCTTTATTGTATAATTATTTAATAAATTATCAATCTAACTAATTTAATAAATATTTTAAATAATTATATATTTAATGAATAATTATTAATGTCTTTAACATAAAATTTTGTAATTGGAATGCGGAGTGGCGAATATGCCCTGGGTAGTTGACTCCTTAATCCTTACCCCGCGAAAAACTCCCCCGCCCCCATATATCTTTTTCTCCACAACTTGTCGTTTACATTTTGGCCTTCCATCCGCAACTCTTGCTCAACCAACGGAAGTTTGGTAATTAAAATAAAAAAGATTTTTTGCGGGATATAGTAAGACAACTCTTGTGAACTCGAGTTTTTGGTTAACTATTTTTTTAATATCATTGTTATTTATAAAAATTATCATTGAAGTGAAGTTGATATATAGATTTGATTCATATGAATGTTACTTTCATGATAAAGACTTATATGCACCGAGTGCACCGTGTAATTTAAATACATTTTTAAAAAGTGTAAATTGTTTTTATTGAAATATGCAAATTATTTTAAAAAATGCATGTGTCGATGAAAACGATTTTGACACTTCTAAAAAAATGCATTTGAGTTGTACGGTGCACAAAAGGTCTAATCTTGGATGCAGACTCTTCCCTGGACAATTTTCATTGTAAAAAACTTGATTCATTCATAAAAAATATTATTACATTCATCCAATAATACCATCATTTTCACAAACTAATACTAACATATTCACAAACAACCGGACATGTTTGCGTGCCTGAAAATGCTCACCCTCAAAACTCATCGTTAGTTTTATCGCAGACGGCGGTGATCTGGATCTTCATATACACATTATGCATCGGCGGCGCTAATTTAATTTGTTCCTCGGCGCGCTCCAGTGCGAACTCGATAAACTTGTAACGATCAATTTCAGGGAGAGGCCACTTTTCTCTAATTATGCAATCATCGATTTTTATATGCGCTATGTCATGGGAATAAGCCGGCTTAAAATATATGGGAATGTTGATCTCTTTCACAGGGTGATCTTCTGAATGGAGGAGAATTTGAGATGACCACTCCGGTTTAAGAATTTGTAGAGAAGTGTGAATTTGATTTGGGACAAAGGGCAGGACGATGGATGCGGTGTGACTTCTTTGCTTAAAACCTCAAAATTATATTGTGTAATTTCTGTGACTGAGAGACATTTGAATCTCCCTTCTTCTGCCATGTTCATATAGTATAAGTTTTAATAAGATGAATGATAAGGAAGAGGGAGAGAGATTGAAAGGCAAATACCTCCCATTTATATTTGGTAACAAGCCTGATTAAGTATATGTGTTCGTGTTCAATTCACTCAAATGCAGATTCTACTTTTACGCTTTGTTTAGTTGAACACGTGCATGTTTTCCTTTCTGTAGTATTTTTGCGATAAAGAATAGGCATGTCATTTAGCTTCACAAAATATTTTTTTTAAAGAAAATATATTATTACCGAGAATCTTTAAATATTGAGGAGATTTCTTGTACACCAGATGTACCGTATAATTTAAGTGTTTTTTTAAAACATGCAATTTGTTATTGTGTCGTCTTATGAAGATGTTATTTTATTTTATCGTTCAATTTTAGTAGCGTTGATCCGGTAAATAATGCTTATAAGTATGAATTGCAGATTACATATTTGTTCCTCTCATAATGTTCTTGAAGATTTTGTTATGTATTTTACTGCATTTAGGTTTGACGTCTAATGAAAAAGAATTGAAAGTAAGTGTTGGTTATGAGTTTGTGTGATTTTACCATGATCTATGTACTTCTCTTATCTTTATTTTGTTTGTTTAGTTTAATTGAGTGTGTCGGAACTCCTTAAACTAGGCAAGGTTTCATTTCAGTATCACTGTTCTTCTCTTTGAGATTTTTTTGTAGAATTTTGAATATGACATGGTCATTTTGACACTTTAATCTCTTACTCTCTATTATCATTTCCATCTTTAAGTGCATCTTAAGTTTTCAGGGAGGACAGTATGACTGGGTCAAAACGAACAGTGTTGCAATATGGTTATTTTCAAGTTTTTTGTGTTTCAAGATACAAATTTAAATTGAAGCATAGAGTTATGGCAGAGATTTTTGGTCTCAATAGATCATAAGCTTTTGGTGTTAATTGCAGAGCAAAATGTTCATGATATTTTTAGTGGTGAGATTCCTACCCAAATTACATGCGGGAGAATAAAAAATACCACTCAAGGAAACAAGGCTGGAGACGAATTAATGGAATGGAATGGAAAGAATTTTGTTTCATCTAAAAGCTCGAACACTTGTGGGCTGGATTGTCACTCCATCATGGGAGGAAGAGGAGGACCACCAAGTGTATAATTTAATGTAGGTAGAGTTTTGCTATCAACGCAACGAGGTTTGAACCCAAAACGAGGGCATGAACCTGAGGCGCTGATACCATGAAAGAATTCCGTCTCATCTAAAAAGCTCGAACTTGTAAAGAGATGAAAAATTAATTCTTTTGTATATAGTTCCCCGATAGGAATTACCATAAAGAAAATGGAGGCTGAGTGGTGATGCATGTCATTTTAAAAGTTAAAACAAATAACTTTAGAATTTTTGAAGTTATACAAGTGATATTGCAACTATTCAAATTTATAAATATTCAGACTAAAATTTTGAAAATTATCATCACATATAACTGTTTTATATAACTTTATTTTATAAAAATTTAATATAATATCAATCTAACGTACTAATTTAATAAAAAAAATTAAATAATTGTATATGTATGAATAATTACTAATGTCTTCACATAAATTTTTTGTAATTGGAATGCGGAGTCCGAATTGGCCATTAGTTGACTCCTTAGTCCTTACCTATAAAACTCCCCCACCATCGTATATCTTTTACTCCATCCCTTCACAAAATCTATGTTTGATTTTTTGAGCACAACTATTAAAAAAAAATAGATAAAGTAAAAATATTATGGGATATTATACGGTTCATTTATAAATAAAGTGATTATTTATGAATAAAATATAATGACAATTGAAATAATTAAGTGATTATTGAAATATAAAAATAAAATGTATGTTTCCCAAAAAAAAACATGAATGGACGAACCAATAAGGCAAGTAGAAATATATTCGGTGCATGGAGGAAGTATTATTTTTCCTCAATCACAACTTTCCATTTACTTTTTGGCTTTCCATCCGCAATTCTTGCTCAACCAATGTAAGTTTGGTAATATAAAATGAGAAGGAACTGTTGTGGTGTATAGTCTTGCGATAAGTAAGATAAAACTTTTGTGAACTCGAGTTTTCAAATAGAGTTAGTCTTATTTAAAAAATTTCATGGGTGAAAATATTTATTTTTGGACTATGAGAATGGACAAAGGAAATAGTGCATGACTTTAGCATCATAAGGTCTTTAGTTTGTTGGTGGATGGCTCCTTCTTTATCTTATTAGGCGTGGGATTGATTCCTTCTCGCCACAAAGTAAATTGTTTTCTTTTTTTTTTCTTATGTAAATAAAAAAAAATGAAAATTTAATTATTATCTAGATTCGAACCCTGGCCGCAACAATGATTTAAAAGTAAATTTACCACTATAACACATTGATTATATAGTATATAATTTTCTCACTAATATATTTACCTAGATTTTTCTTTTTTCATTTTTTCTCTATAAATAAAAAAAATAAAAAATTCAATTATTATCTAGATTCGAACCCAGGCCACAACAATAGTTTAAAAGTAAATTCAACACTATAACACAACAATAGTTTAAAAGTAAATTCACCACTATAGCACAACAATAGTTTAAAAGTAAATTCACCACTATAGCACATTGATATCAATGTAATTTTCTTATTACTTAAACAATATTGTTGGGATATTTTAGTTTTGATGAATTGTGCCAAAACATTATCAACTTGTGTTATTGAAGCTAATTTACAGATAACAAGTTGAGGGGGAACGAGAGAACAAGTTAGGGGAACTTTAAATCAGACGAAGATGATCGAGATCAAAGTAGGTCATAGAGCGAGACCGATCGAGATCGGATGAGTTAGATGAGTTCGGTTAAACCGATGAGTCAGGCAAAAATCAAGAAGAAAAGCTTAAGCCGGTGATCGGAAGAATCGGAAGGTCAAATGATCGATGATGAAAATCGAATCGATCGGGAGACCCGGATCGATGACCGGATGACAGGATCGAAGAGAAGGTTGCGCATCGAAGAAGAGCAGATGAGATCGATCAAGATCGGACGCGGATCGAGATCGATATGAAGATGAGCAGATGGTCAAGATCGACGTGATTGAGACCGGATGTGTTAACCCGATATGCTAACCTAATATGATAACTGATGAACTAACTGTCGCAGATAAACCGATATGTGACCGACGCTATAATCGATTTCGATCATGTGAAATTTGATCGATCAAAGTAGGAGAAGAAACCAGATATCGAAACCGTAAATCAGATACCGATCGTAAGAGAAATCATCGTAAGAGAAGTCATCCGAAGTCATGTTCATCGAGAATCGTAACGCCATCGATGATCGGGCTTAGCTCGAATCTTAGTGACTGAGGGTCGATTGTCCAAGACAAGAAGAATCGAACTCCACCACTCGAGTGTCAAGATACCCGGACGCACAAGGTCCGACCAAGAGAAGTCATTGAAGGCTCAGATAGATTCGAAGGCTCGACAGATCTAAAGACTCAGAGAATCCCGAATGATTCCAAGCGCGGACTCGAGGAATATAGCCGCTAAGATCACCGACGCGGGACCAACGAGAGGAAGACAACCCGGCTGAAAAAAGTCTTGAGAACTTACCAGAGAATAGTATGGATTTGAATGTGATTCTCTCCAACGTAACATTCAAATCCACACTATAAAATACAAGTTCTTCCCTCATTATCGAGTGGAAGGCACAAGAAGATAGCAACAATGCCACGAGCCAAAGAGAGTTATACTCAAAAAGCATTCCCACCCTAGAACACAAGTCCAGATATACAAATATATTCAAAGAGTGTTCTGTAACCCAATCTAAGCAACCCACGATGTATCCTATCTTAGAGAGATTTTCCCAACCAAAGATTGAGGCTAAACAAATGTAAGGGAAAATCTCACCATAGTTGGAGACAACACCAAATCCAAACCCCATGGTGAAGCCGAGGTAGTTGTTAGGCAATCCCTTTGAGGGTGATAAGTCCTGGGCTGAGTGTGAACTCATTAAACATCTCAGAGGCAATCCCGTGGAGGGTGATAAGTCCCGGTTTAACCCGAGAGGGTGATAAGTCCAGCTTTTGAGGAGAGCTCGGTAAATATCTATAGCAATCCCGTGGAGGGTGATAAGTCCCGCTTTGAAGGAATTTCCTAGGAATGTGAGAGTGAATGTAGGAGCTTGAGTCTCCAACCACTATACATTGTTGTGTTGTTTATCGCTTTTTATGTTCTTATCTTGTCATAACGCATTCGATTATAAGCATAACACAACACATGAGCTTAAAACGCAAAAATCAGAATCACTCGCTTCTCACCCCTTTTTTTTATATGCATCGAATCGAAATGTTTTGCTTCTCGACGCCAAAAATGGGTTTTCCCACCGACCATCAATTGGTATCGAGAAAAAGTTGTTCAAAAGGTCACTATTTTTCAAACGGTTCATCGATTTCAAAGTAACCACGAATCGATCTTTTAAAAGAAAACTCGTTTTTTAAAAATGCATATATTCTAATGTTTTCAAGGCCATTATCAAAAAGGGGAAATTGTTGGGATATTTTAGTTTTGATGAATTGTGCCAAAACATTATCAACTCAGGTTATTGAAGCTAATTTTACGAGATAACAAGTTGGGGGAACGAGAGAACAAGTAGAGGGGAACTCACTTAAATCAGACGAAGATGATCGAGATCAAAGTAGGTCGGTAGATTTAGACCGATCGAGATCGGATGAGTTAGATGAGTTCGGTTAAACCGATGAAATCAGGCAAAATCGTAAGAGAAGAAAAAAGCTAAATTCTACCGATCAAGAATCAAGGTCAAATGATCGATGACTAAAATCGAATCGATCAGAGACCAGATCGATGATCCGATGACATGATCGTAAGAGAAGGTTGCAGATCATAAGAAGAAGAGATGAGATCGATCAAGATCGACGGATCGAGATCGATATTTAAGATGAGCAGATGGTCAAGATCGACGTGATTGAGACCAGATGTGTTAACCCGATATGCTAACCTAATATGATAACTGATGAACTAACTGATGCGATAAACCGACATGTGACTCGATGCTATAATCGATTCGATCATGAGCCGATCGATCGAGCGAGAAGAAACCAGATATCGAAACCGTAACTGCGATACCAGATCGTAAGAGAAGTCATCGAAGATAAGTCATCTGGGTCATGTTCATCGAGAATCGTAACGCCATCGATGATCGCTAGCTCGAAAAAGGGACTGAGGGTCGATTGTTCAAGACAAAGAAATCGAACTCGGTCCACCGGGTGTCAAGATACCGATCGTATAAGGTCCGATCAAGAGAAGTCACCAAGGCTCGATAGACCAAGGCTCGACAGATCCGAAGACTCAGAGAATCTCGAATGATTCCAAGGCAGGAACCGAGGAATATACCAAGTTAAGATCACCGACGTGGACCAATGAGAGGAAGACAACCACCTGAAAAAGTCTTAGAACTTATAGCATAGTATGGATTTGAATGTGATTCTCTCCAACGGTAATATTCAAATCCACACTATAAAATACAAGTTCTTCCCTCATTATCGAGGGAAGTATGAAGAAGATAGCAACAATGCCACAGAGCCAAAGAGAGTTATACTCAAAAGCATTCCCACCCCAGAACACAAGTCTGAGAGATATACAAATATATTCAAAGAGTGTTCTAGAATCCAATCTAAGCAACCCACGATGTATCCTAAGTTTTAGAGAGATTTTTCCCAACCTTAGATTGAGGCTAAACAAATGTAAGAAAAAATCTCACCATAGTTGGAGACAACACCAAATCCAAACCCCATGGTGAAGCCGAGGTAGTTGTTAGGCAATCCCGAGTGAGGGTGATAAGTCCGATTGGAGTGTGAACTCATTAAACATCCAGAGGCAATCCCGTGGAGGTGATAAGTCCCGAGGCTAACCCGAGAGGGTGATAAGTCCATTTGAGTGAGAGCTCAAGAATATCTATAAGTAATCCAGTGGAGGGTGATAAGTCCCGTTTGAAGGAATTTCCTTAGAAGGAACAAGGAGAGTGGATGTAGGAGCTTGAGTCTCCGAACCACTATACATTGTTGTGTTGTTTACTGCTTTATGTTCTTATCTTGTCATAACGCATTCGATTATAAGCATAACACAACACATGAGCTTAAAACGCAAAAAATCAGAATCACTCGCCTCCCCTCGCTTTTTTTATATGCATCGAATCAAATGTTTGCTTTCAAGACGCCAAGAAAATGGGTTTTCCCACCGGGACCATCAAATATTATTTGTTTTTTCCTATATGGTATTACGTTCAAAAATAATTATTTAATATTTTTATAATTTTAGGAGTTTTACTAAATGATATTACCACTTTTATTAAAGAGTATTACGTCTTGCACTTAATTTATTGCTTGTTTACCTAAGTAACATTACATTACTATCTACATATACTACATATTGCTCTTTTGTTACGAAGAGTACATGTCAAATAGAAGAATATTACATACTCCAGTATTACATGTAAAAATATAACAGTATTACATCAAAAAACATAAGAAAATGTAAAAAATCTGAAGGGTATTAAATGTATAATTGAATCAGTATTAAATCATATTCAAACAATCATTAATGTTTTTTACTTTGATTTCAAATAAGAAAATGATGTTGTATTACAAGCAAAATATAACAGTATTACAACCAAAATATAACAGTATTATATTAAAAAACATAACAGTATTACAAACAAAAACATAATAATATTATAATATAAACATAATAAAAATTAAGATAAGTTATGAAGGGTACCTAATCAAAACATAACAATATTAAATGTATAACATAACATTTCTACACTAAAAACATGGGGAAAAAAGATTATGAATGTATTGTACGTACAATTTGTAAATAGATGTATTAATAAAAAAAATTATTTATATATTAAAATTCACTAAATAACTATAGATATCATATATGTCTTCTTATCACTATTGAGCTACAAGTTCATATCCTCTAGGTGGTGATTTTTTTTTAAAAATAAATAAATTATTATAATAATTTTTTTTATAACTCGGTATCCGGCCCAAGGACCGACTAATTCGAGGGATCAGAATCCACCGTCCACTAGCGGGAGCCCCACTTCAAGTTAGAGTTAAGCTCTGTATGGACTGACTCATCTCAAGAGTTGATCGTACCTTAGGGGGTTCGAAACTGAGACCTAGAGAGGAGCACACTCCTAAGTTTCAAACTTACAACCAAAAGAATATTAATATAGGCAAAGTGACAACAAGTAATTATAATAAAGGGGTAAGTATTCCTTTCTTTTACCTTTGAGTCGTGGGCTAGACTCTTGGTGGATAGCAGTCTGTTTTTCCCCCTTAAGAAAGCAAAAGAAATATTAAAGTGAAATGTATGACTTAGAATTACATTAAATAGCTGTGGTGCAGTGGTGTAGATTATTTTCTCTTACCCTCAGGGGTTGTTTGTTTACAGTTTTGAGGGGATTTGAAATCCTATACAGGGAATTTGGAAGGATTTGGTATAAAGTAAAAAATGTATTTGTATTTTGTATATGTTTGAGAGTGTGGATTTTATAGGAATTGATAAAGTAGGATTTTGAAAAAGTAGATGATAAAAATAATATTATATTGTAAAAAGTAATGTAGAAATGATTGGATGATTGTTTAATAATTAATGTGTTTGTATATTATATTATATAATGATAATAAAGTAAAAAAGGAGGAGAGAGAGTATTGAGTTGGATATATAATAATAATTGAAAAGTGTGTGATAGATGATTGATAGTGTATTGAAAATTGTGTTTGAAAAAGGTAAAATATGTGTATTATAGGTATTATAGAGTAGAATTTTGGAAGATTTAAAATTATGTACCGAAATCCTGATAAACAAACGAGAATTTGAGATTTGAAATTCTGAAAGCCACTTTCAAAGTTGTAAACAAACTAGGCCTTAAGGTCCAGGTTCAAGTCCAGCCAGTGGCGGATCCAGAAATTTCAAAGAGGGTATGCACAACTAAAGAAATACTTTAAAATTTTTGAATTCATACTATTTAAAATGTAAAACAAGTCTTCAAAAAAGAAGTAATATAAACAAAATATTGGCAATTTAGATCTTGAATACATATAGTATTAAGAATTACAAACAAAAAAAAAATTACAACCGTTCTCGACGAGTTCTCATACTTTGAAAGTGGTTAAAAATGTGTTCATTGCTTATTTTTAAAAACACATCTCTCTCTATATAAGTTACTAAACAATCATTCAAAAATTGTAATATTAATACATCCACAAAGTTAAAGTAAACAAACTTGCACCAAAATTTTCCAATAAAAAATAGAACATAAATCAAATGAAAGGATAAACATTTATAAACTTATACCCACTACTCAAAATCTCAAATTTCAATTAAAAAATACTAGCATTACATTAACTCAAGAGATATGGCAAACAAATTTGCATCAAAAGCTCCATAAAATATTGTAAATTGTAATATACATCTAAAATAAATAATAAATAAAAGTATAAAAAAACATTCATCAAAACTCTCATTGAAAAACCTATATACTGATAATCTGAGGTTCTAATATTCATATAATAGCAATCATAAACACTTTATAAAATTAAAAGATAATAATAATTTAAAAAGCAATAAAAAAAAGGAAAATTTACAGAAGCTTTCTTAGAATCAAAGATTCGCAGATGTAGTGAAGAAGATGAAATGTTTTGTAAAGCATGGGAAAATGAATTTTGAAATTTAATAAAATATCTACCATTGTGTTAATCAATTGATTTGTGGGCCCATATTCTAAAAGAATAATTAATTCATTTGTATATAGTTCTCTAATACTCCCCCTCACTTGTGGGTTGAGTTATCCTCTGAGCTGTCAACTCCATCATTGGGAGGAAGATGAGACCCAACAAATGTATAATAAAATGTGGGTAGAATTTTGCTGTCAGTGGGGTTTGAACCCAGGACGAGTACGTGAGCCTAGAGTCTCTGATATCATGTAAGAATTTCGTCTCATCTAAAAGCTCAAGCTTGTAAAGAGGTGAAGAAATTAATTCATTTGTATATAGTTCCCTAATACCTAGTTAGTAGTAACTACTCCATCTTCAGGCACGCACGCACGCACGCCGCCTCTTCGACTCTTTCTTTTATATTAATTATTTATTATTTATTAAAAATATATATGATTATTATATATAAAAAATATATATATTAAAAAAAAGGTATGCAAGTGCATACCCTTTGGTATTAATAGATCCGCCTCTTTAGTCTAGCTGCATGCATTCTGTTTATTTATTATTATTTTTTTAATAAGGGAACAGATGGGTTCTAATCTAGTTGCCAGCAAAGCAACAAGCGGACAGATGGGTTGCGGGTTCTAATCTAATTGGCAGCAACGGATTTTCAAATATGGATGTTTGAAACACCTCAATACCAAATTTCCAACGTATAAACGCACAAGTTTAATTTCCAAAATGGGTGTTGAGAGCATTTTGTCTTCTGTGATAGTATGTAAACACAATGCATTAATTAATTCAAGTTAGAGTTATACTCGTAAGTGTGTTTTTAATGCTACTTATGTATACAAATTGATTCTTACATTTAATTGAGAATAATTTTTTTATTACCGTTGCTTTAAATATAATGAATGTTAAATATTTATTGCATAACCGTTTAGTACTTTAGATTGTAGATAATGTAGTGCGTAGAAGGTCACAGGAGATCACATTATCAGTTCCTTGTATATAAGAACAATTGATTCACAACTTAGATGAAATTGAATAATCCATTGGTAGAAGTTGATGTGTAATGCTCGGATAGGTTTGTCTTGACCAAGAGGTTACACTAGTTCATTATGATGTGCTGAATAGGACCTACATAGAGAAAATTCTTCTAGACTGACTTAAGAAATAAGAATTAGACCTCGCTGGTTGTTGATTTCTTAATCTCTGTCACTTAAATGGGATTGTGTGTAATTAATAATTGTTGTTTTGATTTATCATGGGTAGAGAATCAAAGAGATTCAATATTTTGTATTTTGGACAATATTATTAATTATATGACAAATCGCCAAGATTTAATACAGAAAATCTTGTACTTGGAGAGTCTTGTTTGATTTTGTTCCCTTGGTGGGCTCAGAAGGTTTATCATATCAAATTTTGCAAGTGGATTAATTTCCGATATGATGATAATGTTGAGATGTTCTTACTCAAAGGAAAAATATAATAATTAATTAAAGCATTCAGTAGCTTAAATTAATTAGTGGACAGTGAATCTTAAACACGGGAAATAATAATTGGGAGTCATATTTCGTAATATGGGTTAGGATGAATAGTGCAATATTAATTGTATAGTGGAATGAATTAATATTAATGGGTTGAGGAAATATATGGGGACTCAATATTGATTTTCGGGCTCATTGGGATGTTCAATACTAATTCTCCTAAAATCTCCTCAAGTAGCCCAACATAAGGCCATTAATAAAGGTGGTTAAAACAAAATAATTAATTTGTTGTAAGAAATAAAGGAGAAAGAAAATATTGGGAAAAAAATATTTGTGAAAAGAAAAAAATATTGGGAAAAAAATATTTGTGGAAAGAAAAATATGGAAGGAAGATAAGATTTCTTGGTGAATAAAATCTTCCCATAATTCCACATCTTTAACCAATTTTTTTGAAATATTCATACAAAGAATAGGAGAGAGAAATTTCATGAAAAAAAAATATATAGAGAAGATATATGAAAAGAAGATACATATTAATTTATTTGGTAAGTATCTCTTGGAGAATAAAATCTTTCTATATCTCCACATTTTTCTCTTGAAAATTTGGAACCGTATAAATAAGGGGTTATTTTCCAGACCCAATTCAACACAAAAAATTGATTGTTTTTGAAAAAATATCAGCGTCTACAAAATATCATATATTTTTGAAACATCGATAATATGTGATTTTCGAAAGTTTCAAGTGTGCAACAAGAAAATTAATTCTTCCTTGAGTGTTAGATAGTTTGTGAGATTTCTCATCGGATCTACAAGCTAGGACTTGAGGACTTGAGGAATACTTGAGAAGGCATTTGGGTTGAATTGCTATTTGTTGTCACTACTTCTCAACGGTGTCTCTCCGATTCAGATGTAAACGCGTAATCTGTTAGTTCCGCATGTTTATGAATTTAATTATTTTACCGTATATTCAATTGCATGAATTGTTTGGTTTATTTGTTTAAATGAGAATTCATATTTTATTTACATCCCTAATAGATCCCTGACATGTTTAAATAATTCCCAACAATTCATTGGCCTCTTGAATTAATCAATTATTCCACGTTTGTTTTGTAACACCAACAAATGTCATACTGTCATGTGTCCATTATCTAGATGCTTCCCGGACTCCAACAAATAGACAACAATTTTATCTCCTTCCTTCACCTGTATGCGAAAAACAATCCACAAAGCAATTAACCTTGTTTTCACAGTTCACACTCTCACATATATCCTACAATGGCTGACAACCCAAATGACCTCTGCTATAGCAACTTAGCTAATTAACGGTTCCACATCCTTAGCAAGCTCACCACTCCACAAGCTCCTCCTGTTCCCCGTGTGCCAGCGTGTTTTTACGAGCAATTCATTGCTTCTCAGCAACGTCCGCCTTTCCCCCTCCATCGAATGTCAAGATTGAGATATCTTACAGAAGCATGGGTTTTTCTTCCCAATGGCTTTCCAGTCTTGTCCCGAATCCCCAAAGATGTCCATTGAAATCCCGTGCGGAACCACACCCATATCCTCAAACATGGAGGCATATGAGAGCCTGAATGAGAAACTAAAGGAATAGTCAATGACTCACCCCGATAAGCATAAGTTTATCCACTATGCATTGAAGAAAACTGATGAGGCCGTTCCGATGAGGCCACAAGACTGAGTTTTAAATGTTGTTTTTAAATGCCACAAGTTCAAGTTTTAAATGCTTGATTTGCATCATAAGCTTGCAATTTATGACATAATATTAATATATTTATCTATACTAATTAAGAATGTTTGTGTTTACTTTGTATGAAAATAGTGGACAAATCGACAAAAATAGCATGAATTACCAAGTTGAAAAGCAGGACAAAGAAGCATCAAGAAGTATCTAGCCGAAAATGGAAAAGAACGTAGCAAGAAGTTATTAAAATTTGAAAAAATATCTTAGCTCGTGTCGATCTCAAGTAATGAGTTTAAAACTCGAGCAAAAATAGTAATGGATTAAAATAGATTGATCATAATAATTAAATTTTCATTATTCGTATATAATATGTCGGTATCGGTCAATGCCCAGTAGTCATGTCATTAAATATTATCGAATATAGAACATTGACAAAAAATATTCATCGGTAATCCATTGATAATTCGTCATTAAAGGATTATCTTCTGTTATGGAAAAAAAAATCAATTGATAAAACTCAAAAATCTTGTGGTGATATTAGACAATGTTTGTTATTTTTTGTTTTAAAGTCGGTTGAAAAATATGGTTGAAGAAATGTTGTGTTATTCACACAAACACTTTTTGCGTGGATTTATAAATGAAGAAATATTGTGTTCCTAGTTTCTATTGGCTTAAGAAAATGTCACTAATTCATTCAATATGATTCATTGTTACTATTTCAGTTTCAAGTAATCAACAATAAATTCATTTTAGACAAAAACTCATATGAGACATCTCATACATTCTAATACAAATCAACACTCACTCCCTTAAAGTATTAAAGTGTCATTGTCCAAATTATGCTCCGTCTCACCGTGAGATCGTCATATAAAGTGTGTCTCTTCATTTTATCATACTATCTTCACTACCCCCAACCCCCAAATTCAATCATTTCAAAACGGCAATATATTTGACTAACTGTATCAGAAAGCACCGATTAAATTGTGTCATTTATGCAATTTTAATACTGCCTCTCATTCGACTTGAAAAAAAAATACTTTCTCTCATTCTAATTAAATGTCATTCCATCATTTTATATTATTTATATAATATATGTCGTTTTGACATCTACCGACTATCTCATATATACTTCTAATAATTAATTTTTATAATTATATTAATTTTAAATTTTTTAACAAAATGGCGTGAATATTATTTTTTTAATTAATAATAATTATCAATAATATTTCATTATTATTAACTAAAATTAATTTTAACATAAAGATATTCTTAATTTTTCTAATATCTCTCCAAAATACTAACATCTAAAAAAAATGTGGGGGGGGTGTTAACTCATTTTAATGGATTATAAGAGAAAATGAGGTAATGAAAGCATTAAATAGTATAAAGAAATTGTTCTGCACTAAAGCAATGCAATTAGTAAAAAATATTTAATTAAAACTTTATATATTAAAATTGTGTCGGGGTATCAATTATGACGAAACTTGTTTATAGTATGAAATTTATATCATTATACTTATAAATTAATATCATTACAATATTTATCAACTGATATCATTACACTTATAAACTAAGATTATATCATTAAATGTTATATGTATTAATTTATAAAAATAGTAATATCAATGTATAAGTGTTATGACATGAGTCATTTATTTAATTGAATGGAATAGTGTCTTTAGAAGACATTCTTCAATCACACCTCCCAAAGAACACTCCATCCAGAATTAATGCTCCGGACCAAATAGAGCTTACCTACGGCACCTGGCTTTCTCCGGACTGGGATAGTGGCGCCCATTCAAACTCAGTTCTGAAAGGGTTCGCTCATGCTGGAGAGAGCATCCCCACTTAGTGATCGGTTCGTTAGTTCACACAAATCCGAAGAAGTTATCATGGACGAGCCGCATGCAGGGATGGGCTTTCCATGCCATCCCTACATTTTACGCTTTGACATTTTTGGAAGGAAGAGTGTTGATTTATGCTAGGTTTGTACCCCGTCTCATACGAGTTTTTATCAAATTTTTTCCTACTTTCCCAATATATATTCCCCCGTTGAAAATTGCTTACCTCATACTACCTCAGTCCACCAATCTTATGCATAGTTGACTTTTACACACGTTTTTACGAGCGAGTTTTGTATTAGTAATTGAAATGATAAAATGAATTTTAAGGAGGAGTATGATAGATAAGCCCCTCATCTATCATATCCCTCCTTAAAAATCACTTTATCATTTCAATTACTAATATAAAACTCGCTTGCAAAAACGCGTGTAAAAGCCAACTGTGCAAGTTTACATCGATCAAGGCCTCGGCGATGACTTGGAGATTGCTTCAAGATGGACTCCCAACAAAATCTAATCTCTTACTCAGAAACATCCTTCAGCAAAACAGCGAGGCCTGGTGTTCTTTATGCAATAGAGAAATGGAGACTGTCTCACATCTCTTCATCAACTGCGAAGTTTCGTCGAAAATCTGGTACGCACTACTCAATTGGCTCGGATTTCCTACGGCTGTCCCAAATCATATTATTAGGCACTTTTCTTCTCTTTAGGCTCTCTTTGATGGGAAGAACGGTAAGTCTATTGCTATTAGCATATGGATTGGTGTGGTTTGGTTAATTTGAAAAGAAAGAAATAATCTAGTCTTCAATCAAAAGAAATTCGAAGGAGATAAGATTTTGGAGGAAATTAAAGGTCGGTTGTGGAGTTGGTTCTCGGCTAAAATTCTCTCCCTAGGTGATTGGTCTTTTAATGATTGGCGATTGAACCCCAAATTAGTTCTTGTTAGTTAGTGTTCGATTTGTGTTGTTGTCTTGTGGTTATAAGTGGTAGCTTTGCCTATCTCTTTGTACTGGGTATTCCTTATACCTATCCTTTCATTCCTTATGAAATTTTCCTTATAAAAAAAAAAAAAGATTGGTAGACGGAGGGAGTAACTCATATCATCACAACGCTCATTGTAAGAAGGCTTTATTATGACGTATAAAACCACGCGTATCACCAAATTATTGATCATATGAGTTATTCGCTGAATTAATTAACACATTATTAGTCGTCTAAGTCAACGAGTTCTACGTTATAGTTTCTTAATTAATTCACAGTACTATATTGATTTAATTTATTTGACAAACAAATTATTATCTATTCCCACCTTTTTAATTAGTGTTGTTATCATTTCTCATATATGAGATCATCTGGATTATATTCCATTTTGTTAGTTAAGCTGAGGCCATGAACCTCACCATCTCCCCTGTATTATTATTTTTCCTAATTTATTTTTTAATTCTTCCAAATTGTTTGTGAATTTTTGGTTGTTGTCTCTTCAAGTTAGTTATTTCTTCCTTCATTAAAACAAAATCTTACATATCCATCGAAATAATTACAAATCAGACTTGAAGGATCCACGGGACAAGTCAAAGCATAAAAAGAAATTAAAAAGGCTAGTGTGGAAATGAGTTTCTTGTGCTCACACGATATTTGTGATTTCGTCTTGATTCTTATGATCACACGTGGTTCTTTTTTCCTTTTTCTTTATTTATAAATGATGTTTCATCTTTTCTTTTTATAATTGGTAAAAATAAAATTAAAGTGAGATCGTATTACATTAAAATGATAATATTTTTATGTTTTAAAAGTAATGATTTGTTGAAACTTGAAAGTAGCATGTCATGGACATATTGGGCTCGGAATTTAACTACTAAAGGCTTAGCCCATTTAGTTGTTTAAATTCTACTGGGCTTTTTAGACTCCAAATGTGTTAAGCCCTTTAGCATTTTACGGAGGTGTTTGTATACACACTCTCAATTAAAGTAATAAAATGACAATTTTAAAAATAAATGTTTTTTCCTCTTCCACTTGTAATTTGCAAACACCCCCTAATTGTGTTATGTAAGCAGGAAACATATCACAAATTCTCATCTTTTTCTTCTTAGTGTCTCTCTTTCTCTATGTTCTTCTCAATTCTCTCTTCAATCATCTTCTTCTATCTACCATTAAATCACTAATATTATTTCAGAAAATCTAAAAAAAACGTATGGATTGTAATTTGTAAGAGTAGTGTTCGGTTCATTAGTACTTTCAAAGTGTAAGTACTTTTGTCTTACTATGAAATTATTAATATATATATATTATAAATTTTATAAAATTTATTATATAAACATGTTGAAAGCATAAATATTACTAGAAAAAACGTATACCTATTTAGTTATAAATAGCTTTCTTGTCCAACAAATAATTATAATAACCTTATTTTTTGCTTCTATTTGTTTATTTATTTATTTGTTACATAAAAGTAACAATTAATGGTTGGTGGACGCCAAAGCATCAGCATATTATGAAGCATCTTAAGTACAACAGTCAAATTTGATTTCTCTTTGATTTTTATTAAAAAAGAAAGTATATTCGGTTTCTTTATACTTCTCATTATATCCATTAAAAAAAATGGAATAGGACAAGGTAGAAAGCATGCCGTGATCTAGGTGAATAGACGTTTAATCAATAAATCAATTATTTATATTTAAACAAAAAACAAGATTAATATTTGAAAATATACCTACATACAATATAAGTAAGAAAATATTATATTTGAATCTTTGTGTTTTAACTTTAAAAAACGTATCTTAAACTTTTTAAAAAGTTGTGCATTCTTATTTCATTAAAATTTTACCGTTTATTAATTTACACAGAAAGTTTTTGCTTTTATTTACACTACAATATTTATTACTCCATTTTGCTTATATAGTGATGCAATAATGGACTATATTTGTTATAAATGATAATGCAGCCCATAGTTTGTCCGTACATTAAAATGCAAAAATTAATTATCGTTTTAACCATTTTTTAGAAGAAAAGTATCAAGCTTTCGGCACAGTCGAGGCAATCAAACCTTATATTGGAACAAGATCGACGGCTGTGATTAACCGCATTTATTCTACATATACGTGGCCTATCCCTTCTTAACTTCTCCACTATTAGATTATATTTATTCACGATCCAATCTAGGCATGCTCAAAAAAAACCGGAACCGGCGGTTCGAACCGGAACCGCCGGTTTTTGAACCGTCGGTTCCACGGTTCGGCGGTTCCGGTTCCGGAACCGAACCGAAACCGTAAATCCCACGGTTCGGTTCCGGTTCTAGCAAAACTGTAACCGGAACCGCCGTTCGTTCGGGAACCGCCGTTCCGTAACCGAACCGCCGACCGAACCGGGGGTTCGAACCGAACCGCCCCAAAATTTGAAAAATCTAGCCGTTGAGATCCAACGCCCAGATTAAAGAGTCGTTGAGATCCAACGGCCGAGATCAAAGAGCCGTTGAAGGAACCACGGTTCGATCAGTGGAACCGCCGGTTCCGGTTCGAACCGGCGGTTTTGACCGTTTTTTTTTTTTTTTCAATATTTCATCTATAAATACCAACTCATTCCACTCCAAAATTCACACCAAAGTTTATTCATCTCTCTCTCAACTCTCAACTCTCAAGTCTCAACTCTCACTCAATTCTCAAAGTTTATTATTTACATATTATTTACATTACATATTATATTTATACTACACTATATATCATACTATAGTAACTATACTCTATACACTACATATTATATTTATACTACACTATATATTATATACACTATATATTACACTATACTAATACTAGTATACTACTATAGTACTATACTACATATTAGTATATTACACTACACTTACATAGTTACATACATACTAGTTACATACATATATTATTTACATATACTTACATACATATTATTATTATGGCAAGCCATCAAAGCAAGGGTAAGGGTAAAGGCAAAGCTTCTTCCACCTCTTCCGTTCGTCTTCCACATCCACCGGCACCGATCGAGTGGAGTTTAGATGATATTGAGGCCACACTTGGTCCCGGTTATGAGAATCCTCTTGAAGATGATGCTAATGCTATACCACCACGACGTCCTACTCAAGAAAGCCAAAACCACCCAACCGAGTCCAATGCCGAGCCAACTCCAAGTCGAGCTCAACTTAAGTCGGATATTTTTGCACGTCACTTTAATAAAGTGATCAACGAGGATGGTACTATTAAAGTTCATTGCAACTATTGTGACAAAATATATTCTTTTGTCAAAGGAGGAGGATATGGAACATTCGAGAAGCATTTGAAAAAAATCCATCCGGATAGAGTTGGAATTAGTTCAAACCAAGCACAACTTCATGGATTTACGTCAACCGGTGGCGGTGGTGGAGTTCAAGGCGAGGTAAGTAACCCCACTTCTCTATTTACATTTGATCAAATGAAATATAGAAAATTGTTAGCTAAATTTGTGTGCACACAACACCTTCCTTTTCAATTTGCCGATAATTCGTATTGAATGATTTTGTTAACCTTGGTCTTCAACCCGCTAAAAAAAAAGTTTCACGCCATACTACTACTCGTGATGTTGCTAAAGTTGTTTATGAGTATAAATATGCTTTGATTAATCTATTTGCCGATTTAAATGTTAAAGTTTGTATATGTGCGGATATTTGGAGTGATAATTTTCAAAAGCATAGTTATATAGGAGTTACATGCACTTGGATTGATGATTCGTGGACTCTTAACAAAAAAAGGTTGATTGCTTATAGAGATTTTGATACGGAACACAATGCCGTTAATATTAGAGATAAATTGCATGATATTTTAAATGAGTATGCTCTTACTAAAAAAAAATATTTTCTATTGGGTTTTGATAATGCTAGTGCAAATACGGCTACTATTGAAGATCTTACAAATATTTGTCAACCATATCTTGGTGGAAAATTTTTTCATGTTAGATGTATGTGTCATATTTTAAATTTATGTGTTCAAGATGGTTTAGATGCTTTGAAAGAACAAGTTGGTCCTATTAGATCCGCTTATTTATTATATGTCGAGACATTCAAAATTGTTGAAAAATGGAAAGTTTTTTGTAGAACATACAATATGCATCCCAAAAAAAATTTTCTCTTGATGTGTCAACTCGTTGGAATTCCACGTATAAATTGTTAAAGGAGTCTATGGATTATAAAGAAGCTTTATGTACATTTTTTACTCAAGAAAATTGTGGTATTCGTTTATATCCTCAATATTGGGATTCATGCACTTCTTTTGTGTAAAAATTTGGGAATTTTTAATGATTCCACAAAAGTGTTATCCGGTGTTTATTATCCCACGTGTAATTTAATATTGATTATTGTATTAAAGTTGCTCATGTGTTAAATGAAAATATTACAAATCCCTTTATTAAGTGGTGCTACTTTTCTATGATGCAAAAATGGAAAAAATATTTTACAAATATTCCCGATCTATTCTTGGTTGCTAAAGTGTTTGATCCTAGAAGTAAGATTGGATGGATTAATAATGATGTTAAATATGTATTATAATTATTTATTTCCTAATAGACATATGGTCATGGCGGGTGAAGATGATGTATATCCTAATCCAGGAAGAGATTGGTAATCGGATTAAAGTTATTTTTAACGCTTTTATTTAGAGAATATAGTGAATTGGGTTTTGAAGAAAATTTTGGTGGTGGTGGTGACTCTTCTATGAGTCAAGAAGAAGATATATTAACAGGTTTTTTATGATTAACGTTCTCAAAACGCCCGCCGTCTACTTCTAACCCTTATTACTTAACTTGATCATTATTTATCCTCTTCATTTGTTTCGGGCTTTGATGAAGATGAAGACAACGCTTACTTTTAATATACTAAAGTGGTGGTCGAGGATGAAAAATATCTATCCAATATTGTCAATGCTAAAGCAAGAGAAATTTTTGCATCTCCGCCTCAACCGTTGCCGTTGAACAAGCTTTTTTAGTTTGGGAGGCTACACTTTGATGCAACGAGATCGAATATGACCGTTGAAAACGTGGAAAACCAATGCTTGTTTGATGATTGGGTAAGAGCTTTTAAAAGAGAAGTCAAGAATTTGTTGATAATGATGATCAAGATAGCTCCAAGAAGAAACTACCACCTAAGTGATGCATGAAGAATCGAATCGATCCAAATCAACGAGGTAAGTTTGAGGTAAAGAGAACTACGCGACTTTGATTCCTATTTGGACACGTGAAAGAACTTAATTTTAAGTTTCAAACTTAGAATTTCTAAGTTTATTTCTTAAATTTAAGCTCGTTCAATTTCTTTAAATCCCTCCCCCAAATTTATTTTGTAAAGTTTAAAATTTTAAGTTGTAATTGTAATTACTAATTCGATATAGTTCACTTTGTAATTTGAAAATTTGTAATAGTTCAATTAATTTGTAATAGTAGATTACTAGCTTATTTTAAGTTAAAATTACTATTTTGTAATAGTTCAATTACTTTGTAATAAATTAGGCTACTAATTTATAATAGTTCAATTATTAATGTAATCTTCAATTTAAATCCTCATATTAACAATAACAATGTCCAATTTCATGATCTATCTATACATTCCTTCAAATTTTAGATCCAAAAACTAAGAAACACAAGAAAAAAAATATGAAAAAAAAAAAAAAAAAAAAAGTGAACCCATGTTCGAATCGAATTGCCGGGTTCGAATCGAATCACGGTTTTCGAGAACCGAACCCAAACCGCTTTTGGCCACGGTCGGTTCCTGCCTCCCTCCTGACTTTTGAACCGCCGTTCGAATCGAACCAAGCGGTTCCGGAACCGTGAGCATGTCTAATCCAATCCAACTCAATTTATTAATAAATAATTAAATTTTTTTCTATTCATATGTATAATTTACATTTCAATCCAATTTTTTTATTTTTCATACTTTATCAACAACTCAACTCAATCTAAAGGAATATTTATTTTTTTAGTATTTAATAATTACATTTATTTATAATTAATTTTTATTTATATTTTATAAGGTGAAATATTAAATAATTTTATATACATAATTAGAGTTTGATCCATAATAAAAAAAATGATAGGAATTAAATTAAGTAATAGAAATTAGAAGAAATTAGAAAATTTTATAGTGATTCAAAATATATCAATATTAGTCTCTATTTATTGAGAATAAAAAAATAGATATAATTTTTATCTACTTATTTTATATATAATATTCTAAAAAATAAAAATAAAAAACTTACCAATTATAATTTTAAGTTGATCAATAGTCTGGTGACACATGTCACCTTTTTCTTTGAGACCTGTGCCACGGTTTGGATCGGTGCAGCGCACCGTTCGGCCAGTTTGTTTTTAATTTTGATTTTCTTTTCTAATTTTTCACTCACGATCGATTGGAATTCTTTACCGATAAACATAGTCTTAACAATAAACTATTTCTTCTCTCTCAATCGATCTAATCTCTTTCTGTAATGGCTACTATCAAATCCGTCAAGGCCCGTCAGATCTTCGACAGCCGTGGAAATCCTACGGTCGAGGTTTGCTTTCTACTCGATTCCATCGCTCTCATGTTTCACGTTTTCTTTTTTTTCAATTTGATTCGTTTTTGTTTCTTTTGAATTTGTCCATTTTTGTCAGTATATGTGATTCTGGATTGGTATGGCGTCGTTGTGATAAACATTGAAGTAGTTTGATTATTTGGAAATGTTCATCGTGATAATGTTTGGTGGTTTGATGTAAATTGTAGGTTGATGTGCATTTATCGAATGGAATCTGGGCTAGAGCTGCTGTTCCTAGTGGTGCATCAACTGGTATGATTTGTTAACATGTGCGATTTTTGTTTATTTTCTGGAGAAAATATATGATAGTGATGATATAGGAACATTCAAAATTGGACTTGTAGTGTTGATATTTCACTAGGTGCAGTATCTAAATTGTTGTCACATTTGTGCTTACGGATAGTGGATATTGAGAAACTTTTGGTTTGTCCTTGTAATTTGCTCCTTAAAGAATGTTTGGATCCACTTTTAAGTACAGATAGGTTTTGCAATACATTCCCTGTTCGTTGGGATGTTGTTTCAAATATATTTCCATTGGATTAGGATGTCCAGTGTTTAATATTCATTTTTCTGTTCATTTTTTAGGAGTTTACGAGGCTCTTGAACTGAGAGACGGAGGATCGGAATACCTTGGAAAGGGTGTTTCGAAGGTTAGTGTTCTGTATATTGGATTATTGATTATTCCAACTGTTGAATTCAATTGCTATTTGCTGATGTCTTATTATGTTGGTATGTTTTCTAGGCTGTTAGCAATGTGAACACAATCATTGGACCTGCCCTTATTGGAAAGGTATGTTTTCACTGCTTCATAAGAGTCGTTATTAATTGATAAATTTTGTTCCAAGGTTTTGGCTGAGTGAGGTTTCTTTTGCAGAACCCAACCGATCAAACTGGTATCGATAATTTCATGGTTCAACAACTAGATGGAACTCAAAATGAGTGGGGTTGGTGCAAGCAAAAGGTACTTTAGTACACTGATTAACTACTTGTAATTCTGTAGTTACATTTCTAGAGTAATATGTTAAAAGGCTAACTGTTTGTTGTCTTTCAGCTTGGTGCAAATGCAATTCTTGCTGTGTCTCTTGCTTTGTGCAAAGCCGGAGCTGCTGCCCTCAATATCCCCCTATATAAGGTATCTAAGCTTATTCCTCTTAAGCTCTTAATTTGTTTTATATATGTCCATATGCAAGATCTATCTATCAGGACACTTTTTGCATTTTAGACTTCAAATTTGGCCAGATACTAAGTCATTCTGGTAATGTAGTTGTACAATAATTTTTAATGACTTGTGAATTTTTTTTCTCTTTCAGCATATTGCCAATCTAGCTGGTAACAAGAAGCTGGTCCTTCCTGTTCCTGCTTTCAATGTCATCAATGGTGGATCGCATGCTGGAAACAAACTTGCTATGCAGGCATATATTTAGCCACAAGCCCATTAATATACTCTCTGTGTGTTCATTAACTAACACAAGCTTTTCTGTTGCAGGAATTCATGATTCTTCCAGTTGGAGCCTCTTCTTTTAAGGAAGCCATGAAGATGGGTGTGGAAGTATATCACCATTTGAAGGTATGTCATATTTTTTACTTATTTGTCTTTTATCACTACTATGTTAAAGATTTTTTTTTTTTTTTTAAATTCAGATTTAGTGAAAGATCAGTTCTTCCCGTATTTGATATGTTAAATCTGTGCTATTGTGGTTTCTCAATGTTTAAGAATATGAAAATTGAAAACTTATAAAGACCCTACAATAAGGTACTTTGTGTTCTTGCACTATTAGTTCTGTCGAAGAATTTCAATATTTTCAATTTTCATCAGGTTTATGGCTTTATTAGTCCAATACTTCACCAGAAAACTGTAAATGCAAAATATATATTTATTAGCTTCCTATAACCTCAAACCTGAAGAATTCCTGTAGTGGTTATAATCAATGAACCAAGTATTTGAGTGGAGGGGGGGCCAAATAATACACTTTAAAAAAAAAAAAAAATATATATATATATATGATTTTTTTATCATTTTTAATGTGTATTAAGTGAGGTATAATCTAAATAACGAAACAATATACAACAATAAAAAAATTGCACATTATAAGGTAAAAGAGAACCAGATATCGCATGCCTGGTCGAGAATCTATGAAAACATAGAATTTTGAATTATTCTCAAATCCCTCAAACTCTAAAATTTATAATCATATGAAATTATTTTAAAAAAAAATGCATGATTATTGTGTGAACTGAGTCTCTGAGCACTGGCACGTTGCCTGTTGTTGAAAAAAATTTGATGATACAACTTATATGTCAAATTCCCAATTCTCGTGAATTATTATTCACAATATTTATATTTTTTCACTTTCCAATTAAAAGATGGATTGAGAGATATTGCCTATTGGGCTCAACCGACTTAATCATAAGATTCAAGGCCCAACCTTTTTGATGTAGTTATGTCATATATTATATATTAACTCATGTGTGTGTATATATATAATAGTTAAAGAAATTAGAAAAATGGGAGGGGCCAGGGCCACCCCTAAGGTATGCATGGTTCCGCCCCTGGTTATAATCTTTGGCCTCCTTTTGATTTCAGTCTGTTATCAAGAAGAAGTATGGTCAAGATGCCACCAATGTTGGTGATGAGGGTGGCTTTGCTCCTAACATTCAGGAGAACAAGGAAGGTCTTGAACTTCTCAAGACAGCTATTGAAAAGCAGGTTATACAGGAAAAGTGAGTTCCCTTTTCACTAATCTTCCCCATCGTGCATTTTTTAGTTTCAAATGATCGATCTACTAACTGAGTATTATATGTCAATTTGTTGCTTGCACAGGTTGTTATTGGAATGGATGTAGCTGCATCTGAATTTTATGGATCAGACAAGACTTATGATTTGAATTTCAAAGAAGAGGCAAGCTTCTAACCATTAAAGTATCTAATCATTACTAAAACTTCCTTTATCTTAATTTATGCTTCCCTTTTGTGTCTGCAGAACAACGATGGGAAGGCAAAGATCTCGGGTGACAAACTCAAAGATCTGTACAAATCATTTGTGACCGAGTACCCTATTGTATCAATTGAAGATCCATTTGATCAGGATGACTGGGAGCACTATGCAAAGATGACCACAGAAATTGGTACTCAAGTTCAGATTGTGGGAGATGATCTCCTTGTCACCAATCCCAAGGTGAGGAAGATTCTGTGCTGATTTTTCCCCCCAAGTGTGAATACCTACTGCGATTCTAGGATATTTGTAATAGTGTGTTTGACAATTGTTTTCTTACTTTTCTGGTTTTATATTTGTGCAGAGAGTTGAGAAGGCAATCAAGGAGAAGAGTTGCAATGCTCTTCTTCTCAAGGTTAACCAAATTGGATCTGTGACTGAAAGTATTGAAGCTGTAAGAATGTCCAAGCATGCTGGTTGGGGTGTAATGGCTAGTCACCGCAGGTATGATACTTCTTCAGTAAATGTCTAATTGATTTATTATACCAATCTTAATCCTCAATTTATTACATCGTAATTTTGTTGCTGGTGCAGTGGAGAGACAGAGGACACATTCATTGCTGATCTTTCTGTTGGTTTGGCCACGGTAATCCTCATTCAACATATTTTATTACCAATTCACTGCAGTATTTATAAATTACTTGAGCTTAAATCTTTTTTTCAACTGAAATTGTCAGGGGCAAATTAAGACCGGGGCCCCATGCAGATCTGAGCGTCTTGCAAAATACAACCAGGTAATCATCTAAGCTTTTGTAGTACCCCTTTAAACCTTGGTACTTATTAGGGCTTTACTAATTATATATGAGTTCAATTAGATATTTCTTATAGTTATTATAAATAAAATGTATAGTTAATAAATTAAATGAAAATTGTTAGTTTTATATTTTATGAGATTCCTAAAAATCACAATCTACATGAGCTAAAAGGTCAAAGCCAGATTGATGTTTGTTCGATTTTATTCTATGTGTCCTATTCAACGGGATTTTAAGGCTGCGCTTTGTTTTGGGATTTAAGTGTATGGAGCAAGTCAAGGTTTTAGAATCCAGAGATTTAGAATCCTTGATGAATAGTAAATGTATGTGTTTGTTTTGAGATTTGAGTAGGGTGATATTTAACTTTATGTCAAATCAATGTTTAATAGTGATTGATGTTGTATTATTATATTATATTGAGAAGAATAATATAGTGTATAAAGTGTGATGTATTAGGAAGAGTAATAATAGGTTTTATAGGTATTTGTAGGTGTGGATTGAATGTGGAATTTGAAAACCAGATTCTAAATCCCAAACTCGTATGAGACGGGGAGTGCAAAGGTCTAAGTCCATCCGTGTGAATCCCAAAACAAACAAAGCCTAAGGGATTGAGAAATCTTTAAATAGTAAAAAGGTTATTTGACTTGTATGTATATTTGAGAAAAATTTAGTAAAAAAAGTTGGTGATCATGGAATTATTATATTGTGACAATATATGTATGTTATATAGGGAAAATGGAAAGTATGAGATACTATAGTTCAGGATTTTGGTGGATTTCAAAATCTATCTCATAATCCTACAAACAAATATGGTAAGCTAGAAACAAACATACCCATAGAGTCGAGATATGAATAGCTCACCAATAGCTTGGATCTTTTAACAATCTTGGCACTGTAAACATATCACAATTTTGCTGACATGATATATGTTGGGTTGCAGCTGTTGAGAATCGAAGAGGAACTTGGTTCAGAAGCAGTATATGCCGGAGCCAACTTCCGAGCACCAGTTGAGCCCTATTAAACGTATTCAAGGTCGAACATGACGTGTTTTGAGGAATGAAGTTTTAACTATGGGTCCGTCCCCGTGTAGACTAAGAATCATCTTTTAGGAATAATCATGTCCAGTTCTGAATAATGGTGTAGTTCTTTTTTGTTCTGAGCTTTAGAAGGTTTGAACTCTGTTGAAAGGCTGAGCATTTTAGCTCTTTTTTTACTGTGATATTGTATTTGGAACACCATGTTTTATTTTGTGAAATCGTATGCTGATACGTTTTACATTTTCACTTTGCATTGTTGCAACTTAACTTTTATATTTTGCAAATCAATTGTTTCTGATGTTATTCAAAATTATTTAGGTGATGTATAAATAGGACGGGCGTTCCTATATATTTGGCTTGTGTATGGTAGAAAATGTTATTATTTGACTTGTGCTCTCAAATTTGAATCGAATTTAATTGAGTTGAGCTCGAATTATTTGAGTGGTTCAACATGCTTGTGAGCTTGATTATTTAATTATTTTACCCACAATATATATATATATATATATATATATATATATATATATATATATATTTTTTTTATATGATGTTACGCAAGTTATTGAATTGAACTCGAGTATTTCAAATTTACATAAGTCGGATTCCAGTTTTGAGATATTTAATTGAACCGAGCGCAAGCCCGACAGTATTTGCAGTTAAAGTCCCAAATCAGCAACTGAACTTCATAACCTAACCCTCTGCCACTACACAACAACAAAATATCTTATCTCTCTAAAACACCACCAACGAAATATCAGGGATTCAAGATTACTTTCCATCACCATGCTTAACTCTGGTATGGTCTTCCACACCTTTTTCACTACCAAAAGGCCTGCAGAAGAAACTCATTTTATTTTAGTGAATTACAAAAACTACCATCAAGATTTAGATTAATTACCAAAAAAAAATAAAAGGGCAGCACAAAAGTTTGTTTTAGTTTTAATGCTAAACATCAAATTGCGATACGTACTTATTGCAGATCTTGCACACATATGTTCTTCCTGGTATTGGTGTCGGCTTGCTTGCCTGGTCGGTCGAAGTCTGCGCAGCTTCGTTTCCGTGTAGAGGAGCAGCTTTATCACCACCTAAGTATAAAATGGAAACAAATCAGAGAATAAACCCTAATATGAGATGGCTGATAAAAGAAAGTGTATGAAACTTGGGAACATGTTTTCTTAACAATGTGAATTGTTGGATTTGATCAGAACAAAATTATATGGTAACCCAAATGAATTGAACTTGGATAGAATAGAATGCAATCAAGGAGAATCTGAAAAGGTCTTAATAGTGGAGAATAAGAAAATCACCAGCTTCGTGTTGGAGAAGCAGTTTTGCCTTCTTCCTCTTGTTTCGCTTCATCTTGCGTGATTCAACCTTTCACAGAAAAAACATTGTAAAAAAAAGGGGGGATATATACCTTCTTTTTTGTGGGAACAGTCAAAGTGGAGACCATTTTGCAGTCTCTTTGTCCCTGAATCCACCCCAAATTTTACTACAATCTATAGTGCAATACACAGATGTTTTTTCAAACCAATTCAGCTTGTTTATCTGAATATTAAAATAAAGTATACAATGACCTGTGAATATTCTAGTAGAGTACCACATTCTCGTGGCATAATTTTCTGACCCTGAATGCTTTATCAATGAAGACTTTAAAAAAGAGGAAGTACATCACAGAAAAGTAGCAGCTAAATAAATTGTTGTATCCAAACTAGGCAGGGTTTGTTTCATTTCTACAATCATGGACTTCTATTTCTACCATAGACAATCAAAGTTCAGCATCAAGATGATTGTGCCAGAAGTCCTAAATAATGAATATTTAAAAATACGCCAAGATACTTCTTATAGGGGAACAGCCACACACCAAAATATAGGATGAATGACACGGATCTTAATAGGTATCAAACTCATAAAAGGTCACAATTATGAAAACAAGCACTATTACAACTTAAGATTGATGAAGTGTACCTGGGACTTATCTTCTTCATCATCATCTGACATCAAATCTTCATAAGTACTTTCATCATGTTCTTCGGGATTCACGTCCTTCCGTGTCTCTGCGATCTTCATTGAATCCTTACCAGCATCAGATTCCTTATTGGAAACATTACACCTCTCATCCTCAGCAAGTTTATCTTTCTTTGGTTTGGGTTTTCTTTTCTTTCGTTTGACATTTGAACCAGTTCCCTCTTGTTCGGCATTTGGCTCAGGCTTCTGCTGCTCAACCTTCAACTCAGGTTTCTCTTGCTCGACGTTTGATTTGGGTTTTCTTGACTTCCACTTGCCCTTTGAATCAGTTTTCTTTTGTTCGGCATTTAGCTCAGGCTTCTGCTGCTCGGCCTCCAACCCAGGTTTCTCTTGCTCAGCCTTTGCCTCAGGTTTCTCTTGCTCGGCATTGGACTCAGATCTCTCTTGCTTGGCATTTAACTCAGGTTTCACTTGCTCAACATTGGACCTGGGTTTCCCTGTAAATTTACGGATGCATATAAAATTATTTCCATTTTTTATTATACCATGTTTTAGGGTAGCAAACTTGTTTTCAATTATTTGATAATTTTACTTTTTAGACATTTTTCACCTTTTTCCCCCATTTTACCCAATTTCAATTCGAAAATCTCTCATAGTTTGAACTTATCTTTATTAGTTAAGGGATGCAGTGAGAGAGAAAATAAATAATGAAGGATAAACTTGTCATTATTCGCTCATCAAGTTCACCAACAAATTCTAAAACATCAAATAATAAAAAACGGAGGGGGGACATTTTTTTGGATAAAACTATCATAAAAAATATAGTAGTAAAATATGGCATACCGTTATCTGCAAGGTTCAGTGGAACATATTCCTCATCATCAGATTCAAATAAAGATTCATCTGGACAAAATATATATATGCACAAGTTAGTGAAAAAAACATGAGTACACAGCAACGGAATAAAGAAGTAAAATAATCACCAGATTCTCCCTCGGGCGATTCAGTGTCAGAGAAATGCAGAAAGAGGGTAAAGGAATAAACGTTTGAATGTGTTCAAGACAAAGAAAAATATCAAGAGCTCAAAAAAATGTGCACTCTTAAAGGATATTCTTCTCCTAATGAGTTACTGGCCTTGTATCCGTAGAAGTAGACGCTTCCACCTTTCCAGTCATGTGATAGCTCGAATTCCCGGTCAAACAGTAAGTCAAATTGGTGCTGAGGTAATTTATTAGTGATAAGTGTTCCAAGAACAAGTTTCTTTCCGTCAACGTTGACAAATAAGCTTACAGATTCTTTTCCCTTTTCATTCTTATGTTCACCAAGAGAAGCCTGTGGGAATGGGGATGGGGACATTATATATTGTTCAAACATAACAAGAATGGTATGGAGATTGTGAAAACAGACCTATATATACCTGAGAAAGATGCAAAATCATGTGATAACCAGGCGAGACCTTAAGAGGCTCTCCTCTCTTCACCTCAACCCCTACAAATAACAATTAATTTCAAGATGTGAATGCCATCACATATGGCATGAAACCTATATACTCTTTATAAAAATAAGTAAAAAATCAACAAAGGTTGAGGTAAATTACCAAAACATCATTATGAAAAAAAACCAAATACCTACTGAAAGATATTGTATAGCAAAATTATAATAATTCACTGTTCCAGGCCTTTAATATAAAATTTTGAAAATCGCCTGCACAAGTGGCGGTGGTGTATGAGCAGAGCACAGAATGGTTTGCAATTTAACTATTTTGTTTGAACTCACCCCATCATCAAGAAAGAAAACTGAGCAACAAAGTGACACCAAAGTCTGTAGTTCAATCAATTTCCAGTTAAACGGTATACGTCCGCACTTAAAGAAACAATTATTAATAAAATTTTGTACAATAATGGATAGTTCGTGAAATAGATAACAAATCAATAATTACTCATTCTTTTTAGGAATATAGGCTGAAAAGTGAATGTAACTAGAAATCGAAAAGGCAAGTCTCATTCTAATTCACACTCCCCAACTCCACCACCATCCATTCACAGCATTAGTGATCACTGATGCTTGTTGGAAAAGATCGACATTACACTTACTCGCCCGATTAAACAAAAGCTATCTTACAGCTACTAAATATGCAGTATATCTACATGCAAACTTTTGACTGAAGCATTTGCCACATACAAACAACAAAACGAAAAATGCAACATGAATCTTTTCGGATAGAAATAAGAGCATAGCAGGAAATCAGAAATTATTAAAATATAAGATAAGATTCCAGAAATGTATAGAGAGAATTTACCCCAAAACTCTGTCTCCATGCCTGAAAGATCAAAGCGTGAATTTGAGAGAGAGAGAGAGAGCTCAGAGGGTCTGTTTAGGGTTTTACAGAGAAGCGACGCTGAGCAGCAGGGCTGGTAGAGCGATTTGTTTAAAGCGCTATAGTTACATTCATACATACAGCATCTAAAAGCGTGTTATATCTGTAGAGTATTGAGATGAGCGCGACTCTTTGCTTCTCCAAAGGAAAAGGGGGGGAAAAATCCGAGCGGGCGTTTGGTTCTCGATTGATTAAGTATGATATGATTGAATGAGATTTAATAATATTGAATTGATTTGATTGAATTATTTGAATCAAAATATATGTTTGGATTGTAGAATTGCATTTACTAACTGAAAAATCTATATTTATGTTTGAATTGAGGGATTAAATGTGATATCTATTTAAATGTCATAAATTCTCTTAAATTGAACTGAAACAATCACGCTTCATTCTTGTAAATCTATTCAAACAATAGAATGACAATATTGTAATATTGCATTTGAGATATGTTCTGTCTCATCTTTCACATGATATTGACATATCCCTCCATGAAATAATTTAGTACATTTTGGACTCGAGCTGAAAATATATCTCGGGCTCTCATTCCACAAACTAAATATTAAATTAGTTGGAATTAAAATTTTAATCCTGACATATCTCGATCAATCTCGTCATTCTTGTGAATTTATTCAAACAATAGAATGACAATATTGTAATATTGCATTTGAGATATGTTCTGTCTCATCTTTCACATGAGATTGACATATCCCTCCATGAAATGATTTACTCGAGCTCTCATTCCACAAACTAAATAATAAATTAGTTGGAATTAAAATTTTAATCCTGACATATCTCGATCAATCTTGAATCAAACGGGGTCTTACAAAATTAGATGGGCTAAGCCCAAAGGAACACAAAGTTAAGAAGGCCCAAGTGAACTGAAGACATGAATTCTGAAGAAAACGGCCCCAAATAAAATTACAAACCAAACATAACTTTTAATTGTATGCTTTATTATTTTATTTTTTTTTATCAAATATACTCTTCTTTTTTTTTTTTGATCCGATAAAGTTAGTTGTTAGTAGTTAGTACACCAAGCACCCAAACACTCCACAAATTCACCAAGCCACCTTATAACTCACATACTACAATTAAGGTTAAAAAGGAATCAAACCCTGTCTCTCACTTAATCGGTAGTTTCAAGCCATAAAAATTTTAGTTCCACCGATTTTATCAAATATACTCTTATCTTAATATATCTCTTTTTTAAAACAATTATGTCACATTTTTATTGATACTTGTGAATTGTGATATACTCCTTCAATCTCAAAGTTATTTACCCATTTGCTTTCAGAATAAATTTTAATGTGGGAGTTATTTATTAATATTTAAAGTGATAAAGTAATTTTTAATTTAGGATATTGTAGTCATTTCTACTTTATTATTAAAGTAGATAATTTTTTATGTGTAAAAGTAATGACTTGAAATGTAATTTTAAAATGTTGGGAGGAGATAATTAAAAAATGTATAATTATTTTATTGTCTTTTATGGAAAGGGATAAATAAATATGAGATAGACCTTTTGAGAAAAATGGATAAATAATTTTGAGAGAAGGAGGAAGTATATATATATATTGAGTGATGCTTGTATGCACCAATTGTACAAGGTTCAATTGGATTCAATTTTAATTTAGATGCACCATGAACCTTAAATTTTAAACCCTAAACCATGAACCTTAAACCCTAAACCATTAACTATTCGGTCGGGTGAACCATGAACCACTTGGCCGTGTTCGGATCAGGTCGGGTTGGATCTCGACCGAGAAAAAAAAAATCTAAATCCATTCGGATCGGGTGAATCATGAACTAGTCGGGCCCGAGTTGGATAAAAATCTGAAGAATAAGAAAAAAAAAAAAATAAAAATTGTACAAATTCTAAAATGGTACAAATTGTGCAGTTGAGAATTTATCATATAATGCATTAATAAGTGAAAGGATGAATAGGTAATTATAGGAAGTTCCTACTGCCTTTATAATATTGTATTTATAACTTGTACGGGTACATTCTATACAAAACTTTCTTGACACTTTCAATATATTCCCATTTCCCACTTGTCATGATTTTGAGCTGTCCATGCGGCAACTTGCTACTTCAATTATGAGTGAATAAATATATAGCATATAGCAATTGTTAAATTATGTCTTGTGAATTATACCATAACATACGGTCAAATTATTTTAAATAATTTTTGTTTAATTGAAAATTTATAATTTTTTTGTTAATAATGACCCATTAGTTTCACATAAAACTTTAGTGTAATATATATTTCGATTTTAGGCTAATGGACGTGATTCTTTCTACTAATTAGTTTGATACTTTGCTGTTAATTAAATGGAGCACCCTCTCTAAAAAAAGGTGTCACGTTATTTGTTTCTTGGGTGTTTCTCACAACAGTCAGAGTGTCGTACTGACTGTTAATAGTCGGGGTTTAGAATTGTGTCACGTGTCATCGTACTCTGTCGTACTGACTTGCTACCAGTTGTACAAATTTAATATTTATAAATTATTTTTTAAATTATATTTTGTTATTTACTATTTTACCCTTAAATCAAATTAAAAAAATAACAAATTAGACCTATTATTTCCTTTCTTAAATCAAATTAGAAAATACTAGAAGACCCTAAACCTACTCCCATCGATAAATTTAACATAAAAGAAATAATTAAACAAAATACAATTTGATTTTTTCGTTCATCAACATTCAACACAAGTAAAGAACAGAACAAAGCCTCCGGTCATCGCATATAGTCTTCTTTTTCTCAGTGGTGATTGATGATTTGATTCAATTGGTCGCAACGCCCATCGTCCTTATTCCTTAAAAAAAATGGCGAATTCGGTGCTCCGTTTCCCAAACAATTTTAGGACCTTTTCTATTTCTGCATCATATAATGGTACTCTATTTTTCACGTCTCTTGCTCTTATTTCTTTGTGTTTACACTTTTAACATGTTGATCTCTGCTTATTTTCGTTTTGTTTACTTAGGTTTTTTATTATCTGAATTTAAAGAATCATCTGATATGGGTAGTTATGGTGGTCTTGATTCAAAATTATATTTGTTAGATTATTTCGATATACTCTGTTTGCTTAAAATGAATTGAAATTTGGTAGACATTTGATAAATAAACGAAAATGGGTCTTCGGTAGCGATGGTATTTCAGTGTTGCTCTGTTGTCGAAGATGCAGCCGCGCACTTAAGTAATTGTAGTAGTTATTGGTTATTCTAATTAAACTAGAAAATAGAGTATAATTGATTTCATGTAACTTTTTGAAAATGATAGGAATAATAGGCTAATCTATATTTATGTCAAGAAAAAATTCTATAGCTGTGTATGATGTAAACTAGCATATAATCTCACTAATCGTTTTATTCTTTCGAATTTTCTTTTGAAACTTAAACCTTTGCGATTAATAGGTTCAAGAGCCAGGTCACCGGAATTTATCTGTTGGTTCCAAGTTCAGACCGCCTATGATCTTGTAAGCATTTCTTGTTCTTAATATCTTGTAGATCTCCATTGGATTAATGTCCATCCATCTTGTTAATGGTTTGTTCAGTCCATTGGAAGGTTGTTGTAGTAATTGCACGCGCTTGACGATTTGTTTTAACTAATATGATTATATCTTGAGATCTATTGACACAGTCAACTGAAAATTATATGGCATGCTATCATGCAAATATGTTTCTAAAATTTTGCCATGTAATTTGTATTTCTAGTATCAGAAAACATTTTGAATGCTTTTAACTTTCATAGGTGTAACACAAGGGAAAAAAGTGAGAGTAGCGGAAACGCCAACTTATTTATGAATTTAAAGAAATAAGTTATAAATAGTTACATTTCTGTTAAGTCTTTCATAATGTCATAAGAGCAGTGGAGCTCTGAGGTTAATCAGGTTTATCCTCCTTGGAGCCTTTTCACATTTTTCCTCCTCTCAAATTAATTCAAGATCAAGATAAATTTCATTTCTTGTTTTTATTTTCACAATTTCCGCTTGCTTTCTAAGGATTAAGTTGATGTTGTGCTTGTGTTTTTGTATTTTTGACTTCTTTATAGGACCCGCTTTCTCAGTTGGGGGAATTGATTCCAAAATAACAGGTATTTTCCCGTGAAATTTATACTATCTAATAGACTGGTTATAATGTTTATGACTTGTATTATTGGTTTAAGTCGGTCAATAACTAATTCCATTCTGACCCTTCTTCTCTGTGCGGAATTGGATTTTGATATGTACAACTTTTTTATTTTGCTCATTATTCATGTAATGAATTGTCATATCTTCTTTTTATACAATGTCATATTCATTTTGACTCTTCAATTTATGTTGCTTTGTCTCGGAAGTACGCCTAAGAAACTTAAGTCAGAACATGGGAAAGTTCAGTTGGGTAACATCACAGTTGATATGGTATGTCTCTTCCTTGCGTTATGCTTCCCTCAAATCAGCCTCAAGGCTGATAGCCCAATTAATAATGAATATGTGTATATATTGTCAAAAGGTGCTCGGTGGAATAAGAGGAATGACATGATTATTGTGGGAAACTTTGTAGCTTGATCTAAAAGAGATGTTTAATTGAATATCAGCAGTTTTTCACATGTAGAGTTGCAATTTTAAATTTATGTGATTGGTAATCATTAAGATGATTGTTTGTTAACTTGTCTTAGGTAATTCTCTTTTGGGGTTTGTCTATAAGTGATACCGCCGCAGAAAGATCGGAGTGTAACCACTACCTGAAGGTCTCCTTTGGCCTCAATTAATGTGAAAAGTAGGGTATTGATTTTGTGTTACGTCTCAATGCATCTTTTCATGTTTGTATTTTTAGTCAAGATTCGACGTTCAAAGATAAGTGTTGAACTTCTTGTGTTCTACATCTTATTTTGTTCTCTGTTTAATTTTATCTTATGAACTTGCATTATCCTATGTTTTAATCTTTTTATGGAATCTCATCCTTTATCATTTCTCTGTCAAAGGTGCCAACAAAGGAGCAAGTGGCTTCATTGTCAAAGGAACTTAGAAATCACGCTACAGTCCTAGGTTCTTTGACTCTCATATTTATATTTAGTTGGTAGCATAATGATGAGTCAGTCTACTGTCTGCATTTGTTCATCGAATCTGACTGTTTGTGTGATTTATGTTAGAAGATGCTTCAAAATTTATTTTTAAAAGTTGTTTTTATAACCCTAAATAATAAGCTTTGTTACTTCCACTTTGGTTATTCTTAATTTTTCTACATTTCTTTTTTACTTAATTTTACTAATGTGTGTATGCAGGTTGGTCTCGGTGCTTCAGTTGCTCCCAGCATTTATAACAATCTATGCAATCTCATATTTTATATACCATTTCCTTTTAATTGCACATGTATATAAAACAATTGATGTCTTACCTATTGTTGTTCATCCAATAACGCAATTTGCAACTGGCATAATATAATAGCTCTTCAGGTGGAATGATGAATTACTATTTTCATCTTATATTTGATTATTTATTAATGAAATTCAGTTCACAATTTGGTCTTCACATTAATAGACATCTTGAATGCGTGTGTATTAGTTTGTTTGGAAAGGTTTTTATCCAATTGTATGTCTCAAGAGTTTGTGAGTAAGTTGAATATTGCTGCTAGGAAAGTGTAATTTTATATGGTTTGTACTTGGTTTGAGCTTTTTGCCTTGTAAGGGATTTGAGTACCCCTTATACTCCTTTTTATTAATTTACTTTGTTGTTTCAAAAAATTTGTTAAGCTGGATCTGTGTATTAGAAATTTCTTATGGGCTTTTAATCAAAAAATTCAAATTTATGGTTTTCTTGTAAGTGGACATAAATACATGTATTTTATGTTGTAATGACACATATGAAGTTATTACGATTTATACTGGTTTCAAGCATTATTTATATTTTTACATACATTTCTTATATTCAAAGTATTTTTTAAAAAAGCAATAGGGTATAAAAATAATGAATTTATAGCCGTATATGTCAATAATCCATCATAACAACATGTATGTCGTTATTCAAATTTCGAGTGAATTTAATAGCCTATTCTTTTGTAGGTCCTCATTTTGCGAAAATTAGAATGTATTATTAAAAAAAAAACTCTGTTTTTAGTAAAATTGAGTTGGCTTGAGTGTACCTAGTCAATTGCATCACTTCTACGCGAATTAAGATGTCTTTATTCAGAGAGAGCATTGACAATATAAAATATCATTCTTCAAGTCTTCCTTTATAAACTTTTACTTAAGTAGCCATATTCTTAAAAATTGGACTTTGTGTAATAGAAATGTCTTATGTTCTCTTGTTAAAATATTCAAATTTATGATTTTATTGCAAGTGGACTATTTTGTTACAACAACACATATGTCATTATTATAGTTTGTACTGATTTCAAATACTTATTAACGTTTATACGTATATTTATTGTGTCCAAAATATAAAAAAAGGCGATAAAATAGGAAAATAATGAATTTATAGTCGTATATGTCGATAACGACATATATGTCGTATTCGAATTTCAAGTGAATTTGATAACCTAGTTTTTCTAGGTCCTCATTTTGCGAATGTTAAAATATAATATTAAAAACACCAAGTTTTTGAGTGAAATTAATTTGGCTTGAATCCTTAAAAAAAAAAAAGGTTGGCTTGAGTGAAGTATCTATTTGCATCACTTTTACACTAATTAATGTGTTTTTATTTAGAGAGCCTACTCAAATCAAAATAGAATATCATTCTTTATGCTTTTCTTTATAAATTTTTATTTAAATAATCATTTTCTTAAAAGAAATCTGACTTTGTGTAATATAAATGTCTTATGGGCTTTTGTCCAAAAAATTAAATTTATTTATAACGGCACATATATTGTTATTACGGTTTATACTGATTTCAAGCACCTATATTATGTTTTTATGTACATTTCTTGTGTTCAAAATATAGAAAAATGTGGCAGAGTAGAAAAGTAATAAATTTATAGCAGTATGTGTCAATAACGACTATCAGGTGTATGTCGTTGTTCAAATTTTGTTTATTTTGATAACCTATTTTTTTTTTTCGGGTAATTTTGGTGATGAAAGACTTGATTGTTAAGTGGGGCTTGATTGAGGGCAAAATCATGGGAGAATCGCCCATTTACCTCCTTTTTTTTTCTAGATCCTCATTTTGTGAATCCTACAACGTATAACTAAAAAAAAAAGACCTAGTTTTTTTAGTGAAATTGAGCTGGCACAAGTGAAACTATCCAATTGCACCACTTCTACACTAGATAAGACGTTTTTATTTAGAGAGCCTAGTCAAAATATAATACTCCATCCGTTCCAACATTACTTGAACACTTGTCTTATTTGGACGTCTCAACATTACTTGAACATTCCTAAAATGGAAACAAACATAATATTAATACACTCACAACACCCTAATTTTATTCCACTCAAACCCATTTTACTTGATTTGCGTGTCATTTTTAGTGTTTAAGTCTTCATGGGACAGAGGGAGTACTATAATTCTTCATGTTTTCTTTTATAAATTTTTATTTAAATAACCATCTCCTTTAAAATTGAATTTTGTGTAATAAAAATGCCTTATAAGATTTTATTTAATAAATATAAATATATGACTTTCTCTAAAGTGGCCATAACAACATGTAGACTTTCGGGTGTTGTATTTTAATGACAATAATTCTACGGACTTAAAAATGTAGAATAATATGTTATAAAATATATATTTTAAGCCCAAATCGGGCTGAATATCATGTGAGATTCGAACTCGATTGTCCTACATTTACAGATTTTTAAATATATTGTCCTATATTTACAAGTTTTAAAATATATTGTCCTACATTTCTAAGCCCGTAAAATTAGTTTTAAAAAACAATCCTAAAAAATATTATTCCACGACATGTATTTTGCTATAACAACAAATATGTCCTTTGTTGTGTTCGACATAATAAATCGAACATCAAAGAAAAAAAAACAAAATAATCACCGTGGATAAGTTTTTTTGTTCGAAACAAACGATACTAAAGTCGAAAGAAGGAAACTAAATCGAGAAGGCCAATTAAACCATAAGTATTAATACACTCAAATATTCAACACTTTCGAGGAGGACAATCTTCCAAAGATAAACCGACATGATTAAAGAGGCGAACAAAACATTAACAAGAGATTAATTTGGACGATCAAAAGAGCATCCTATGCATAAAGTTAGACTAATATCAATCTAGAAGACGATTTCGAAAACATGGCAACACCAACGGGTTCTTGTGATGATCTAAAGACTCCAAATTTCATGCTATACCAACCCAAATTTCATGCTTAACGGAGTGCTATAAAGGGAATAAAAAAAAAAAAGAAGAAGATAACAAAAATCCCTGAGAGAGAGAGGAACTAAAAAATTCGAAAGTGATCATCCACATATACAAAAACCCTAAGACTCATTTTGCTAATGTAAAAAATTATCTTTACATCGATTCATCTTCATAAGATGTATCAAGAAATTGAAGCTCATAATACAATATCCCGCTTGGTAAGTAGTCATTTTTTTAACCGGGTCAACAAATTCATCTTATTTATGATTTTATTTTACACGATAAGTTGTTACCAAATTATCCACATAATATTCATCAACTAAAAACGATTAATTGGCGCTTATATATATATAAAAAAACAAATTTTTTAAACCCTAGTAAGCCGAGAGGCGTAAAAAAGAAATAAAATGCCTCAATCTAGGAACATTTCGGAACAAATTATATTTATGTACGGACTTCATAAAGATCAAAAGGAGACTATCAATCTTGAGGATATAATAATGATCTCTTTCTTGTTATGAGCACGTAAAAGAGAGGGATCAAAAAGAAATTGGCAAAGTTAAGCTCAAAAGCATGAAGAGCAACACTAAAGGAAAAAGTACTATGATGTCGTCGGATTTAAAAACCATGTTGGACGCTTTTAAAATAATAGGCGATAAGATCCGTGAAAAGGACATATTTAGATCTTCATAAAATGTAGAACAAAAATCAAGGAACAAAGTTGTTTATCCATCACCGATTAGGTAGTCAAGGGTTTTATCACGAAAGCATGATTAAAAAATCTAAGTCTATCAATCCCACAAAATTTGCGGAAATGCAAAAAGCCATCGAGGAATACATATGAACGACGCCATTTTAAAAGTCGCAGAAAGACCGGCCCCGAGCCGGATAACAAAGAAATATTGACTTTTATGATCGCGATGGGGGCTACAGACGATCATTCCCCATGACTTTGGGTGATCGGGCACATAGGTGGTTCACTTATTTTAAACAAGGCCCATACGGCAATTTTGTCCCACTTTTCATAAAACAAAGGTTGGCACACTTTTTTAAAAAATCGAGCATACATAGAAAGATTTGATAAATGTTTGTAAAATTGAAGAGGATGCTAAGATTTCGCGGTGGCCTGAGGCCCCGACTTTTAAATACGTATACATGTGGAAGGCCATGCATCAAGATTGGCGAACTCATATGAGAGTTTCGAGAGATAAAATCATAACGCAAGATTTGCTCGCACAATTTTCCTGGAATTTACCCCGTGCTCTTTTTTAAAAACAAATATTGTCCGCTTTAAAGAAATATCTTTAACCAAATTAAAGTTTTAAAAGCCAAGAAGAATTGTAATGGATGCTATTTAACGCTTCCAAAATCGTAATTAATCGGGCAATAATGTAAAAAATTGCCGCGAAAAACTATATGAAGAAAATTATTTTCCCATTCTTAAAAAAACCGCGACAGGATTCGCAAATGTAAAAACGGAAGAAAAGCGAAAGGTCAACAAACATCCGACGGTGAAAAAAGAATTAAGAGATCCAAACGCCCAAAAGAGGGCCTCCCTCGTGGGGAAGAGGTCGGAAAGCCAAGAAATCCAACGCCCCGAATATGGTTTTTATCTACTATACGCAGACAACATCATCTAGTTCCCCACCTACACACCAAATCATTTTTTCAGGAGGACGATTCGACGGAATTATAAACACAATGACTCCTTAATGGGTTGAAGGTACATCGCCTCTTAGTTGATATCGAGCTTATGCGCTAACAAAAAAAAACAAGTTAAAGTTATATTGAACCATGTAATCATACTATAATGGGTTTTGGGGAATTGAACCCTATGGCATGATTAGGTTTGAGTCGACTAGAATCAACTTTGAATTCGGACATTCATTTAACTAGATGTTAGATTTTTTCGATGTTAAACTTATAACGGGTTTCTAGGTTGATGCTTATTCAAGAATTCAAGCGGAGAGTCCACGACATTATTTTGTGTTAAATTTCCCACACAAATGTGTAAAAGGAGATCATTTTGAGATTGTTTTATCATGTGTACCGTAAAAACAAAATATTGTTAAATGATGGAACAAACAAGGAAGAGATTTCCCGCAAAAACCCCGCGCTTAAACATTTTCCGCCGAACATAAGTTCGAATCTACGAAATCGAAAACTCAATCCTAGATCAAATGAAATCCCGGACCTAGAATAGCAGATACAATCCATTCAAGATTTTTTGTTCTAATAATTGCATATCGAAATGACTTTTCACAAACTTAGATGTGTTCAATGGTCACACGAGGACATGGTTGAATAGATCCAGAGCATGCCCCGGGTTCAACCTTGATCCAAGACTTGTCCAAAAACGCAGAAAGTTTAGTCCGTGAAAAAAAAATAATAAAATAAAAACTGTCGATCCGAGAGGTAAATTTTTTTGAAAAGAACCTGTTATTCAGAAATCCAATGGATCTTGGAGACGTGGTATTGATTTCGATTTGAATAAGGCATGTCCAAAAGATAATTTTCCGACGCCGCACATTGATTATTTGGTTGATAATACCGGGCCATGAACTTATGATTTTGGATGCATTTGCCGGTTATCACCAAAAAATAGTTGCAGAATAAAGAAAAGGGAAAAACCAACGTTGGTGAACAAGATGTTCGATTTAATACAGAGAGTAATTGAAGTATACATTGATGATATTGTGGTAAAGAAATAAGGAAGACCACATCATCCACCTCACACAAACGTTCTATTTGCGTGAAATACAATATGAAGTTAAATCCCAACAAACATATGGTTAAACGGGATGAAGCGAACCCAACAAAGACAATATTCGATTAAATTTGAAAGAGGTCCAAAAACTTGAAGCGAAATGAAATGGAGACAAATGTAAACCCCAAATATGGGAAATTTCAAAGGACCGAAGCATTGCCAAAAACAAGCATTTTTCCATGAAAACTGGGGTCTTAACATGCAACCAAGAAATAGGCAACTTGATTTGCTAAAAATCATACGCCTGAGGTCCGTGAACTAACCGGCATTAAATTATACCATGAAGCATTCAATACAGTTATCAACCATCTTGTCTCAACTATAGTTCTCATTGTCCAAAAAAAAAAACAAATCAATATGAAGCATTGATCGGCCGGACTACAGATGGCAAGAATATAAGAATGCAAACACGTGAATGTTTAAAAAATTGAGTAATATTAAAATTTGAGAACTTACCTATCAATCTCAATAAATGATTAGAAGAGATAACGAAAAAAAAATCTCATTTTTAAATCATACGATCAGTTTCACACAAGAAAATATTGCGGGCTCGCCCCGCACATAAAATAATCAGAAGGTTATTACACAATTTTTGATTGCAGAATTTGTATAGCTTATACAAATTTTGCTTTAATTTTCAATCAAATTTTATAATTGATGCAATGATTATTATATAAAATTTGAGGCCATGGTCAAGATTTGGAACTTTGTTCGAAAAGTATCATCGTCGACGGGCTTCCCAATCATTCATGCAAACAATTCAATGGAAGTGAATGGGCAAAAAAACACTACTCAACTCCATATTATCCCCTAATTAATTAAAATTTCAAGATACCCTTGCTTTAAAAATTCAAGAGATTTGGGCTTATCGAACAACTTTCGTAACATCAATCATGGAAAAAAATTTCAAGATTCCAAGAAATTTGATATATATTACAAATTTCAAGAATGCTATGTATAAAAAGAGATCGTAAAAAGTTTTATAATTCCAAAGTTCGAACGCAAGGTGTTCAAGACTAACCGGTTTTACATCCTCGAAGTCATGGGAAAAGTCACTTAACGCTTTATACTTACGAATGGAGTCCCATTGTCGATTTTGGGAACGCCCAAATTTGAAAAAAATCTTAACAAAAAAGGATATAAACGAAAACAAAAACAAAGACTAAAATAGAATATTCAATATATCTTCAAAAATACGTCAAAACTCGCCCAATGTCGATGAAGGGTTTTTACTGTCGGGACAAAAAATAAAAGAGCTTAGCGAAATTTTGGGATAGTTCTATAAATAGGTGCATACCGAGTATTAAAAAAGTAGAAAAAAGTGGAGGACCGTGAGAAGAAGGTTCGTTGAACTCCTAATTGCAAATGAAACCCTAACTTGTTGAGGGACTACTTTTGAACCCTAATCTTTACAAGAAAGGTTTGAGAATTACAAAGTGTTGCAAAAAGAAAAAAAGAGTCATAAATTTTGAGGTCGTCGAATGTAAGAGAGGAGAATATTACGAGGAAATATAATGAGCCCGAGTGTCTATGTTCACTGGATTTAACGAAGTTCAGAGGAAATCATAAAAAAAAGAGTTATAAGGATACATTTGTAAATTGATAAATGTACTAAATTTAAAATATAAGACAATAAATTTATTATCATTCGTAAGAAAAGGGCAAAAAAAGCAATAAACGAACGCAAGCAACAAAGCAAACATCAAGCAACACAAGTATCAATTATTCACAATAGTAATCCATTCGGGCCCAATCAGAAATATGTTCGAACAAAAGACAAGAAATCAAAATTTGTTAAAGGTTTGTTCGAACAAAAAGAGTGAAGAAGACCAAAAAATTACATAACATGTTCGACAAGAAAAAAATAAACATCAAGGAACAAAGTCAAAATTGGGGGTTAAAACTAATTTTAAACCTTTTAGATCTAATGGTTTTTTTTCCTTTAATTAATGGATTTTTCAAGACAACATACAACATCAAGTGATTTGAATGTAAGAAACACCCTTGTTTATTTTTATTCTTAATTTCTTTTTTATCTTTTAATTAATGAGTTTTTTTTTTTTATAATAAAGGTCAAGTGACTCGACTTTAAAAAGTGCATTATAGAATTTTTTTTATAATAAATATTTAAGTAATGGTTAAATCATGACCATAGAAAAAAAAATATATACCCTCATATATATAATATATAATAATCAAAATCTGACCAAATTAATAGTGTATTTTATAATCATAATTTTGTTCGCTGATACTATGATTTTGCACTTAGATTGACTTGCATAAACAACCATCCGCGGTTCAAAAAAAAAGAAGGATAATATCTTGGTTTCATTTATTTCATAATCATATGCCATCCATTAATGGTAATGTTCCATTTATACCGGATATTTATGGTGTCCAAATCAACCAAATAATAACCTTCGGGTGAGGTTGATTTTAAAAAACATCCTGGGGGTTTTAAATTTTACGCAATCAGCATATCTTCATCAATTATGCTTATTTTGCTCATTTGGTACTCGTTCTCTACCCTATTCCTATGAGGTTGCGTGCAATTAAAACTATAACGAAAGCATTATAAATATATTTGGACTATGAGGACACCAATAGGTATATCAAGTTCAAATTCACCATCTTTTTTTTCACAACATTGTCATTTCTATCTACATTAACATTATCAAATTTCTAGACCTAATCAATTTGGGGCTTAAGAATCATAATCGTAATCGTCTTTGGATCATTACGCCAAGTCCCTATCCCGACTCGTTAGGGCTTCATTGGAATCGGAGGAAAGAATATTACAAATTGCCAACTAAATCCCAAATTGAGACATTTGTCTCCGAATTTACATTACTACGGGGATTCTACCGACATGAGGGAAGGAGAAGAGGAAAGGATGGTGGGATTAAACATAGGAGTTAAAAAGAGGCCATAATTACAAAATAGAAGAAGAACGGTTACATTCGAATGAATTTCTTTTCACGGAACGTATTGAAAACGCAGAGACAATTAAAAACAGAGGAGAAAAGAGAGAAAGGGATTAAGGCGGAGAAATATGATTTATATAAACATCGTAAACAAATTTCATGAATTTGATACCAAATATGGCCCAATCGAGTTTAATGGCCCCATGTAGAAAATGCGATTTACCGGGGGTATTGTTTTGTTCGATATAATAAATCGAGGATTAATCGAACATCAAATTCATTTAATATTGAACAAAATAATCATGCCGGTGGATAAGTTACTTTTTGTTCGCCAACCGATCATTACCAAAACCGAACAAAATTATAAAGTCAGAAAGAAGGAATCGATTTAAATCGAATATAAAAAACCGAGGATTACAAAATATTTAAAATATCAAGACCCAAATATTTTCAAAGGTGAGAGGTTCAAAGATAAAACCGAATGATTCTAACAAAACATCCAACCGAACAAGAGATTAATTTACAATCAAAAGAGCATCCTACATGCACAAAAGCTAGCATTTAATATCAATAAATAAAATTTGAAAACATGGCAACACTTTTATAAAAAGTGTTATAAAAAGAAGAAAAAAAAGATTCTAAAAATAGCCTACAAAAAATCCCCGAGAGGAGAGGAACTAAAAAATATTAATTTTGCTAAGTAAAAAAATTATGATCGATTCATCTTCATAAGATGTATCAAGAAAAATGTGAAGCTCATAATACAATATTTAAGTATTTCGATGTCATTTTTTTTGATTTAACCTAATCAACAAATTCATCTTATTTACCGCTTATTTTACACGATATGTTTTGTTGTTACCAAATTCACATAATATTCATCAACTAAATTTTCCGTAAAAATTATGAATAATTTTTCATTGAGACATAAAACGATGCTTAAATTGGGCATTGATCTTTAACATTTTGGAAAAACCGCTAGTTTATCCCGCCCCTTTGCCAAATAATTACTCAAACTCAATCAAATCCCAGCAGATACAACAATTTTGTTCTAATAATTGCATATCAATACTTTTCAGCAGATCAATAGACAATAAGAGAAGCAACACTTGCAGAAGGATATAACAACTGTCTAATTTTTTTTCGAAAACTGTTATTTAGAGAAATATACATAGCGCTTACTTGAAATGAGATTTTAAAAAAATAGTTGCAGAATAACGAGGGAAAACCAAGAGAGAGAGTAATTGGGGCAGCTAGCGTTTCACTAAATTTCGCCAGAAATTTGATTCCAACAAACAAACCATACGTATGCCACACAATTTTCGATTAAAAAAGAGTAAGGGACTTGAAGCGAAATTTTGTGGAGTGCATAACCCCAAATGAACAAGCATTTTTCCATGAAAAACTGGGGTACCAAGAAATAGGCAACTTGGATTTAATCTCGCCTGAGGTCCGTGAACTCACAAAGTATACCATTAGCATTCAATACAGTTATCTCCATCTTGTCTCTCTATGTTGTCCAAAAAAAAAGCAAGAATATAAGAATGCAAACACGTGAATATAAAAAATTGAGTAATATTAAAATTTGAGAACTCTTACCTATCAATCTCAGGGTAAATGATTAGAAGAGATAAAAAAAAATCTCATTTTTTAAATCATACGATCAGTTTCACACAAGAAAATGACAAAGTCTAGTGTGCAAATTTGTATAGATACAAATTTTTTAATTTTCAATCAAATTTTATAATTGATGAATGTAATATAAAATTGAGTAGTTTATGGTTCATTTATATATACTAGTAACATGGTTCACCCAAATTTCAAATAGGTCATAATTTAGGGTTAATTATTTAGTGTTTAAGGTGTAGTTGATTGATTTAGGACAATTTTATGAATTTTCATCTATACAAATTTGCACACTAGACTTACTCCTTGAGCACTTATACGGTTACACTCCAATCGAAAAAGGATATAAAAACACAAAGACTAAAATAGAATATTAATAGCTGCCAAAATACGCACCCAATGTCAGATGAAGGGTTTTTACTACGGTCGTCTTTCACGAACTTCGATTCGGAGTATTAAAGTGGAGGAAAAACCGACCCTGCGTTGAACTCCTAATTTGTATACTTTTGAGACCCTAATCTTTACAAGAAATTGAGACCGTGAGTCATAAATTTTTTCAAGTCATGGATGAGCGTCGAATGTAGGAGAGGAGAATATTCTGAGGAAATATCAAGTGAAACGTATTTCATAAAAAAAAGAGTTATAAGGATACATTTGTAAATTGATAAATGTACATTTAAAATATTAAATTTATTATAAAACGACATTTATTAATCGTTCAATAGTTATACGATGCAAAAACAATGGTTAGACGATAAGCTTAGAGTCACTAATTTTAAACCTTAGGATTTCAGATCTAATGGTTGAAATTAACTAATTATCATCGTCGGTCAAGACAACATTTGATGAAACATTTATTCTTAATTTCTTTTTTCCTTTTAATTAATGAGTTTTTTTTTTATAATAAGGTCAAGTGACTCGACGTAACAAGTGCACATAGAATAATATATATATCTTCTCAATAAATATCTTCAAGTAATGGTCATCTGACCATAGAAAAAAAAATAGAGTGACCCTCATATATATAATATATCATGGTGCACCGCACATTAATAGTGCATTTTATAATCATACTACTTATTATATTAAAAGATGTAATTTATTTATATTGAATCGTGAAATTATTTTTTTATATTAATATTTAAACGATTCTGAAAGAATTCCATCTCATCTTAAAGTCCGAACGTGTAGAGAATGTCGGGGATAATCCATTTATTTAATTTCAATCATTATCTCCGCTTCTTTGGGAAGGAGGTTGGACAATGGAGTGCTTTCACGGGAATCGAATATGAGCAGGAGGCTCGATTGAAAAAGAATTCCGCCTCATATTTTTTTAGATTCAATTTAAAACAAATTAGATCTTTTAATATAATAATTATTCAATACATTAAAAAAAAAAAATATTACAATAGTATAAGAACCCTTTTGTTCAAGTGTTTGAATATTCTTCTAACCAAGAGAATATTAATGAGCAATAAAATTTGGGGCGGCTTCGTAAAATATTAAAACCCAAAAGTGCGTCGATGTCACACATCACCTAATAACGCGTTGATAATGAAATTTCATCACATTTCTATTTTCCACTGTTTGGACTTGAAACCGCTATTTTATTACTTTTATTATCTGATAAACGATGCATGCATATTTCCAATTTTTCGCCCCTTTGGTTTTATAAACGCAACCCTTTATAAAGTAGGAACTGCGTTAAAAAATCAAATCATGAACTAATTTTAAATGAAGAAAAATCACGATTCACTTAATGTGATATACATTATGGAGAAAATATATTAAGAAGTGTTCATGGACTATGGTAATGTACGGCGCATGATATTCGTTACTTTTAAATACACAATCATGTGTGTATATGTATTTATTGTTCTGTGTATAACGATGATTTATATATAAACAATAACAATGCACCGACGATGTTGTCTGAATTTGATGTAATACTATCAACAATATCTAGAATTATGTGTGCGACGGTGAATTTGTTCCCGTGCCTTGTATACACCACCCATCACACTATGAGAGTTGGTTATGTTCGAAGTCATTACCTTAAAATGGAGTTAGAGGCTTAGAGCATTAACAATGGGTGATTGGATGAATTTAAATTCATTGACTCTCTCTCCTCAAGTCATCTCCACTTCATTTATTAAATACTCAATTATTTAAATACACTTTCATAATAGTTCATCAATCATTTATTTATATATATACTTTATCTTTTTTTTAGACGCATTTCTTCAAAAGTATATTTTCTCTTCAATTCATATATTTGAATTGATGAACATTCTCTCTTCAATTTAAAAATCATCCACGGTGATTTTAAGCATCAACTTTCATTCATCTAATGTTTAAACACCTCTTTGAATGACCATTGTAGATGTTCTTAGGCTGCGTTTGTTTTGGGACTCACACGGATGGACTTAGGACTTTGCGCTCCCTGTCTCATACGAGTTTGAGATTTAGAGTCTGGTTTTCAAATCCCACATTCCATCCACACCTACAAATACCTATATAATCTATAATTATTCTTCCCAATACATCACACTTTATACACTTTATTACTCTTCTCAATATAATATAATAATACAATATCAATCATTATTAAATATTGATTTGACATAAAATTAAATCTCACCCTACTTAAATCCCAAAACAAACATATACATTTACTATTTATCAAGGATTCTAAATCTCTGGATTTTAAAACTTTGACTTGCTCCGCACACTTAAATCTCAAAACAAACGCAGCCTTAGTGACTAGAATGAAGTCGTAACAGGGTAGCCGTGCTGGAAGGTGCGGCTGGATCACCTCATTTTTAGGGAAATCTAATGCTTGTTCTATAATTATTGGTTTAATTGCCACTGCTTTACACACAAAAAAATGAACTTGCATTGGCCGTTGAATATAAATCTTCTTGTACGGAATAATTTCACATGATAATCTTTCCATTAAAAAAATAATACACTTTATTTTAGAAAGTAATAATTTTTCGATTGAAAAGTGATATATGTTGCACAATGGGATGAGTTATTCATCTAAATATAGTAATTAACATAGAATTCCATTAAACTATTGGATCAATTCTTAGTTTTGTACAAAAAAAAAAAATTTAAAATATAAACTAATTAAGCAAGAGAGAAAATTGTTAAAAATCTAGTCTTTTGAAAAGTATCATAGTATTTCATTTTTATAATGTGATACCAATAGGACGGTGAAACAAATTTACTTAAGTTTTTGCTCATAAAATGAGTTACATATATAATCTTACTAGAGAAAACAGAACTCTCAAAATTTATTTCTACTTATTAAATTAAAATAGATTACCGATGTATACAATATAGTACTCCCTCCATTCTGTTTTAGGTTGTTCATTTATTATTTGACTCGTGTTTTAGTGAGCGAGTTGTTTATTAATATTTAAAATGATAATTTTTTTTTTTAAAGTGGAGTATGATAGTCACACCCCTCATTTATCTTACACTTTTTTAAAAGTCACTTTATTATTTAATATACTAATAAATAATTCGTTCCCTAAAATACGAGACAAAAGTGAAATGACCAAACAAAAATAGGACGGGTGTAGTAATATTTTGAAGAGAATAACACTAATCGATGTAATGTTTCTAAAAGGAACAATGATAAGACAATGAAAAGGAAGAATAGTTGATATTGAACTATGCCATTACATACACTAAAACTTATTTTTCTATTTCAAAAATGATTTTATTTTGAATTTAATTGAATCATCCGACATCATATATTTAATGGACAATAATGCGGGTGAACCTGAATTGATAGTGAATTATATTTTTTTAAATATTATTATTATATATACAATTGTCGTTTTTATACATAGACAAAATCACTATTTGTTTAATAGAGCATAAGCATAACAATAATATGACCAACAGTCGTGAACTCGAGTTTGCAAAAGATATAATCATATAAAATAATATTCCTAAGTAATAACTTAGTGAAATATTAAATGAAAATAGATAATTAGTATAATTTATAGTATCTTTTTGGATGCTCTAAGATAAACTATCCAAAACTAGATAAACAAAATAAATAATAACGTCACACGTATTTTTGCGATTCAAAGAATTTGTCATGCTATTGGCCTTATGTTTAACGCACTGTTTTCAAAACCGGGTTGAACCGGGAACCGGCCGGTAAGTCGGTTAAAAAAAACACTATATAACCGGATTTCAGGTTGAACCGGGTTGAACCGGTCAAAACCCGGTTCAACCGTAAATAACCGGTTTTTTTCTTTTAAAAAAAATAAAAATTAAATTATTAATTTATATTAAATATTTTAAATTTTAAATTTATATTCCTCTCACATTTTTCTCCAATACTTTCGATGTGGGATAAATGTATGAGGTGTGACAAAATTTATAAAATATGATATGAAAAGTTATAAAATATATATTTAAATTTCAGAAAAGCAGATACTTATTTTATTTTTTTAACTGTAGACATAGAAAAGCGGTTGAATCACGTTGAATCCCGGTCCGCCGGTTGAATCACGGCCGAATCCTGGCCCAACCGGTTAAAACCGGCCGAATTGAATTGCTGTGGGATTCGATCAATTGCTCGGGCCATTTAAAACATTAGTTTAACGTTAATAAACACGGTGTAAAACATTATCTTTATTCGACTGAAAATGAGTATAAATGCAGAGCATTTTCGTAATAATTTACAATACAGTGAAGAGCAGCTCAAATATTTGACCGTAAAAAGAAGAATATTAAGATTACGATATTTAACAGAAACACCCACTTTCCCACAATCGCGAGGAGGACAGTAGGAGAGAGAAATCTTAATCGAAATCTTGATGTGAAAGGAAAACAAAGTAGAAGAAAAATTTCTCAAAATCTTAATCGATGGTGGTGCTTCGGATTCCATGAATTGCTATTTCATGTATTTGTTCGAGGAATTTCAATGGAAATGCCCGGTAGACGATCGAATTACACTTTGTTGAGCCAAATTCCCGACGAGCCATTGTACCACCAGCCGCCGCCGAAATACTCCGCCGCGAGCGGCGGAGCGGCAGCTCCACAGCCGTATTACTACGAATCGCAATCAGGAGAGAAGAACAAGTTTGACTCGGAGAGAGCGGCGGCCTTCGATTGGGACGTGATCGATCAGAGAATGATTCAGGCGCAGCCGCGGATCGGAACGACGGCGTTTCCAGGGTCGCTAGGGTTGCAGAGGCAGTCGAGCGGGAGCAGCTTCGGGGAGAGCTCGACGATCTCGGGGGACTATTATATACCTTCGCTGTCGAACCCTGAGGGGTGTTTTAGTCATTTGAGTGATGGAGGGAGTGAATTGAGGGTTAAGGCGGAGGCGGAGGCGTCCGGTAGAGGCGGCGGAAGCTCGTTTTCTTCAAAGAGCTGGGCGCAGCAGACGGAGGAGAGTTACCAGTTGCAGCTGGCGTTGGCTCTTCGTCTCTCATCCGAAGCTTCGAGTGCTGATGATCCGAATCTGTTTGATCCGGCGCTGGATGAATCTATCCCCCTCACTTCTTCTTCGACTGGTTCTGCAGAGGCCATTTCGCACCGATTCTGGGTAACGAAAACTAACATTTATAGTTATTGACAATAATTGTGATCCTTTTTATGTGGTTGCACTGTTATTCACGGGTTTAAATTGTCTGCTGTTTGATGAAATTAAATGTGGTAAGATGGGCGTTGAATTGTTTGATTTACCAGATAAAGTGATAGTTCGATAGTGAAATAGGTGACTTTAAGTATTGCATTTGAAGAATTTTTTCTCCTGATGACAATTTAGGCATGTAGCTGACTACTTCAATGGTTCGTAGATGTACTTCATCCACTGATGCAAAATGAATCCTTTATACCTGACATACTGACATAAAGAAGCTTTTGCCAATAGGTACAAAATTTTTGGTGCTCCAGTGATGAATAAAAATTTCAAGTGCAGTATTCCAACCGTTTACATAAGTAAATTTCAAGATAGTCTGTGAACACTTATTCCAACCGTTTACATAAGTCTCTCATATAGTGCAGTATTCACAAGGATCTTATTGAATTCAATCTAAGATACTCATTGGATGTTGCTTTTGACACACAATCCGTTTAGAGATTGCTGCAACCTTGAATCTTCAGAAAATAGTCTACCATACTCCTCTGAGGATTATCTGTGATATACTATTAGCAAATAATTTTTTTTACTAAATTACTATTTCAATAATTGTCATTGCCAAATGCCAATGTTGTTGAAAGCTCAAACTAAGGCTTTTTGGTTCTCAATGTTAGGAGTTTGATCTTTGCGTGTCCTGTATGACTAAGGTACCGTTGTTTACATTAATGCAATGCATAACATCCAGTTAATGTACTGCATTTCATACAGTTAGTGTATTCCGTACATCCCGTCATTTAATTAATATGAAAATAACTATTAACAATACGATATGATGAAGTGATGTCGCTACTAGACATGATATCTGATATCGATGTCAGAAACTATCAGTATTGATTATATAACTGAATGTATGGCGCAATCCCAGTACATTTGCTTCAAACAGTGCAAAATTAGACCAACCAATCCTGAAAATGCTATCTAAGGTTTTTTAACATAGGATGAATTGATAAAGAATGTGGGCCTAATTTTTTTTTATTTTTTTTTATTTTTTTTGATCGGACAAAGTTAGTTGTTAGTAGTTAGTACACCAAGTACCCAAACACTCCACAAATTCACCAAGCCACCTTGTAACTCCCATACTCCAATTCGTTCCCAAAGGGAATCGAACCTGGGTCTCCCACTCAATTGAGGAGCCCAGTGACCAGGTGGGCTAAGCCACCTGGTTATGTGGGCCTAATTAATTAGGCAAAATTAGCCGTTAATATGGTAACTGAATGAAGTGGTGTCTGAATTGGCTGAGTTTTGTTTAGAGTCCAATATTTTGCCGTTAATATGGTAACTGAATGAAGTGGTGTCCGTATTAGGTCAGTTTTGTCAAGAGTCAAATATTTTATTCCTTCCTATAACAGCCAAAATGGAGAACTGTTCCCTGAATGTAGTCCTTGTCACCAGTCAGGATAGTTAATTTCCTTATATAAGACAAAAAATGCTTAAAACTGGATAAATGGATGGAGATACTAATCGATATTGAGAACAGTCATTTGCCAGTTGGCACCTAATTATTGGCTTTCTTTTTATGCAACACATAAAAGATTCAATGAAACCTCACAGCACACTATATTCTCCATTTTTTTTTATATCAGGTAAATGGCTGTTTATCATACTTCGACAAAATTCCTGATGGGTTTTACTCTATTCACGGGATGGATCCATATATCTGGGCCGTGTGCTCCGATCTTCAGGAAAGTGGTCGAATTCCATCCCTCGAATCATTAAAGGCTGTCGATCCTTCCACTGAGCCTTCAGTTAAAGTGATTTCAGTAGATCAGCGAAGTGATCCCAGATTGAGAGAGCTGCAAAATCGGATTCATGCAATGTCATCTAGTAGCATATCTACGAAGGAAGTCGTTGAACATCTCGCAAGGCTTGTCTGCGATCATATGGGGTGAGCACTTGAAGTATTTATCGAAGTATGCAGGCATATTCATTTTTGTTCTAATTATGTTTCCTTGCCTTCCTAAGGTGTGCAGCTTCTAACGGGGAAGATGACTTAATTACCCTCTGGAAAGAATGCAGTGATGAATTAAAAGATTGCCTGGGTTCTATTGTGCTCCCTATTGGCAGTTTAGCTATCGGACTATGCAAGCACCGTTCATTGCTATTTAAAGTATGCTCTTTGTTTTTTTGCAATCATTTGTCCTTTTTAAAATTATATATAATCTTTCTGGTTCTTGCAATGACTTGCATTTAACATGGATCTGCCAAACATACCCATATATCCGCGTTTCCGAAGGCTTTTGATCATGGAAAGAGAAAAATGGAACTGTTCAGTTGCCATATGATTCTTTTTACTTACATCGGATTATAAATATAGTTGTTTTTTTATGATAAAAGTCATGCCCTTTTCCTATTTCAGAGATTATTTTTTTTTTTGCTTTAATCGTTTATTAGGCATTTATTTTCCTAAATTTACATGATACACTCGAAATTAATTAGTCTATTGCTTTATGATACTCATACAATTGTTGCCTTGCTATGCCACTTACTATATTACAACTTTTTGCAGGTTTTAGCAGACTTTATTGGCTTACCATGTCGAATTGTTAAAGGATGTAAATATTGTACTCGAGAAGATTCTACGTCGTGTCTTGTTCGGTTTGAGCTAGACAGGTATATTGCCTAATGCCTATGGCATCCATGTAGTAAATGCTGTAGCTTCAACATTTATTTCAATTTCTACTTCTCTGTTTTTGTGTTCTTTTACATTAGAAGATCCAATTGCAATTTGTGTATATTGTTTTCCTAAGTCGTGCTGCTTATTCTTTTTGGTCATTTCTAATTTCAAGGTTGATGCACTTTGCTTTACTTGTGGGGTCTCTGTGTTTGAGAGTTGTAAATAGCTGAAACCAAAAATCAATTGTGGTGTGTCTGGGCATTTTAATGTTATTCATTTGGTATGTATAATTGCTACGCTGATTAACCATATGGACATCACATGCACAGGGAGTATCTTATTGATTTGATTGAGAAACCAGGATGCTTAAGTGACCCTGATTCTTTGTCAAATGGCCCGTCTACAATCTCGATATCTTCTCCATTACGCTTTCCACGATTCAAGCTGGTGGAGCCTACGATTGACTTCAGGTTGCTGGCCAAACAGTATTTCTTGGACTTCCAATCACTTAATCTCATATTTGACGATTCTTTAGCAGGTGATTATCTGTATATTGAGTGTTCTTGTACGTTTACCTTTTTTTATTCTTGATGGATCTCTTGGCTGTCATAACAACTTACTTCCTTCGTGTTTCTGAAATTCATTTGCCAAATTTCAGCATCATCTGATGCTATATATCATTTATATTTAGTGGCACTTACCTTGAGAGTAGAGATAAAATTTGGTTCCATAAAAATTTCAAAATTCTCACATGGATGTAAATCCTGAATGAGCTTCTTACTTCTGGATTAGGGTGTAAACATTTCTGAATTCGTAATGCTGTCTTGTTCTGTGCAAATCAGCATTTATTCATTTGTTGATATGCAATTGTTCAAAATATGCATAGTTTTAATTTTATATAGTTGAATTGAACTCACAAGTTCATAAAGAGAATTCATATTGTGACAGCTGGAACTGCCGCTGGGGATACTAATGATTCCAAATACGTTAAACGATCAGAGAGGAATGATGAGGATAGAACTAACTCTCCACAAAACCCCAGCAAGCAAGATGAAGTTTCCTGTATGCCACCTTTACACCCTAAGTTCCATGATGATTTTCTCAATAAAGAATCACGACCATCTAATATTTTTAACTCCACAGATTTACTCAATGGATCAATACCCTTAAGGCTTCTCCCTCCAGTTGGGCATACAGTTGTTCAGCCACTTATTGGGCAACCAGGTCCAAGAGGAAATGCAAATAGAGATTTGAGGTTTGGTGAACGAGGTTTACCATTTCAATCCAGATCAAGTGCAGAGCTGTCCTGCGATGTTGAAGATCTGAAGATTCTCTGGAGTGATCTAGTTATCAAGGAGGAGAGAATTGGGGCAGGTCTGTTATTTTATTGTCATATTATTAGAAAGATAGCAATTGCATTTTCTTTTGAATTTTTGCTTGATTTGGATCGTCTTCATATGCAGGTTCTTTTGGTACAGTTCATCGTGCTGAATGGCATGGTTCGGTAAGTTATCTTTCTGAACCTTCAGGAGGCTCAACACATTTACTTCTGTGACATTGAACTTATTGGTATATAGTTTTTTGGTTTGAAGATCAATTCTAAGTCCACAATTTTCATCACACCTAACTTGTTATTATCTTCCTTTCCTTCATTAAAGTATTGGTCTGTAATGCCAATTTAAAATCTTACTAGAGGCCTCACCTTCCAGGATGTAGCCGTGAAGGTTCTCATGGAACAAGATTTTCACGCTGACTCTGAGCGATTCAAGGAATTTTTGCGAGAGGTATATGCTGATTCTGTCTAAACCGTAATCGTCCTACTTTTCTTTGTACCTTATCTTAACTTCTTTCATTGGTTAAGGTCGCGATCATGAAAAGATTTCGCCATCCAAATATTGTGCTACTTATGGGTGCTGTAACAGAGGCGCCAAATTTGTCCATTGTAACAGAGTATTTATCACGGTATATGTCGATTTGGACGTTATTTATTGTAGTTATTATAGCCCATTTTGCATGTTCGTACTGTTTATGAGTTTCACATTTACTCCAGGGGTAGTCTGTATAAACTTTTGCATAAACAAGGTGCAAAAGAAGTGTTGAATGAGAGACGTCGATTGAACATGGCTTACGATGTGGTATGCATTCAATTCATATTGTCAGCAGCTTTATGTCAAAATCAAGTCTCACGTGGTCTTTGTACAACCCCCGGTGTCCCCCCCTTTTCACTATTCAGTCTGACGTTTGGGCCAAAATTGATGACCAATAACATATTGTACAGGCTAAGGGGATGAACTATCTTCACACACTCAATCCTCCAATTGTTCATAGAGACTTGAAATCTCCTAATCTTTTAGTTGACAAAAAGTATACTGTCAAGGTAATTTTAGAAGTCTTTATGATGCATAATTCTGCTTTTAGTACGTAGATAAGTATGATTTGTAGCTATTCCTACGCTAGATATAAAGATACAGTTTTTCACGAGGTGGATACTATTTCTGAGGATATTTACTTACTAGATTGAAGGTTTTCAGTTTTTTGTGGCATGGTTCTTCGGTTGGTAGATACCCTTCCACGTTAACATAGTTAAATGTTGAACATAGTTGTGTATATTGTCAAAAAGTATACTGTCAAGGTAATTTTAGAAGTCTTTATGATGCATAATTCTGCTTTTAGTACGTAGATAAGTATGATTTGTAGCTATTCCTACGCTAGATATAAAGATACAGTTTTTCACGAGGTGGATACTATTTCTGAGGATATTTACTTACTAGATTGAAGGTTTTCAGTTTTTTGTGGCATGGTTCTTTGGTTGGTAGATACCCTTCCACGTTAACATAGTTAAATGTTGAACATAGTTGTGTATATTATCTAATTTGAAATGCCAAAGATTTTTTCTTTATATCAAAAGCTCCATGTTTCTCAAGTCCAACTTACTGTAGAATCCCCTTTTGTCATCTTCCTCATATGTAAATACTTTCTCAGTTTATCATTCATGCCAGTCTTAGCATATAACTAACTGATTCCTATTATATATTTATTTATTTTATTTTCCTTACCTCGCTACTGTATGCATCAGGTCTGTGATTTTGGTCTTTCCCGTTTAAAAGAAAACACATTTCTTTCTTCCAAATCTGCTGCTGGAACTGTAAGTTAAATTGCTTTTATGCATCTGATGCATTAAGATTTTACCAATTCGTTATTTTGATCAATTAACAAGAAGCTTCTCTTCTTATATGGTAGCCTGAGTGGATGGCGCCTGAAGTCCTTCGTGATGAACTATCAAATGAAAAATCAGATGTATACAGTTTTGGTGTGATTCTGTGGGAGCTGGCAACCTTGCAGCAACCATGGGGTAACTTGAATCCGGCGCAGGTTGGTATACTGGTTTTAATATTTGTGCTTTATTCTACAAAGTACAAGCAAAAGATGCCACCAAGGGGTGGATGATTAATTTTGAGAGTGGATAACAAGTTCCAAGGTAGAGGGCTATGGCCTATCATTTTCTATGAGAACAACCTTAACAATCCATCCTCCGCACCCAACAAAACCCCCATAACTATGGAAGAAAAGGAGGATGTATTATAAAATTGGCTGAACTTTGCAATTATTGATGCTATTAAAAGCGACTAGGTTGTCTTATCTCTTAAGAAGTGGTATCTCAGGGTTTTGTTGTTCCACTTGTAGAAAGAATGCATATCTTCATCTTTCCTTTATTTTTTTTATAATTTATTTACTTGTGATTTATTCTACAAAGTATAAACAAAGATGCCACCAAGAGGTGGATGCTTAGTGTTGAAATCCAAGGTGGCGAGGGGGGATAGCAGGTGACAATCCAGTAAATATAGAAGAAAAGGAAATAAGATAGAAATTGGCTGGCGTTACGGCGTATGCCAATTATTATTGCTTATAATTTCCTTCAGAAGGCTCTGTTTCTGTAGGATTGCTGCCATTATCCTTTAGTTTTTTTTAGCCAATCAATTGTGAGATTTAATTTTTATTTTCCAGGTTGTAGCAGCAGTCGGTTTTAAGAACAAAAGGCTTGAAATACCACGGGATATAAATCCTCAGGTTGCAGCCCTAATTTTAGCCTGCTGGGCCAAGTAAGTGAACTATTTATGATTCTTGTAAAGTGTGTGTATATGTGTCTCTATAGATATAGTGATATGATACAGGACTTCTTTTATCTACATAGGTTGGTGACCGAATGCAATTCTGAGATGATATTATGCCACTTAATTTGACCTAAATTTTATGTGCATTTGAATTTTAGTATGGAGTTAAATGCACTACTCTTTTCTCACTTGTTCAACAAAACTGCAGTGAGCCCTGGAAACGGCCCTCCTTTGCCAGTATCATGGAATCTTTGCTACCACTAACTCTCAAAAACTGAACCTGTTCATCTGAAGTAGGCATATGTAATGTTGATACCATTAAGCACAGAATCTGATCAATTTCAGACCACAAGGTCTGTCTCCGAACTCTTAAATTTGTTAATTCCTCGAGACTTATTTTGTACTCCCTCCGTCCCGGTGTAATTGTCCCATTTTTTTTTGTTGTTGTTTTGTTTAAGGAATAATAATAAAATAATAAAAATGAAGGGTAGTTTTGGGTATTGGGGGAGAGGAAAAAGGTATGTGGAGCAATGAGTGGAGTAGTGAGTGACATTTTTTGTAATATTGTGTGAAAAGTGAAGATAAAAATTATGGGTAGTGGAATTACTTTTTCCTTTTATGGAATGAGAAAGTTATAGCGGGACGTCCATAAAAGGAAAGCGAGACAATTATAGTGGGATGGAGGGAGTAGTATTTGCCTAAGATAGCTTGATTTAGTAAAAAGTCTGGAGAAGAATTATAACTGAGCCCAAAAGAAGTGGAAATGTTGGGCCATGTCCTCAGATCTTTTTAGGCATAATGCATCAAAATATCCTTAAACTAATCAATTTTTGTTTCGATAGGTTCCTAAACTATTTGGTAAAAAAATTATCAATTTATTTCACGAGCCCTCTCGAGATGGAAATTTACAGAACTTTTCGATTCACGTTAGTGGTCCCGTTAAATAATTTGCATGTCAGCTTTATTTAACTTTAATTATATACAGAAGTATTTGCAAGCCATTTTAGGTACCCGGCCGTCACCTATAGTATTTGGGTCTAAAACGACTTGCACAAAACGCATCTGGGTATTAATAAATTAATGTGCATTATTTTTTAATGAGATCATTAAGATAAGTTTAAAAAATTTCGTCAATTTTCGTCTCAAGGGAGCTTGTGAAATAAAATCTCGATACTTGAAGGGCTTTCTAAAACAAATATATCGAAACAAAAGTTGATAGTTATGAACCTGTTGATGCATTATTCCATCTTTTTATGGCTTCTCTACGGTCTACATGTGTTGCTTTGAGTTTGAGCATGGATCTAGTGGTTGAGTAATGCATCTTTTGGTAGGCTATACCGTACAATCAAATAATACTTCTCACCATTCAAAATAGTATAGCTAAAATCACTACTTCTTATAATTAAACTGTATTTCATAAATAAGATTAGGGTGAAGGGAATTAAACCAAATTTGTTCACGTTTTAGAAGGTCGTTATATTAAAACGCAAATGCTGGAAACATCTTATCACGTTGTTACACAAGAAAACTCCTGTATCTAATCTAATATTCAGGCTCCTTGTTCTTGTGCAGGTGTGCCTGTGTAAATAAAAAGTTGGCAGGAATTATTGAGAAACTGATACTTTTGTCAAAATTCAAGAAACAGTTATCATTCTTAAGGTACACTTGGAATTTGCATTTCCTTTCTATGCAATTGTTTAGGTATGTAAATCATTTGATGCCAGTAAGGGAAATGTTGATATTGTTAATTAACTAAATTTTGTACTTCTGATAGAAAATACCCAGATGACATACCATGAACCATTTTTTTGGTATGTGCATTTTCTTTCTTATTCCCTTCACTCTCTTATCCCTTCTTTGTCTTTCATTGTCCATGATTAGTCTGTCTTTAGATAAAAATATATGGAAAATATAAATATAGCGGAAAAGAAGCACGTAGTAAGTAGTAAGGTTGTGTTTGCAAACTCTACAAAACAACTTCCAAAATCACTTTTCTTTTGAGAGGCAACTTTGCGAAAAAACGTAGCTATTTGTAGTGATCGAAAACAGGCCCTAAGTACCTTTCTGTTTGGATAGATATATTTGAAATTTGGAACTTTGAACTAGATAAATATTTGGAAAATATAAATATATTGGAATAAAACATATAGTAACTAGTAAGTACCTTTCTGTATGGATAGATTTTGTACGTCGGAACTTTGAACTGTATAATTAATTTAATTGTTAGCATATTTTTGCTGTTGAATCAAAATAAGGATTCATATAATAAGTACATCTCAATGATGGTTTGATTTGATAGGTCTATTGTTGTTATTCATAATTTAATTGATACAGAATCATATCATTGATTGAATAGTAGATAAAAATATACTTTTCATCTTAATTTGAAGTATTATCCCAAGCCTTGGAACAAATTTACTTTTCTTTTTCCATTTTCATTCATTCTTACATACGTCGTCATGATTTTATTTATTTTTTAATTAAAGAATGTGTTCCTTTGTTAGTTGTCTATGATCATTTTCTAGTTTTTGAAATTACAGAGCCGATGAATCAACTATAGCTCCATTTGTCGTTTAACACAACAAACTTACTTTCTCGAACATCTTGGGATATGCAATTAATTGGGCTAATTCGTTACGCACTAATTAAGAATATTGATGTCAAGAAAGTCGGAATGGGTAAAAAAAAAAAAAAATTGTGGTAAGAATGAAACATTCTTTTATTTAGGTGGGTGGTGTTGAAAATTTTCACTAAATTTTAGTAGTAGTTGCAATTGCATAATTTATCTAGCTCCATGTGATAAAATTGAGAAAACAGAAAATTTTATTATCTTAACATATATGTTGCCGCACAATAGTTTGTTGGGAGATTTATTGATAAATATATTTTAAAATTGTACTCCATCCATCCCAATTTTAACTGCATATTTTCTTAAATGAAAATACTCACTTTATCACATAAAATGTTAATAAATAATTATCTCTACTCCCAATTACTCATTACTTTATCATATAAAATACTAATAAATAACTCTTTTTATCCTAATAATTTATCAGTTTATCACTTTTTTTAAAAATTGAGTACGCAGTAACTCACCGGTTAAGATTGGGACGGATGGAGTAATTTATTAATAAATACAAAATAATTACACATACATATGTACATTTGTACTTTCATGTACAATTTTGATTGTATATAAAATCTATTTTGTACTTATTACTTATTAGTAAATTAATCTCAGTTTTTTACTAGTAATTTTCCATAGGTTTGTTTTAATTTTCCATAGTTTGTTTAGCTCTATATGATAAAAGAGATACTTTATCTGGCCATAATTTTATCGCACTGAAAAATGAAGTATGGCTTTTCTAAAAGCAATAAACAGATAACAAGTGGCGCAAGCTCAACCTTGTCCAAAGGGCAGTTAGGATCTCCTATTACACAATAATGTTATATCTTCTGTTACATTCTTTTAGATTTGCACCATGTGTTAATCTTATAATATTTATAAATATAAGAATAACATCCTAACATAATCTTTTTTTCTATTTAGGAAATTATATTTAATTTTAGCAAAAAATTAAATCTTTCAAATCTCATTCCAAAAAATCTTATAAACATATTTATAATTAATTAATTTAAAGCAAACATATATAGATTAACCAATAATTATTAATTATTTAATTGAAGTACGTATATATATTATAATCTTAATTTATTATATAAATTTAAAATTTAATTAAAAAAAATGAAAACTTACTAGAAAAAAATAACCTGACAACATATGTTATTAAAAAAAATCAATATTTAAAAATATTCTAAAACTTTACAAACAAACTCGATAATTAATACATGTAAAATTTCTACGTACTTATAATTAAATTTGAAGCAATTTACATTTTAAAGTTTGAATTCAAACAAACAACTTCTTTTTATGATTAAAGAAAAATCAAATTTACATTTTAAAGTTTGAATTAAACAATAAATATTCTATTTTTATTTATAAGATACAAATTTTAATTAATACATAAAACGAACATATATTATTTATCAAAGAATAAAGTTTTATAATATTTTTAAATATTTAAAAACCCATTTTTTATTTTAGTTTTTTTCTTTTAATCCATTTGTTTTTAAATTTATATTAATTAAGATTATAAATATGATCAATTAAATAATTTAATAAATTTAAATTAATTAAATATAATTTTTTTAAATAATTAATTATAAAATATTTATAAGATTTTTTAGAATGAAGAATTATTTTTTGCTAAAATTAAATATAATTTTTTAATTAGAAAAAAAGGGTTATGTTAGGATGTTATTCTTATATTTGTAGAATCTGAGAAGCAAAATCTAAAGGTCAGAATGTAATAAGATGTAACATCATCACAGAATGACTAACAAGAGAAGAGGGTCCAAAGGGGTAATTACGGTGGTAATTAATTACGAATGCAATACGGTAATAAGATGCGAAAATAATACTAAAATTATAAACTAATATCTAAATTTATCGTGTCCATGCCATTATCGTATTAATATGATAAGAACACAAAATTATTGCATTGTGTTCGCAACTAGTTAAATTTGTAATTTTTCTTTTTACTGCATATATAATTTAATAATCCTGTAACAATATTTAGTTTTTTATATGGTTTTGTTGTGTTATAAAGCAATGTTTATTAACATGTAATATTTTAACATAGTTTATATTTTGTTTTTCTTTCTTATCATGTGTATCAATGCAAAAAAGTTAGGGCTTGTGCTGTGTTAACCCATATCGTTTTGTGTTCATTTTTAGCCTTATCGTGTCAACATGAAAACACAACTTTTTTGCTCATAGGTTTAAGTTGAAATTGGCGATGATGTGGTATATAAATTAACGGCGCAAATAACCGAAAACTAACCGGAATCAAAACGACAAAAATGAAGTCAAGAGTCCTGGCAGAGTCCAAACTACCTGATATCTCAATTACAACTGAGTTGTTAAATTGGCGTCTGTTTGCAAACATTTAATTAAATTACACTGATAAAAACTCGTATGAGACAGGATATAACCTAGCATAAATCAACATTCATCCCTCTCAAAGTGTTAAATCGTCAATTCTCAAATTATGCTTCGTATCATCGTGAGACCGTTCTCACCGTCTCACACAAGTAGTTCTCAATTACAATTATGCCTAAAATTGTAATTTTTGTGACAATTAAGGTTACAGTTAAGAGCAAACTCCAAATTCAAAAGCAAAACTAGTCGAAATGAATCAACCGACATAATGGTCTCACACTCACACTGAAAGACCAGTCATACAAACAAACAAAATAGGCAACATAAGAACTAACACCTTAATTAAGTTCTCAAAAGTTATACATGATTAAACCAACCCATCTCCTGTTTTCTACACTTGCAACATTTTTCTGGCAAATCCATGCTCACAAATTACAGCAACAATCATTACTTAACACTAAATCACGAACATGCATCATATCTCGAGATATGATTCGTACAAAATCTTGATATGATCATCTAAATGACAAACGATACAATCTCAGATAGTTGGAATGAAGATAACATAAAAGCAAACTGCTCGACGAATAACAATATGCTTCAACATCCACTTACCTGTGACATGAACGATCGACCACCTTGTTAAGCCTCCAATTCACATCCCCAGACAAAGTGCAAATCTGCATTTCCACAACTTAAAAGAAGAAATACATTAGTAGCAAGTATTGCATACACACAAATGCTCAACAACAACCAAGAACAAAAATACCAACAAAAAACTAAATGGATTAAATAATCAAATCAATGTAATATATACTGTAATATATAATGTATACTATTATAGTTCAACTTCAATATATATGCATCAGTTATTAGACTATACTACGAAGCAGGATCAAGGATCCTATTTCTTAAAACCATAGTCATGTTTCTCTAACTCGTTACATTGGGAGTCCTCCTCTGGCCATTTCTCGTTTCCTGAACTCCCTGCCCCTGCAGTCCAAATATCTGATAAACCATCCAATTCTGGCACATCGTAATTACCCCATAACTCGTTGGAACTTAACATACCCGACCCGTGTTCAAAACCCATGCTCCAAATCACATCTCCCATGCCCATACTTTCTGATACTGAGAATTCAGGGCTGTTCTTTTCCGTCGTCACATCATCAGGAAACGAGATGAGATACTCCAATGAGGATTGGGGAGGTGGGCCCACGACCCCCTTTCCTTTAATTGAGACACCTTCAGTAGGCTCTGGAGCTTCGAGGTATTCATGCATCATTGCCAAATCGTGTTCTGAAACATCCCCATCTTGAAGAGGCAGATTAACCGTACCAAAACCTGGATAGTTCCCTGTTTCCTGCAATTGGGGAGGTAAAAGAATCAAATGTTTTTTATTCGATTAGATATTAGTATTCAAATATTAAGATTCAAATTCGAATACAAAATTATTATTTGATTCTAAAAGTATTCGAATTCAAATACGAGCATCATTGTACTCGATTTGATATCCTCAAATATTCGATTAATATATATTTATTATTAATTCAATAAATAATTAATAATATACATTATGAATTTAATGAAAAATTAACAATATATATTATAATTAATGAATAACAATACATATTATGTAATATAATTTTTCTGAATAACCAACGAAATACAAATAATAATTCTAGAAAAAAATAGATTTTTTATGAAAAAAATTTAAAATTTAAAATTGAATTTTTGAATCATATAATTGAATATTATCGAATAATTCAAGAGTAACACTTTGGTGCATCAGTAGTACAGTGCAACTGGTGCACAAATTGTTTAGTGAAAACAACTTACTAACCAACTAACCTTTTAGTTAAACAACTAATACAATAAAAAAATGCAAGTGCACTTGCATTGCAGTGATTGCACGGAGCAACTGGTGCATAAAAGTATTTGTCATAATTCAAATGTCACTTTCGAAAAAAAAAAAGAATCATACTTAAAAATTCGAATTTTAAATGAACACAAAAATTTGAATAGTTTAACAAATCGAATTGAATACTGCACTATCCGCTTCAATTCGCATACATCCATACCTGCCACGGGTGACAGGGAAGTTGCTCGCTCATGAATGGATCCACGAGCTCGTGTTCGTACTTCACGATCTGCCCTTTGGGCGACGAACCAGACGGGCCACCAGGTTCACGTTTCACGAATCTTAGGTTCATTCTTGGGGAGGTAATGCTCTTCTGCTCCCGTTTTTGCTGTAGACGAGCCAACAAGGCGGGGTTCTGAAATAATTTTCCTAAGAAAGAAACCATCTGCTTCTGCCTTTTCTCTGCTGTTTGGAGCTTCTCATTAACCACTTCCATATGCTGAATCGTCCCGCGTTGCTGATGCTGCAATTCGATTACTTCTTGCATCATTAAACTTCTCTCTTTCCTTAAACGTTCGATTTCACCTTCCAATGCAGCTTTCCCTGCCTCCTCGGACGAGCTTCCACACTGATGAGAGTGATGTGATTTACGTCTCTGGATTGTTTTCAACAGATGTCTATGCCCTCTTATGAATCCTTCATTCGCGAACTCCCACCTATCTGCATCAATTTTACGAAATCCCTGTACATATATGTAAAATGCCCAAATTAGACCCGAGAATATTTGTAGTAAGCACAAGAATTACAACTTAATCTTTTATATGGTTAGTTCACTATACACAAGCCACAGATGCACAGGTCCAATGTCTGCTAAGCTGCATCGTGCTACAAGTATCGATATCAGTACAATTTGACGTGAAATTACAAAACAATCCATCACATACATAAAGCTAAGTAACAAAGCATAAAGCCTACCTGGGATAGGATGGTCATTCCAGTTCCAGTAGATGTTGGGAGGTAGTTCTTTATGTGAACTAGATTTAGTTCTCATCTTTTTTTCTAAGAAAACTAAAACAAGTCCAATGCATCGCCAAGATCCAGATATGAACATCAAGAATTGGGTATAAAATTATACCCATGTGTATTCAATACAAGAGTCACTGATTTTTACAAGTTTCAGTACAAATTACATCCCAAGTTCAACAAGAATCTAGCTATCCAAACATAAGATTTACATAAGAGAGAACAAAAATTACAGCAAAGGAAAATCTTCAAAAAAAGGATCAAAATCAGCTAAAACAAAACACAAAAAAACCATAGATATACAGTCCAAGAACATCAAATGAAATCAATACCCACATATGTGTTAAGCTGACGCACAAAACTGGAGAAATTATTGTGCTTGAAATTCCTCGGAAGTATCGTCCTTGCAAATTCCACATGGTCATTAACCACGAAGCTATCACCCCTCCCACTCCAACAAATAACCGCATCCAATGAAGGGTCATCAACCAAATCGAACGTCTTGCTCAAAAACGGCGGAATTGGAGTTTCGTACAGCGATTCCAACGGATGAGGACCCGCCAGAGGTAAAGAGAAATACGGCGGCGGAGTTGGATACGCCGCCGCATTGATCGGCGGCGACGGCGGGTCCTGACTGCCATCATTTTCCATTACAACTTCCCGCACTTAATTGAGGCTAAAATTGGGTTTCCCTGAAGGATTGGACGGAATTCGAAATGGGGTTTCGCGAGAAAGTGAAAAAAATCTGTGAAAAGCGAAATTGGTCGGCGATGCAAGGGTGGGGACTGCATATATATATAGGTATTCATTTCGCCCACTGAAATTCCACCCCCATTAAAAAAAAATAAAAAAAATCAGAAAAATCATAAGGCGGTGGGATGATGCGGTTTCCCCTCATTTTCCAGTTCGTCCGTGCGCAATCTATCTGAAAATTTTGAAAGAGAAATAAATACTAATATTTATTGTCGAAAGCGATGTGCGTGTTGGCTATGGAAGAAAACAGAGGACATGTGGGGTCGAAAGTGGGAGATATTTCTTGGGGTTTTGGGAACAAAACAGTGGTGCTTTTACAACTGTGTGACTGTTTAGGGTTTTGAATTGAATTTCTTAGCTGAGGTTTTTTATTTCTGTCAATCAATAAGCCAATGGGATTTTAGTTTGGAAGTTTTGGGAAATCTTTGTTTTGATGTGGGTCCACGCGGCTAAAGGGTCCCACATGCAGCCTTCGGCGTTAAGAAAATTTACTGCTCAGCGCTTACTGGAAGTATGACGTACGGATTTGATATTTGATATATTTAAGTCTTTTTCTAAAAAATATAATTTCAAGAAAAAAATAAAATTGTTTCCATATCTTCTCACACAATGTTACAATTAGCAAAACAAGATTTTTTTTTCATGTAAAAGTAAATTTGAAAGTTATGCACCAGTAGAAATCACCATCAATTTTTTTTACCAAACAATATTAATTGTTTTCATTGAACAATTCAAGTGTTAATTTAATTTTTTATAATAAATAAAAATTTATATGAGACGGTCTTATATATGCGATATATCTAATTTATTTATATGATTTATGAGACAGTTTTATATATGAGACATATTACTAGTATACAATACAATTAATATTAAAATGACTAGGGATGAAGTTCAAATACAAAAGATGAAATGTCATTATTATCGAAACAATATTGGTATAGACTCATCACACCAGAGTCATCATGGATATAATTATGTACATTTATTCCATATGTTTCCTTTTATTTTTCAATTGTTTCATTATTTGTTGGTTAGAGTGTGTTTTTGAAATTCTAAAAATATATTTCAGAATCACTTATTTTGAAAGTTTTCTCACAACTTAAAAAAAATGATTCAAAAAGTTATTTTATGGAGTTTCAAAACACTCCTTAATATGGTTGCTTCAATCATCTCATTGGTAATAATAACATTTGAGGAGGTGAGTGATGAAAAATATTTCGAACGGTTCAATACATACTATATGTATGTATTATACTGATATACCTAATACATTTGTGTACACTTATTTTTTTTATAATGTGGACATTAATATGCAATATGAATTTACAAAATATATAATTACATAGTAGATATCTTGCATTACTAATTCGCTAACTTCAACGTATATAATATATCTCTTAAAAGTAAATTAAGAAATCAATTATTAAAAACTATACGAATACTCTATTATTAACTTTAACAATTTATTTATGTTATGCTCTATTATCAAATTTTTTATTTATTGTACCAAGTCAATAATACAAGTATTCATGGGATGAGGGAGTATATATATATATATTTTTTAAATGTGTAAATGTAATGACTTTTTTTTTTTTTTTGCAATAACCCTTTTAATTATAAATTTCTTTAATTCAATGAAAGAGAATAAAACAGGTGAAGCAGTGGGCTTGGCCCAGCCAACCAACCAATTCTAGCCCATTATCGAATCGAGGCCGGCCCACATCTAGGGAACGTCTTCGTCCCTCGGGCCTTTTCTTTCTGTCGTCGTCTTTAACCGGAACATAAATATACGATCGTTTAGGCGCTTTGTCCTAAATCCCTATTCCCAATCACCATTCAACCCCCAAAAAACCCTATCGCGCTCTCATTCTCTCTCTTACTCCCGGAGATTCAAATTCTCGAATTGTGTTGGGAGGATATGCGTACGGTTCTTCTTTCACTGTTACGAATTCTTTGTATGTACCTGTAGATTTCAATTTATAACAGTCGATTTTTTTTTTCTTTTCAAGATTCTGTAATTCTTTTCAATTGAAACTATCTTCGACAGTAATTACCTGTATTTTGTTTAATTTTTCTCTTGAATGTTTCCCACTTCCACGTGTGGAGCACTGTAATCGTAGTATTCAAGATGAGCGAGTGTGATATAGGGTTAGGGTTTTTTTGATTTGTGATGGAAATGGAGAGTACACGAAGACCGTTTGATGGATCTCTTTCGAAAGAACCGGGACTGAAGAAACCTAGGCTTATCCAGGACCCTGCTGCATCCGATCGCATCCCCAATGGACGTGGCGCCGGATTTGTTCAACGGCCTGCTGTTTCAGGCTCCGCCGGAGGTGGGGCCTCGAGAGCACTCAAGGACCGAGATTCGGAGAGCAGTGATTCTATGCGTGGGCCCTATCAAAACCAACCTGGACTGCAGTTGCATCAGGAGCTGGTGACCCAGTACAAGACGGCGTTAGCTGAACTCACTTTCAACTCGAAGCCTATAATAACGAACTTGACAATAATTGCCGGAGAGAGTTTGCCGGCGGCCAAGGCCATTGCCGCCACTATCTGCGCCAATATTATTGAGGTGACTCTGATTTTAAATTTTGCTGGTAGTATTTACCGCTATCTGATGGTACTCAAACTTGTAGAGATGTGTAATTGTATATTAGTTGTGGTTAATGGGTTTTTGATGTTATGGAAATTGAGACTGAGTCAGGAAATACCAGTTCTTTATTTTCACAAACTTCTGATTCTGCACTGATCGTACGCTTTTATTGTCTGTCCCATGGGAACTATTTAATTCGTGGATATGAGATGGCAATTAAAATTAATCCTCTGATTTGTACGTGACGTATTATTCCCTTTATCATCCAATAATATTGAGGTGCAAGAGAACTGGAGCTGAATTGCTATACAATTGATCTTGTTCTGAAACAATTCTAATGATGCACAAAAATTTTAATCTTTCAAGTCTTATGCTTTATAATTTGTCCTTGTTCCATATTTATTTATATATTTTGGACTCGTTGGTGAGTTTCTAATGTCTTGCTGCTTGTTGGCTCTATAGTGAGATGGATAAATTATTAATTCTTCAATGTGTTTGCAAGTTTCCTTTAATCACAAAATATTTTGTGTGATTTGATGCTTTCTTGGATTTGAATTGAGACTTTCTTGACCTGATAGGCCTGTCAGTAGATGCTTGATCCAAAGGGACCATGACTTTGTTCAGATATTGTACCTATATTTTATCTCTGAGGCTTTATGCATTTATTTTAATTTATTTTCTGATTCTTATAGATGAATCTGACACATTATTGTTGTAGAGATAATTGACACACTGTAGAATATATACAGTTTCAAGTCCAAGTATATAAAGTCGGTAGATGATCGGGTGAAATTATTTTCGATGCTGTGAATGTTGCAATTTGGATGGTTGGTAATGCACTTTTCAGTTTCTACCTACCTGGAGAATAATTAGTTGATTCCATCGAGAATACATTGTCATATTTTTTCTGCACTCAGATACAATTTCGGGGCATTGGAAATTGACTTCTGGTTTTTGCATTGGATTGCTTGTTCTATTTTTGTGTGCTATAAATCGTTTATTCCCCTATTTTTTGTATCAATTATTACTTATTATCTCCTGACCTTCTTTGCCTGTTTATATTATGGCTGATCCCTTGAAATCATCTACAGGTGCCCAGCGAGCAAAAACTGCCATCTCTGTATTTACTCGACAGTATTGTGAAGAACATTGGGAGGGATTACATAAAATACTTCTCTTCGAGATTACCCGAGGTCAGGCCTTAAGATTTCTTTTGTTGATTTTGGTTACTTGGCTTCAACGCTCGCGCCTTCTTTCAGCAATTACTCTTTAATTATCTTTTCGGAATAATTTGAGATGGAGCCATGGATGTTCCTGAAACATCCCTCCTCCAATTGCCCACAGCTTTGTTCCTTTAGGAACTGCATCATTATTCTCACACTTATCTCTTTCGGGTGCATTTTCTAGGTTTTCTGCAAGGCATACAGGCAGGTTGACTCTACAGTACATACAGGTATGCGTCACCTCTTTGGCACCTGGAAAGGAGTCTTCCCTCTACAGACCCTTCAGCTGATCGAGAAGGAACTTGGATTCACAACTGCACCCAATGTCTCAGGACCCTCCAGGCCTGACTCACAAGCCCAACGTCCCGCGCATAGCATTCATGTAAACCCCAAGTATTTGGAGGCAAGGCAGCAAATGCAGACCAGCAGGGTAAGGACCGATAGTTCTTTATAACTGTTCCAAGTAATAAGTAATCTTACCAGTTGTTATCATATAAGTTAGCTCTTCTTTTCTTTACAATTTCTTTTGGCCCTTTAAAGAGAGTTTCTGTGTATACTTGGTTAATGTGCATATTGTTTCCAGGTAGCCCAAATTTCTCTGATCTAGACAAGGAACACATCATATAGGCTTTTGGTGAGATGTTAGAAATATATAAACCCATATGCATTAATTTTTGTGAATATATCCTCTGGCCCTGTGATAGGTTTTGTAGTTCTAGACCATAGACATAGAGATTGGAACCCATCGGAAGTTCTAACTTGCTATATGGTTTAGCAGTGAATTCAGCATGATCTAACCTTGTAGAATCATCGGTCTCCGACTTCGATGCAATAATGCTGTACTTTGTTCTAACATTACTTGGAATATAAGAAATCCATTTTGTTTGAGCTCTTCCAAACTTCAGTTTTGCTGTAAATAAGAAAACCCCAAATGTTACTGTGTTTGAAGATATATTAATTTTGAGAAATTTGTGTCTTTTTTAATTTCCATACTTATGAATTAACACCATAGATGATAAGTTACCAATTTTTTTCTCTGAAACTTCTATGACATTCGTTTGCATTATCCACATGCTGATGGTACCTGTCATGAAATGTATTATCAGGTAGCTTATAAAGCTACTGATGTTAAAATTTGCCAAATTTTATATCAGACCGTCAAGGCAATTTTTTTTGTGCCACATTGTATTGGTATATGCACGAATGTTTTTGCCCTAAATTTAGCAGGGTCAGCATTGTTTAGTAATATGGGACACAGGCTCTTTGTCTTGTGTGAATCATACACTGTTCTCTAGTTGTTCTGACTTAATCTAATGAAGGCTAGAGGAGCTAGCAATGACACTAGTGGAGCACTGATGAACTCCCATGAGGATATTGAGGCACTGGAGAGAACTAGCAGTATTAATTCTGGGAGATCATGGGCTGATCCTTATTCCCAGGTATGAACAAAAAATGTTGGTGGTATGCAATCGCATGGAATAATTAGATAACTATGGCATTGCTAGTTCTTTTCTTTTAAACCCAACTCTTTTTTTTTTTTTTTGGGATAAGAAACAGAAACTTTTATTGGAAAATTAGGGATGAGAGATCACTATCGAATGCAAAACACCAATTCCTAGTTACATCTGGCAACGATATACCTTTAAAGATATTTTGACTCATAGACCATGAAGCAACTTTAAAATTTAATCCTATTTCAAGCCTCATTTAGTGATTCACTACTATTCTCAAAGATTCTCTTGTTCCTTTCTAACCAAATAGACCAAAGGACAACCAAAACAGCAATCCTCCAATAAAACTTTCCTTTTTTATTAATAAAACCCAACTCTTCTCACACTTGCAGACGATTCAGTATTTGCTTCCCATTTTGCATCATCGATAACTCTCTATCAGCTTTAGTTTATGTAATTTAGTAATAAATTGCTCAAACTTGCAGCCTATCCAGCATCATCAAGGAGACCAACTAAATAAGCCAATTCGTGATAAAAGTTCAAGTATAGCATACACAGATCCTGATTATGGTTCCAGTGTATCAGGGCGTATAGGCTTGGTAAGTGCCAAAGTGGTTGAGCACCCTAAAGAGCCAGGTTATGACCGGTCCTGGAATGATTCAGACAGTGATATAATAGGGATGCCCCATCAGAAGAATGGTTTTGGTCTGAAACGTGGATTAGATAGCTACTCTGAGCATGAGTCTGCAAATTCTGACTTAGGTTTTCAGCACAAACAAAATATTTATAGTAGGACCACCAATGGGATGAGTGAGAACTGTAACAACTCGGAGGAGTATATGTGGAACGAGATGAACTCCAGACCTGCTGTTCGTACTGCAGCTGATACCTCAGCTAAAGATCAATGGGAAACTGATAATTATGATAGATTGGTAAGTGTTATGAAGGTTTGGTGGATTACCAAACAGAAAGTAGGTTATTGTGTTACCTGTTAGGCTTCTGTCAGCGTTTTCTGTGTTATTTGTTTTTGCATAGTTCGCATGTTTGCACATTGTAGTGTGTTTTTTGTTGGTGATATCCTGTTCTGATTAATCGTATTCTGATCATTCCATTTTTTTCAAATATCGTAGAAAAATGAATTCCAATAACCGATTGTGTTAAACGACAATTTGTTGCATGAAATGTTGTGTCAATGTGTATGACAGTATCTGAATCATGTATTTTGACCCACAAGGGCTTGTGAAGAAATTTGTCTAACGTCCTTAGCAGCATATCTAAGATGTAGCTGATGATTTCTAGCGTATGCACACAAAGATCATTCTACCTCTGTGATTTCACAGAATGTTGTGCTAAGAATAATTTGTTGCCTTCTTAACTTGCTTTTCAAGAAATTTCATGATGTCAAGAAAAATGCATCTATCTGAGTATTGATTTGTAGAGTTTAGGCTGAAGAAACAACTGGCATAATTATTAAGGCAAGGACTTGCTCCGAAAGCTGAACAACATGTCTTTTCTTAGCATAACATGTCATTGACATTATAACCTTCTTACTAGTTATTTGGGGCTTTGCTATTACTTGGCGCTATGAATGGCTTTCCCATACTACTCTCCCTTACGTATGACCTTGCTTCAGTCAGTGTATTTTCTTTGTGAAGTTAATTGTAAAGCTGATAAATCGTCAATGAAAAAAATATATACTAAATAATATCATTTAGCCACATTACTCTCCCTTACTTATGACCTAGCCACATTAAGTTTCCAGTCAATGTTTTGATATACGGTGTGCCTTGTGCAGGACTTTGACAGCCATTTCCCGAGGCATCAAAATATACATGATATTGGGGCAAGGGATGATGATGAAGCCTCAGTTGATTCTATTTCTATGGATCTGGGTCACTTGGCCTCTGGGGCTGGTAGAAGCTTACCGGGTTACTCCGAGGGGTATCCTTCTAGGTCAACAAGCTCCCTAGGTACTGTGGGCAGGACACATTCTAAGTCTCAGCTGGCCCCCGCACATACTGGAGCCCCAAGCTATAAGCTTCCAACAAGCACAATGCCACCAAACAAAGTTTCAATTACACCTGAGCGGCAGACTATTGGAGCCCCATTATCGACCCGATCAATAATGCACCAACGCCCTCCCTCACCTTCTTTTCCTTCACATAATCCAAGTCAATTATTAAATAATTTTGCTGAGAGAAACCTGACTGCTATGGGTCCACCTACAGATCCAAGAAGACGTCCAGGGCAAAAAAACGTGGGGTATCGCGACCAAGTGTCCGATGATTCTCTTCCTTTGCCCTCAAATGTACGGCCTTCGTCTGCTTCAATACCTCCTATTCAGCAGAAAAAGCGTGCTCCCTCTCCTCACCAGAGAAATCTTGAAATCTCAGAATTTGAATCTGAAAGTCGGTCATCAATAGGAAATTCATCATCTGGCCAATCGAATCCTTTGATGGTTGACTCCCCTGGAAAATCCATTACTAGCAGTTTGTTCGATGCTGTGAAAAGTGGAATACCAGGTAGTAGTAGTTCTCTGAAGAAGGGTAGCTTAGTTTCAAGTAATCCTCCGGCAGTTTCTCAAAAGAAGGTAAAGCAGGCTGCCTTGAAAACTGGTTCATCTCCCTCATCTTTACCAGTTATTAGTTCAGAACAGACCCCAGGTGCAGTTAATTCCTCTAACCTAGTTTCTAGTCTTTTAAGCTCATTGGTTGCAAAAGGCTTGATATCTTCGTCCAAGTCAGATTCATTATTATCTCTCCCACCTAAAATAACCGATCAACCCGTGGACAATGTTCCCGGGATTGCAAGCACTACTTCAGGTCCAGGTTCTTCTGTTTCTGCTACCATGTCTAAACCTATTGTCTCTACTACAACTGAGCCATCTTCGTCTGAGTCAACAACAAAGATAAAAAACCTTATTGGTTTTGAATTCAAGCCTAATGTAATTCGTACGTTTCATCCCGATGTGATAAGTGATCTTCTTGATGATCTCCCACATGATTGCAACATATGTGGCCATAGACTTAAACTTCAAGAACAGCTTGACAGACACATGGAATGGCACGCGTTGAAGGTTCCTGAGATCTCGAGAAGGTGGTATGTGAATGCAGTTGATTGGGTTGAAGGATTGGGTCAGATATGCATCGAAACTTGTCCTTCAGATGTGTTGGGTGGTTCAGGTGAGATTTTGGAAAATAGCGAGTCGATGGTCCCAGCAGATGAAAGTCAGTGCGCTTGTATTTTGTGTGGTGAATTGTTTGAAGATTTCTACAGTCAAGAAAGGGGTCAATGGATGTTCAAGGGAGCTCTTTATCTGACCCCATCGTCAGATGAAAGAGTGGGACCTGCCGGTGATGCTTCTATTTCAAGTCCTATAGTCCATGTTAACTGTATATCGGAAGATTCTATGCATGACTTGGGACTGGCTTGCGATGTTGATCTGGTAAGCAGTTAATGGCTCTCTTGTCGAGTTTTTAGATTTCGAAATTTAAATAGTATTTCTTGGGTTAAACTTCATTTTTATCCAGACATGTGTTTTGAAGCCATGTTTGTTTTGGTTTTAAATATACAATCTTCTACTTTGGGATTTTCAAATCTGGTTTTATAAAACCACTACAACACCTATAAACCTACTATAACACTTTCTAATACAATCAATTCTCTATGGTTATACTTTAAGATATATTTAAATCATAACCCACATCATCCAATTATTACAATCACACAACAACAATATAATATTACAATGTCATCCACTCTTACACATTGATTCGACATAAATTTTAATCCCACCCTACTCAAAACAAACACACCTTGTTACTATTTATCAGGATTTTGAAATCCCTTAAAACCAAAAACCGATTTTTTAAATCCACTTAAAACCGAAAACAAGCATCACCTTTATTCGCTTAGGTTTATGGTTAAAATCTTTAGTTTTTTGATTGAATTACAAAGACGTTTTTAGTGGTCCATGGAAGTCATTTATTGCAATTGAGGCTAGAATGTAAATATATTGCTTATTTTACATGTTATGATTATGATATAAAGTCCAATATATTCAATTTCTGATATGAAGCAGTGTCATTGTGAGGGGGACTGGAAATTGGTTGTAAGTGTAAAGTTTTGTAGACTTGTCAGGAAGTATTCATTTCTAATTTTACTGGAACGGAAAAAGTTGTCATTTTCTATTTTTACTTTATTGTCTCAATCTTTGTTAATATTCCTCACCCCGAGAATCTAATGCCCTACATGAATATTTATCTTGGCTGAATTGTAGGTAAAGAATGTGTAATATTTTCAAGGTGAGACTGCAGGTTGCAATCTACCAAAGCGTATAATAATTTTATACGCTCATCTTCAACGCCTACAGAGCTTGGCATGGAAGTTGAATGAAATTTTGTATGTTTACACCATTCAGGTTATGTAGATATGATTATAGCTATGGCTGCACACCTTGTACGCTGTTGCATGTAGTCTATTTATAACCTCTTCCAGGTTTTGTATTTGGGAAATGGGAAATTATAGAGGAGATTGCTGACAGTTTTTATTTGTCTTGAATTTTTCTTCCCTTTATAGTTTGTGTTAATTTTTCAGTCTTGGTCACTCAAAAATTGATCTGGGCCTCTTTCTATCAACATGTTTAAAGAACTTAGAAGTCACAAAGGACGGATTGAGTTGCATCGAAGTGGTGAATCAGGTCTTGCCCTCGTATGATTTGGGATGTGTTGTTGAGAGCATTTGTGCAGCACGGAAGGGTTGACTATCATTTTATTCCCAAATCATCAGGTTGCGCTCTTCCTCCGGCTCGTACGGTTTTGGACTCTGTTGCGGTTTATGTGTTACATGATCAATGATGTTCTACTTTTCTTGTATGAGAAGCTGATATTTAATTCTGCAAAATGGTAATTAATAATGTCAAGTCTTAAATGAGAGATCACTCTTGTGAAATTAAATTGCTTCAAATTGTTTCAAATTGTACTCAAATGCTGTGCATACTCTCTTGGCTTTGTTATTATGCTTTTGAACTGTAAACAATTTCTTATATATGAAATCGACCAAATTCTAGCAAGTTGCAAATTTGTTGTTTAATATTACAATATTTGAAATTGCCAGCAGGCACCAATGTTATGTTGATATCTTTTTTAGTAATTTCAAGTTTGTAATATTTTTCATAATTTTTCATATCTTCATTCATCTGCTCATTGAAATTGCATCTGTAATTAATTCTTTTTGAAATGTTCACGCCATTACTCATTCTTTATGTACTTAAAAAATAAATTATGACAAAAATGTCCTCTAATGAAAAGATAAGCAAGTCATTTTGTTAAATAAAAAAATAAATTATCTCTCCACCTACCTTCTTCCTTACCCGTCCCTTTCCAGAAATAAAATAAAAGTCAACATGCATCTTAAGACTCTTAATCTTCACAAATAAGTAGTGATGATGGAGGAGAAGTATGTGCCAATTTAACTTCAAATGAATTTCTTAGTAGTCTTTTAAACTTTATAAATTTGAAAAATGTTTTGCTATCTATGTTTATCTGATTGAGTGTTGTTTGAAACGATTTCATACATAAAAAAAAGAGTTTCACCATAATATTTAGTTTTTTTTTTTTTTTTTTTTTTTTGTCAAATGTGATTAGATTGAGACTTCATATATATGAGCGTATAATATAAGTAATGAGATATACAATTGTTTGTAGAAAAAATAAAGATTAATTTTGTTTCGCTTCTAATCATAGATTAAGTTGAATTTGACAAATAATTGACACAAAAAACTAAAGTATATGAACTAAAATCAGAATCAGTCTACGTCACCTGCCATGCCTACGCAAACATTAACAAAATATGCGCAGGTTTTTTTTTTTTTAAATGCAAAACAAATTATAGTTGAGAAAAAGATTCAGGAATATAAAGATGACGACATTCTCTCGTGAAACGATTACACTATGTTAATTAATTATACATACAAACAAAAGTCAAGATAATAAATTAAATATATTAAATTCAGGCGTGGACAGTATATATTCATAATTTATATTTTGGAGAGGAGAATATTATAAAACATATAGATATAATTATACTCATACACACTTGAGACTAAACAAAAATGATAAATACACATAAAATATAGTTATATGTATATAGACATATATATATGCATAGAACTCAATAATCAGCATCCTCACTTGTCCATAGATCTGCCGCAGGATGTGGATCTAATGACAACCGTCTTGCATTTGGGACGGCGGAGTATCAAACTTATGAGCGTGAGAGATGATGAATAGCAATTGTAGGAATACATAAATAAGTTCGTTGAATTGACTTTCTTTTTTATTTTATTTGACGGACAATAACTGTAAAAAGGAAAAAACCATGACTCTTGCTCTCAAATAAAAATTGCTGTATAGTTGACATTTTACAGTGTATTAGCATCATTATTATTAATTTTTTTTTGGTTACGTAGTTTGGTTTTGTTGGATTTATTTTAACTTATTAATATACATTAATTATATGGAGTATGTATTGTGACTAATTAAATAGATAAATTACGAATTTATGGTTAAGAAAAAGTAAATAATTGACGGCTTAAAAATAATGAGTCCATTATGTGAGAAGCTAATTGTTTTCCCTTTATTGGCGGTTTTCTTTCTAGGAAAAAAAAGCTCTACCCCGTGAATATTTTCTTTTTCTGGTTTTTTTCTTGTGAATCTGCGACTTTTTATTATTGTTCATATTTCCTTTTCTTTTCAAGGTTATGATATCTTCTGACACGATTTTATGTAATATACGACCATATATTTACAATTAATGAAATAATAGCAAGTATTTGTGTGATTTAGTTTAGAAGAAATTAACACGATCCGTGTACAAATTATAAAATTTTCAATTTTTAATAGAATTAATTCACATTATATATTTATATATTATTTTAGAAAACATCCCAAAATATTAATTATCAAAATATCATTTCAACAAAAAATAAATAAAATCATTTCAAAAAAAAAAAAGGGATGTGGGCTAAATAATATAGAATTGTAAGGAAGTCAATTATAGAAAAAATTGTTTAAAGCTTAAAAATTAAAATTATTGCAGGCTCAAGATCAAGAGTGTAGCAAGGTAAAATTAGTAAATAAAAAAAAAAAAAGCAAAAAGAACGGGGTTTCTTGGAAGAGGGGTTGTCATTTAGCGATAACATCGATGGTCCAACTTCCAACTCTCACTCTATAAAACTCCTTCCGTTCCCCCTGCCTCTCTCTCACCAACTCTAATTTCCGCTATTTTCAGACCTTTGAAATTTCGCACTCATGTCTTGCTACAGGGGGAAGTACGCCGGTATATTTCTTCTCCTTTCTGCTTCAAATTTCTCTTTGCTTTACAGTGATTACTTTAATCTGATCCGGCTATAAGTTTGCATAATGTCTCTGTTTTGGTCTAGATTTGCCTCGCGTTTTTCCAATGTGTTCGTTATTTTTTCAGATCTGGAATTTCTCATTGATCTTTATTTGTGTTCTTGCGAGATTTGTGGCTGTAAACTTATTATTTATAGATTCTGATGCTATGATGTTTTAATTGTTATGTTCGGTTATGTTAGTGTGGTGATCTTTTGGTGCGATTATGAAAATGGCTGTTGCTGTGTTTTTCCGATTCTTATTTGTTTAGATCTTCATTTGTGAGCGTTTGGTTCTTGTTGCTGTGTTTGCATACTCATCCCTGTTTCCTTGATAAGAAATCTGTAACTTTAGTTAGGTAGCATTTTGATTGAAAGGTTAGAGATGGATGAAATTAGTAATTACAAATCCACTGATCTTGTTTTGATGAATATCTATATCTGCTTTGAAGCCCATCACACTAACTTTGAACTTTTTAAAAAAAGAAGTTATGAAATTTCAATGCATCCTTATAGATTCCCATTCCTGGCGTGCTGGCTGTATCGGATTGATCTGTCCATTCACTGGATGAAATTGGCAATTTTTCTTTTATATTTTTGGAAACATTCTGGTTTGGATCCATTATTACCCCAAATTATTTGTTTGGAAGCATATTTTTCATGTAGAGACGGGGATAGTTTTATTTGTACTGAGCATCAGGTGGAGATTTGTTTTACATTAAACATTGAAAATTTAAAGTGCTGCTACATCTAGGTTTTACATATTTATATTTATTGAGATTGATAATTTTTGTCATTTTTTAGCGTTATATGATGAGATATCATTGCTACTTTAAGGTGGAAAATTTCGTGAAATTCCATTGAAATCCTGTTAAATTCTTGATAATGAGATATGATACTCTTTTTGTATCACATGTCTTTGTTGCTCTTCCTTTGTGTAGTAGTTCTCTCTAATATTCTTGGGACTGTTCTCTGATTTTATATGTCCATTCACAATTTTTACGGTTTCCCTTTATTTTTGCAGATGAGCTTATCGCCAATGCTGCATACATTGGCACCCCGGGGAAGGGTATCCTCGCTGCTGATGAGTCTACTGGTACAATTGGCAAGCGTTTTGCTAGCATCAATGTTGAGAATGTCGAAGCAAATAGGAGGGCCCTGCGTGAGCTTCTTTTCACCACACCCGGTGCTGTTCAGTACCTAAGTGGAGTTATCCTTTTCGAAGAAACTCTATATCAGAAAACAGCTGCAGGTATATGTAGTTACTTAATTTGTCATTTTTCAGAAGCAATGATTCTGTAAATATGCACTGCTCAAAGAAACTATATAAATTGATGAGTAACACTCGGATGCACCAGTTGTTGCACAACCAATACTGACCAACTAATACCTTCTCATAAAACAACTAATACTAATATGGATTAATTGATTTTATTATATTTGCAGGCAAACCCTTCGTTGATGTGTTGAAAGAGGGAGGTGTTCTCCCTGGTATCAAGGTCGACAAGGGCACCATCGAGCTTGCTGGTACCAACGGTGAGACGACCACCCAGGGTCTCGATGACCTCGGCAAACGCTGCGCTCAGTACTACACCGCGGGAGCTAGGTTCGCCAAATGGAGAGCCGTCCTGAAGATCGGTCCCAACGAGCCATCACAGCTTTCGATCAACGAGAATGCCAACGGGCTAGCACGTTACGCCATCATCTGCCAGGAGAACGGATTGGTCCCGATTGTCGAGCCCGAGATCCTCGTCGACGGGTCCCACGACATCAACAGATGCGCGGACGTGACTGAACGTGTCCTGGCCGCGTGCTACAAGGCACTCAACGATCACAAAGTCCTTCTAGAAGGAACTCTTCTCAAGCCTAACATGGTGACCCCCGGGTCGGACTCCAAGAAGGTCGCCCCCGAGGTGGTGGCTGAGTACACCATTCGCGCCCTGCAGCGCACAATGCCGCCAGCCGTCCCTGCTGTGGTTTTCTTGTCAGGTGGGCAGAGCGAAGAGGAGGCAACCGTGAACCTGAATGCGATGAACAAACTGAAGACGAAGAAGCCATGGAGCCTGACATTCTCGTTCGGACGTGCTCTGCAACAGAGCACGCTCAAGGCTTGGGCAGGGAAGGAAGAAAACGTCCCCAAGGCCCAGGCGGCATTCCTGGCGAGGTGCAAGGCGAATTCGGAAGCCACTCTCGGGACCTACCAAGGTGGTGGTTCATTGAGCGAGGGTGCATCGGAGAGCCTCCATGTTAAGGACTACAAGTACTAGATTGATATTTGATAATACCACCATGTTTTTGGTTTCACTTGTTAGAAATTTCTTGCCAAGAGTCTTTTTTTTCTTTTCTTTTTAAACTTAATTGTGTTTCTTGTATTTTAAATCTTTTCTGGACTCGTAATAAAGTTTGAGGCATGCAGCTGGGCACTGTGGGGTGGTGCACTTGCTCTTATTTTGGTTTTAACGTTTTAACTTTTTGTTGTAAAATCGCTCAATTTAATGAACCATCCTTTGTGGATTTCAATTAGTTTTATTGCGTTTTAATTGAACCCATATTGATTTACATAAGACATTGCTTTGCTTAAATTTGTTTAAATTATCTACTTTGACAGGGTATATGATTGTTATTCAATCAATATTGTCTCGGATCGGAGCACGTAACGGTTTGGTACTTTTAGGCCCAATATGATGGTATTGATCATCCAACAGTTAATGGCCCAGCATAAGTGGTTTGGATCAATGGGCCTAGTAGTAAGACTGATCTTAAAAGCTATTCTGTGTTTTAAATGGATGCATAAGGAAAACTATCATAGAAGAATATTCCGAATCCTTTGCTTTTAATGCATTCAAATCTGTATTTATTTTTTAGAAGATTTATTTATGTAATTTTTTTAATGATGCAAACTTGCGTAGACAATCTCATGGTGAGTTGAAGCATAATGATGTGAACAAGGGTTTTGGGCCTAAGACTATGTGCAAGATTATTCGCGAAATTGTCCCAAGATTGTTACTTGCGAAATTGTTCCATATTTACCAAAAATATTGTCTCAAATTTCACAAAATTTGGCAAGAGTAGCAAGATATGACTTATACGCAAGATTGACAAGATTATCTGAATTTTATTACTTTAGTTATTTTTTATTTTTCCTTTGTTTTAGTTATTTTATTTGAACGTATCTAGTAAGGTTAGGTAGATTTAGTCCCTTTAGGACGGTTACTAGTCCTTTTTCTATTTATACGTATGGAACGTTTTTTTTTTGGGAATAATCAGAAAAATAATAAAAAACTTCTTGGCAACTTTGTCAAAAGCTAATTGTTTTTTGCCAACCTGAGTTTGAGCAACAATTATTATCGTTCTTTGCATATTATTTGTGTTTTACTATCACGGTTCTCATCACATAACTTGAGCGTATCACTTTAACACTTTAGAAATTATACCCCCTCCGTCCCAAGATCATTGCAACACACAAATTGGACAGCAAACCAAGTAAAGTTGGATAAAGTGGGTTTGAGTGAAATAAAATAAAGGTGTTGTGAGTGTATTAATATTATATTTATTTTTATTTTGGGAGTGTTGCAGTAAAATTGGGACGTCAATCAAATAAGGCAAGTGTTACAATAATCACGGGACAAAAAAAATAAGTGTTAATTTATATTAATTTATACTTTCACATGTATAAGACCAAGACCATATTGTACAAGTTTTTGTTAACTTTATTATATTTGTGTTTCATCTTAGACGTGCATACAAACCACAATCTTTTATAATATATTGTTGTCCGAAGATAATAGACATTTTATTTAACTCCATCGGCGACAGTTGCCACATTACATTGTAAGTTGTAACTTGTAATGTTTCTTCCCTGAATTGCTGCTGATGTAAGGGTATTTCTTATACCCACTATTATTCGTTATTCTTTAATAATTTTTTTACTTCTTGACCGACCCCACACCCAAAAAAGAAAAAAAAAAGAAAAAAAAAGAAAAAGTATTTCACAAACAAACATCCATGTTTGTGTTATAGATGTTGTGTTACAATATGGACTAGCAAATACTAGAAATTATGGCGCTCAATAAATAATACTACAAGGAAACGTCCCCTAAAAAGAAAAGGGGGAAAAAAGGCAAACCCTAATAATTGAAATAAAAAATACTAATATCTTGTACAATTCTTGAGAATCTCACCAACATCACGTGTTTGTAATTAACGTTCATTTGGAACAATGAACTCATATTCCAGAAATTTGACTTCACGGTATGAAATTCATTTCTCTCTTCAATGCTAGCTTAGTTCTTGACTTCTTGGATCATCTATCATTTGGAAAAAGGTTTATTTATTATATTTTTTTTTTGAAAAACTTAAGTTAGAAGACCATTTGAAATCGAGCGGCTAGAAAGGGGTGCTTTCGTCATCTGAGATTCTAATAATTTATTTATATATCAAAAAAGAAAATTAAAAGCTTGTGAATTGTCAGTTGGAACTTGAAACCTTGACCAAACGGTTGGGAAATGAATCATGATAACCAAAATCATGAATTGTCCATTTAAATTAAGACTGCACCCGACAATTTTGAAAACAACGATTTTGGACCGTCATATATCCCCACCACTCTAAAATAGCAAATTCTCTTAAAATTTGCTCATTCTACTTTCATGTTTCATCTTGAGTTTTTCTTTAAAACATAACCTGTGTCATTATTACTTATAATGTTGTTTATTATATGTGTTATGTGTATTAAAAACAGTGAAACACTTTAATAAATTCTCGACAGTCGACATCTCTCTACCATGTTGGGGTTATTAGGGTGTTTGATGTATTGCACATCGTCACATGATCATGGCAATTTAGAATACGTTTTGGACCATTCAATTATAGTATTCGAGTCCCATGACTTTTAAAGTTGCGACCCAATATTTTTTTTTGATCGGAAGTTACGATCCAATATTTAAGATTAATTCACTCTCTAATTTAATTTATTATATTTTGTATCACACAAATAGTCAATCTCTTGATTTGATAGTAGTGACACTAAATACAGTCATTTTTTACAGACTGAACAACAAATATATGTGTACTCTTTATATTTTTATTTCTATTATTTATCTATAACTGCATATTAATTCCTAAAATACCACTCTAAAATAACAATTAATCTTGGCACGTCTAACTGTAACATCACTACTATTAGAAAATTATATACAAAAGAATTAATTCTTCACCTCTCTAAAAGTTCGAGTTTTTAGATGAGACGAAATTCTTTCATGGTATCAGAGCCTCCAGGTTTACGCCCTCGTCAGGGGTTCAAACCCCGCTGACAGCAAAACTCTACCCGCATTAAATTATGCACTTATTGGGTCTCCTCTTCCTACTAATGATTTAGTTGACAGTCCAGAGGATAACCCAACCCACAAGTGAGAGAGGGTATTAGAGAAATATATGCAAAAGAATTAATTATTCACCTCTCTATAAGTTCGAACTTTTAGATGAAACGCAATTCTTCCATCTGCCATTCTAAACTACCAAATTTGTGTCAACTATATTAATTATATCTAGCATCAAAGAAGAAAATTAATTTGAATGAATTATGACATTGTTCTATAACAAGCCTCCATCCATTCTACCAGCTAGACAAGTTCTAGGGGACGGTGGTAACGTACAATGAACTAAGGCTGTGCTTGTTTTGAGATTTAAGTGTGTGGGACAAGTCAAGATTTAAAAATTCGGGGGTTTATAATTCTTGATAAATAGCAAATGTATGTGTTTGTTTTAAGATTTAAGTAGGGTGAGATTTAACTTTATGTCAAATTAATCTTTAATAGTGGTTGATATTGTATTATTATATTATATTAAAAAGGGTAATAAAGTGTATAAAGTAAGATATATTGGGAAGAGTAATAATAGGTTTCATAGGTATTTGTAGGTGTGGATTGAATGTGGGTTTTGAAAACCAGACTCTAAATCCCAAACTCGTATGAAACGGAGAGCGCAAGTCCTAAGTCCATCCGTGTGAGTCCCAAAACAAACGCAACCTAACTTCAATTCAAAACGCCCTAGTCTCAGAGAAATGGTGACAACGTCTCATGCACTAAGTTCGGTTCAAAACGTCCAAGTTCCGGTGGGATGGTAACAACGTCTCTTGCACTAAGTTCGATTCAAAATGCCCAAGTTCCGAGAGGATGGTGCGACGTCCATGCACTAAATTCGGTTCAAGCACCCAAGTGACAACATTCTATGCACTAGTTAAATGAAGGAAGTTATAGGAGGGAAAAAAATAATTTTGATAAAAGCAAAACGGGGGATGAAAAGTAGGGGAAAACCTTCCAAATAAGGATTATGGAAGAGTGTGTTAAATGGGAAGGAAGGAGGCGACAGGTTTGACAGAAAGGTCAGTATGTATAATAGTGTTGTCAAATCAAACTACTACTCATTACGCAACACCTCTGTTTCGTCTGTCTTCTAACTTGCGTCAATATATGCACATAACCTCTCTCCAATTCTTCATCCTTTTCATGCCTAACTTCCAACACCTCCCCAAAATTAAATAAATCAAACCCATCCAAACCCCTAAATTTGTTGCTTTAATTTCATATTATATGTACGAAAAAATTCATATGAAGCAATGCTATATATATACACACACATATCTCGGGCAACACGAAATAATTTAAGGTGTCACGAAATCCATTTAATTAATTTTTAACAAAGTATGCATGTTAAGTTTTTTTTTTCTTGTTATTTTTCCTATAACTAGATGAGAGTCTCCTTGTGATTTAGTACTATCTTAATTAATATATTATAAAATTGAAGAAAAAAACTTTAAATATTTATTTGGGAAATAGAATGAGATGGTGTGTAATGTTTTTCTCTTGAGTTTACATAGGCTCGTGACTAAATTAAGTACATTTAATTAGTTCGACAAGTAAAATGTTAAACATACGCTAAATCCCTTTTCCAGATATAAATTTCTCTTCCAAAAAAATAAAAAAAATAGATGTTAAATAATTAAATTGTCACATATACACATTGCATGCGATATTTGTATGTACTTTGTTGATAAATTGACAAATTTATAGTACTACGTACATTCACTATAATATTACCCACCATTCAGTTGTAATATACCTCTTCATGAACTAGTGATTATAAATCACTTGTACTAATCAACATTAATAATTTTTTAGAATCTTTTATCTCAATATTTCCAAATTCTAAAACTATATATATTATCTGTAATAATTTTGAGAGTTTGAATCACAAATGATCTCATAACTTTGGTCTCAAATACATTTAGTCCTATAAGTTTTTTTGTCATTGATTTAGTTCCCAATAACTTTGACAATGTCCAATTTTAGTCTCAAATCGGCCGAAACAACGTCGTTTTACCGTTTTTATCTGGGGCTTTCAGGCAGATGTTGTGACTGGACTGCCACGTGTATTTTTTTTTAACAGCTGAAATTTCAGACATATATAATTAGAATTTTAAACTTAAAATTAAAATAGAATTGACGATAAGAATTAGTCAAACACACTTAAAAATACACGTGACAGTAAATGTGGCAGTCAAGTCACAACATCCGCCGGAAAGCCCCAAATAAAAAGGGCAAAACGATGTTGTTTCGGCCGATTTGAGACTAAAATTGGACATCGTCAAAGTTATTGAGACTAAATCGATGATAAAAAAAATTTATGTGACTAAATATATTTGAGACCAAAGTTATTAGACCATTTGTAATTCACACTCTAATTTTGATGTTGTACTTTGTATTTTACATGCTAGCTATATGTGTGATATATGGATGACTAGAGAAATATCAAGAGACTATATACTATATCAAAACATTATATAATTCAAAACTTGAAACGTTAATGACACTAAAGATTTGCATATAAAACCATTATATCGATGTATGTCACACATCATCACACATACATTAATAGTGATTATCATTTGATAACGTGATACGTGGTGGCTATTTTGAAATGTAAGATGAAACAATGAATCAAAAATTAATAGTTATCTTCATTTAGAAAATAATAATCACGACACATTATACAATAAAAAAAAGTGAAATATTAATGACACAAAATATTAGAATCATGTACATGTAAAACCATCATATCAATTGGTTATTACTCTCTCCGTCAGATGATTACTGCAACACTTATTTTATTTGGGCAACACTTATTTTATTTGTACGTTCCAACATTACTGCAACACTCCCAAAATGAAAACATACATAATATAAATACACTCACAACACCCTTATTTTATTTAACTCAAACCCACTAAAATCCACTTTACTTGATTTGCTTGCCGTTTTCAGTGTTGCAGTCCTCTTGGGACGGAGGGAGTATCATTTTATGACGTTGTGCGTGGTGGCTACTTTGAAATACAAGATAAAACAGTGAATCTAAAATAGTTATCATCATTCAGAAAATAATAACTCAATTAATCCAAACTTGAACATCTCATTTTCAATAAATACATAGGCACATAGATACAAGGTTAATAAACCCTTCACTTACACAAGACCATTATTCATGCAATTGATATCAGTTCCTCAAGACAACTCTACCAGATTTGGACACTCACAATAAACTAAACACAAGATATATAATAAAAAGTTAATAATCAGAGTACATACTATTCAGCCAACGGTACAACCACCATGCTCACAATCTCCCATAAGAATCTCCAATGAAGTACCTAAAGCAGCTGTCATTAATCGCATCACCCGATTCACAATCAACCGTCTGATCTATCCCTGAATTCTCCTTTCTCTTCTTGCTGCATTTCAGCAGATAATTACCCACATCTTCCGAAACCCCATCTTCTAGAACCTTCGTCTCCTTCTCAGTCAATCTGTGAAATGCTTCCATTAAAGCCACATCCCTACTTTCGATCCAAGCTCTTTCTTTAGCCCACAGTTTCCGCTCTCTGTCAATCCTCGCCGCATCTTGTTCCCTCCATTGCTCCTCCCGTGCAGTTCTCTCCAGTTCCTTCTGTTCCATTACTGTCATCATCTTCTGCATCCACGTCTCTTGCTTCTCCATCATCTTCTTCATTTGCTCGTCGATCGAGTCTCTGATCTTCGCTTTTAAACCCCTCCTTTTCCTATTACAAAGAAATGAATCTTTGTTAATCTTCAATTCGTAGAAATCTCATATTTGTCATCATCAGATACGATCTTTAATTTCGTTATTTTGTGGAAAAGTATGCCTCTTGCGCATGCGCATCAGTGCAGGTTAAGTACACTTTTAAACATGTAACTTGTTTATACTAAAACATGCAACTTAAGTCAGTGAAAACAAGTTGTACGTTTTAATTAATTAAATTGCACGTTACACATATCAGTATATAAGTGTATACATACAATTCTTATATACGAAAATATATTTTCTATAATGAAATGATCTAATCTAATCCTGAGATTTCTACGAATTGAAGATTTATAAAGATTTATTCTTTATACCTGTTTCCTACATTCGAGTCGCTACAATCGGACGAAATGGTGTCGTAGTCCGATGAATTCGGGATGCTCATCATGCTGGTGTCCGGATTGTACGGTTCTTGATTGCTTAGTATGTTGTTGGTGTTTGGGAAGTTGTTGTACGGAAAACTTGCATTGTTGAAATGGGGTTCTGAAACTGTAGAGGAATTGGAGGGTTGGTCACCGTAGAGAGCTTCGAGCTGCCGGAAAAATCTGTAATGCTTTCCGTCTTGCCTACCGCCTTTCCCATCTTTGGTTTTTTTGTAATATTTGTACAGATTTTCAAACTTTTCTCTGCATTTTTTGCCACTTCTCTGATACCCATATTCTTCAGACATTATTCTGTAACAAAATTAAATAAAATCTTGAAGTGTGACACAAGTCTAAGTATTATTTATTATTATTAATTTATTTATTATCATATGATAATGATCTTTGATGGGAATATCTATTTAGGGAAATTCATGGGGTTTTCTTTAGACAGAATATGACCGTTCAAAAATGGGAGGAAGCTAGCTGTTGTTACTCACGTCTTTTCATGAATATATTTAAAAAAGAAACTTTAAATGTTGAATTTTCACAAAGATTGTCCAAAAGAAGACAGCCTTTTTGTTGATTTACGGATGTGATTGTGAGGTTACCATATGGAAAAATCCCAAGTGAAGATAAACAGTTACGGATTCTCAAAACTGAACTTCAATCTGTCATTTTCTTGAAGAAATAACAGACTGTTTAATCAAGAAAAGAAACCCCTCAGTTAAAACTCTCATCAAAACCACAAAATATCTTCACCCCCACATGTTTTTAGTATCATGAAAATAAATTCAAAAATAAAATGAAGAAAAAAGTAAAAGAATTAATTTGATCGGCTAGCTCAAGAAGAAATTTACATTGAATTCCTTTAGCAAATTGTGTTTATCATATTCTCTTATTAAGATTGAACAAGAAAGTTATAATTGTGCAAACCTAGTGCTTTTGATTTTACAAATTAGGTTAAATAATAAAGCACATATGTATATAAGCCCTCGCGGTGGAGTAGACGCCTTCAATATATATAAACGGCTTAAATACAACAGAGTGACCTTACTGTCATAATCCGCTGAGATTTAGCCCTTTCCCCGTTAAATTGGATTAAAAATATATAAAGCATAACATACCTTGAAACTTCATCCCACAAAGGGCCTTTCCGATTGGCCTCCTTGAATTTAGAATCAAGTCTCGATCTGATTTCAAGAAGACTAAGCGTTTCCTGCCTCGGCCACCTCACGGCGCCGCCGTCTTCGCCGCCGCCGCTGAGGTCCATCCGAAAGCCACTAAAACCGCCGGCGGAAACATTATTATTACTAGAAGTAGCACCGTGCTGATGATTATAATTAACCGCGGTAGTGGTAGTAGGTGTAGTAATATTATGTGGAGATCGAAACATGAGCATGTCGTAGGGGTAGGGTGACGTCACGCCCCGGTGGCACGAGAGCAGGTCCGGCGGCGGCTGAGAGACGGCGGAGGCGGTGTAGTAGGGCTTGCCGCTGATGTAGTGCCGTAGATCTGCAATCCCGTATTCATCTTCCATCGTACGGTCGGGAAATGATTTGTGGAGAGAGGACCGGAGCGGTGGAAGCGGATCGTGTTGTTTTTGTTAGTGATGAAAAGGTTTTCAATTCATTTTAATTTCTCTCTCTTGGAATATGTTTGGAATTATACAGTATGAGATACGTATATGTGTATGTAGATTGTAGAGAAGCAAGCAATTAAGTGAAATGACACGAATAAAGGCAGGCAAATGTCAAAAGGTAACTAGGTAAATTGTGAACCACCCCCATCTTCCTTCCTCTTCTACACTCATCGCATACACCCCCCCTCTCTCTCTCTATATATATATATATAATTATATAAGAGAGTAGTTCTGATATAATGTATAAGGTACATCGTGCAGTTCAAGTGCATTTTCAAAACGTATCACTTATTTATATTGAAACATGCAATTTAATTATATTAAAATATACAACTTGTTTATATTAAAACATATATACCACTTATTTTTACGGACACAAGTTGTATATTTCCACAATATACTTGAGTTGTATGCTGCACCCAGTGCACAAGAGACCTACTTCTATATTCACCAGTTGCACCGTGCATTTTTTATTATTTTTTTACAGTATTAGTATGTCCATTGAACTGTGTTACTTGTGAACAATATTACTTGTTTCTATTCAACCATATTAGTTATCCAGTTTGCACTGTACCTCATATAATTATATATATGGTTCTCCAACAGTAGTTTCTCACAGTGTGAATCTTTTCTCTCACATACTGACACACAGAGAGTGTGAGGTTGTGAGTGTACTGATCCAGAAGATGGATTCAATTTGGGCGACACACAGAGAAACACGCACATAGATGTATAAATATGTTGTCTCATCTTCGTGATTGTGTGTATGTAGTAAGTGAGTTGTCTCATCCTAAATGCACAGATTTTTGTCTGTAAACTTCATATCTGAATATGACACCCATTTTGGCATCCCTCAACCATGAATCACTTTTCTTAAGCTCTCAAATTCTCAATTATGGAGATCATATATATATAGCTTCACTTATTTCTTTAGATTAAATATGCTTCTGTTTGTTCCTTTTGTTATCACTGCTAATCAACTGTAATTTACTATTACCACTATTTACTTTACTAAATCTTTCGACAAAATCCACTGAAATGGGGCTCGATGGTACGAATATCTTCAGTTTATTATGAAAACCTCTTTTTTATCTTCCACAATATTTATATATTTATTTATTCCTATTTAATACAATTGTTTATTGGTCAATATATATATATATATATATATACATATTTATTTATTCATCCCTCTTTTTATTTGTTGCCTTTTTATTTTTTAGGAGAGTACTGTAGTTTGGAATTTAATCCTTAACATTTAGTCACTGTGCTTATGATCACCTTTCGAGGGACATTTATTATTCATAATTATTAAAAAATTGTTAGTCTCAACATAGTTTTTTTTCTTATAATGGATTGATTAGTTTATTTATATATAATCTTTTAAATGTCTGATACGATTAAGTAAATAGCTCATAAATTGAGAAACAATATTAATGGTCGAATGCTAGGAATTTAAATATTACTATGAATAGACAGCACAGACAATATATAGTAACGGATCCATACAGGTTGATTTGGGGTAAAATCAGTTTTACCATGCACATGTTTTGTAATTAGTACTACTTTGGTCTCATTCTTTAAGTCTTTTTGATTGTTCATAAAGATTTATGGGAATAGTGATAAAGTGATAAAGTGTTTGGGGTAGAAAGAGTTGTTTATTAATATTTTATGTGATAAATTGATGAGTAGTTGAGAGTAGAAAGAGTTGTTTATTAGTATTTTATGTGATAAAGTGATAAATTGATATGATAAAATGATAAAGTGTATTTTCATTTTAGGAAATAGTGCTTAAAGATTGGGACAAAAAAAAGGGCAAAAAGAGCTTAGAGAATGGGCGGAGTGAGTATTACTTTATAGTAATTTTTTTTTAAACAGAGTTTTTTTTTTGTTAATTGATTAGTAGCTTTTAATTAGGGATGGCAATGGGGCTAGTTTTAGCCCGAACTCGGCAAGAATCCGCCCCGGATGGGGCGGGTTAAACCCGGTCAAACGGGTTATAGGCGGGTTAAATCTCGATCAAACGAAAATCCACCGGATGCGGGGCGGGTCATGGTATTAGGCAAACCCGCCCCGTATATATATATATATATAATTAATTAAGTAATAATGCAATAGTAGTTTAACAAGATAACAATACTATAATAACAAAAAACAGTATAATAAAATGTCTATTTTGATGAGGTATGTACCGTATGTTTTATTAATGAATAATGAGTAATTGTAGTCCCTTTTGTGCTCTCTTTAATGTGAGATTGATTATGATATTATGTATTTTTTGTTTGTTTTAATTTGATGATTATAGTTTATGTTTTATTTTTTAGGAACGATATGTATTTAAAAATGACATGTATGAAATTAGGAGTACGAATTAAAAAATAAAGGAAAAACGAAATTAAATATGCGGGGCGGGTTAAACCCGCCGGGTTCATGGGGCGGGGCGCGTAGAGCGGGTCCAAAAAACCCGGCAGGGCGGGGCGGGTTACGGGTTTGGCCAAACCCACCCCGTTGCCATCCCTACTTTTAATGAAACATCTCATATACTGATCCTCTTATATTGGAACAACTATTACGGTTAGAAAATATACACAAGATGCAAAATAACTGCACTAGCAAGTAGCTAAGGGTATGTTCGTTTCGCGACTATCCCGGCGGACTTTGGACTTTACAATATCAAGCTCCCATTTGTTTTGAGACTTTAAGTAAGGATTTTGAAATCCTATTAATCCTATTCTACCTCACAACTTACTACTACTCTACATTTTATTTTTTCAATACACTCAAAATAATATAATAATATCACATCAATCATCATTTCCACCATCCTACTCTATAGAATTCTATAACAAACATACATCTTAACTATTCATCAAGATTTTAAAATACTAGGACTTCAAAGTCCGAATTTCCCACGTCCACTATAAGCCCAAAACGAACATACCCTAAGTGCTAGGACGATGGACCTATCTCTAACTCTAATAAATTTATTTATGGATAAATTTACTTCTGAAATAATATAATAACACAAATTTTCTTATGAAATTTACATACTATAAAATTAATATTATTATGTTTATAAATTGATGCCATTATTTTTTTTATAAAATAATATTTATAATATTTAATGTTATGATCTCAATTTATAAATGCAATAATATTAATTGATAAGTGTTATAATATTAATTTATAAATATAAACAGTAGTACGTACTATAAATTCTATAATATGAACAAGTTTTAATATAGACCTACTCATACAATAAAAATAGTACTCGACCTTCTCAAATTCTAGGAGATGAATAGGACGAGTAATTATATTTTAATTCGAATTTAAATTATACCCTCACTATAACATGTTTATGTAATTAGATAAGAGAATCATATACCTGTATATATATTAAATATATATCTATTTATTATCTAATTATTAATAGTGTAATTACTTTTATAAAATTTAATAATTGAATACATAATTGTTATTTAACTATGATAAATGTTTATATGAAACACATCTCACTTACTTTATTATTATAATATTTGACTTGCACAATGATTAAAATTCGAGCTTATAATTCAAAAAATAAATAAGAAAATTGTCTTTTTTTGTCCTCTCACCTGTTAGTTACCTGCAGCAATAGGTGACATAATTTAAAAGTTGAATTTTATAAAGTTACAAAATTAATAGGACCACGATCAAAATAAGTCAAAATTATAGGACAAAAAATCAATATCCCCAAATAAATAAATTGCACATGTACAACAATACGATATAAAATATATACAAGAAGCAGTGTTTTCATAACCGGGTTGAACCGGGAACCGGCTGGTAAACCGGTTAAAAAACACATATATAACCGGATTTAAGGTTGAACCGGTCAAAGCCCGGTTCAACAGGAAAAAAACCGTTTTTATTTTTTTTAATTAAATTACTAATTTATATTAAATATTTAAAATTTGAAATCTATATTCCTCTCACATTTTTCTCCAACACTTTCGATGTGCGATAAATGTATGAGGTGGGACAAAATTTATAAAATATGATATGAAAAGTTATAAAATATATATTTAAATTCTTGTAGGTGTATACTTATTTTGTTTTTTTAACTAAACATAGAAAACGGTTGAATCGTCGGTTGAACCGGTCCGACCGGTTGAACCGCTGACCGGTGGTTTATCCGGTTCGATCACCGGTTCGGTTATGAAAACACTGACAAGAAGTTCAAATTTTTTTCTTGAAATTCGAACACAATAAAAACAATTCAGTATATATTTTGTGGGAGAGAGAGTACGTATTCATCTTAATTTTTTTCATAAATTAATTTTGGAACTCTATTTGCCATGATTCTGCCATATTTTTGGTCGGGTCGTCGCCTAAACACAATGATAAGTGCAAATTTTTTTTTTGCACATTGTACCTTAGATTAATTATCTCATTTTTTTTGCACCTTAGAGTGAGGACCCCTAGTTTTTTTAGCGGCCAAAAAGCTCCAACTCTTACATTTTGAATATAGAATTCTCAATTCACTTCTTCATATTTCATCATTTATTCTCTCTAAATAAATTTTAAGGCATATTCTAGTGTTACATTGACATTGTTAGATATAAAATATATTTAATTAAAATATGTTTAACAATTTATTGCCTAACACAAGAATTATTAACATTGAGTAAGGATTTAACTTCCTAAACCAAGAAAATATACTATTGTAAAAGATAACTTTGAATCCCTGGACCCTGGCCAAATTTCAGTTCTAAACTTTATGTTTAAAAATAGATTTTTTTAATGTTAAAACCACCAACTATTGCCTTGATTTGTCACATCATTTGTTGCATTATAATAGGCGACGCGATTGTGAGAACTCGAAACTTACCAAGGGTAATTAAATCTTCGAATAACGTTAAGTTATTTTTTTTTGGATAAATTATGGGTCCCACGTTTTCAGTTTGAATATATTTAATAAAAAAGCAAATTAATTGTCTCACCAAAGAATACAGATTTATTGACTCAATTTGTAAAAAATGACTATGTTTGGGGATATTAGCTCAAGAAAGGATTTAGAATTTCATTTCGACAGGAGGTGAAATTTTTATTGAATAAGGACGACAAAAATTTAATATTCAAATATGAGCAAAATGACAATTTTACAATTTTAAAACATAAATATAATTTATTTATTTTCATATATAGTACAAAAATTTTAATCTCCCCCAACACTCCCATAGATCCGTTCCTGGATACTATATATCAAGCTTGGAAATTTACTAGTAATTCCGGTGATAATAGATACTATATATGAATTAGATGGATATTTATACCCAAAGGGGGTGTTTGCAAAAAATTATAGGTGATTATAGTCACTTAGATTTGTGTGTATAATCAATTTGGAATGTTTTATTTCTCTTTTATTAGATTAAATAAGCTCTCAAAAGTTATAAGCTAAAAATTGAACGAGAGTGTTTTTGGTAGCTTATAACCATTTATTTTAAGTATTATTAACTTTTTCTTTTCAAACACAATCAACTTTTATTTGAATTTTTTTTACAAACCTCATCAACTTTTATTATTAATCAATTTTCTCATAATCACTCCTCCAAAAATATAACTTTTTGCAATCATCAAAATAGAACTGAAAATCTAAACATCAATTCTACTAGAATACTGCTTTAAACAAGATGAATAACCCAACATCCATACCATCCTAATTAAAAAGCAGCAGATAAAATCCAAGAAAGAGGAAAACAAGCATAGAAAGAAACCGAGTTCAGAACTGATGAAAAATCTGAATTAAATTAATGAATCTGATGGATTGTAAATGAAGGAAAAGAGCAGAAACGTTACACGTCAAATTATTAATATGATGACTCTGTGTGTTGTGGTGTATCAGGTTTCAGGTGCTGCACCCCTGGTCCCTCCAACTGACTACTATTTACGTCTCGTCATGTACAACCATTTAAAGCTATCATCTGCTTTCTGCTCCCACCACCCAATTCTGGTCACGTACAACCACCTAAAGCTTCTCAACATTATGCATAACATTCCAAAAACACTCCATCATCATAAACTTATTAATCAGTAATCTGGATCTGTCAAGATCTCACTTGCATTCAATTTAATGGAATTTTAAGGGGATGCTAAATTTTATGTCTCTGCATGGGACAAACTTCCTGAATTTTCTTAATTTTATTTAATGGAGTATATAATTTTAGACAAAAATTCATATGAGACGGTCTCATGCATGAGATGGGATACAACTTAGCACAAATTACACTTATCCCTCCCAAAGTGTTAAAGTGTCAATGTCCAACTTATATTCCGTATCTCACGTGAGACCATTTCATGCAAATGTGCCTCATAATTTTATAAGTGAGCGAGTAAAAAAAAAATTACTACATATTGGTAAACTTAATTCAGTCTATATGGCAAAATTGAATCTGTCCGTGTAAAGTCCAATTCAACCAGATTAATCGTGCAATCTCTGTAAAAATTATTTAAGTTAAGTTTTTAATATATTTAATTAAATTAAATATTTTATTTTTATCATATTTACTTAAGTAATGATACTGAGATAGGTAATTTGAGTTTTATATTAACGTGTAATTAAATTAATGGTTTTGTTTTCTATATTGGAAGGAATATTGAGGTAAGTAATTTGAGTTTTGAATTGATTATAAATATTTATTGCAATTGTATGTATAAATAATTAAATCTTTAATTTAGGGTGACTAACTGTGTGTAATAGTTTATATATATCGTCTTCTAATGTTTGATTTGTTAATTTAGCACAAGTTTATATGAACTTCCAAATCTTGAGTGATTTATGTTATTTAGTTTAAACTCTTCGTTTGGTAATTAGCATCATGCAAATGAATAACATCACTACTTTCAAATAAACTGAATTATATCAGTTTTTTTCTTTCTTAATATTGTCGTGTTTTATTTCTTCAGTGTCACATAATTACTCTATTTATTATTATTTTTTCTTTAAATTTATAATTTCAATTTAAAATGTTGATAATAAACTAATATTCTTTAGTAGATTGCACATAAATTGTTTTAGAACATGACTATTATTGAACTAAATAAACATTCGAAGCATTCGATCAAAAAATAACACTTTATCAGTCCATAAAAATTGTGCTCAATTCTTTGGGCACAAATTTAAAAAAAATAAATAAAGTAAAAAGGTATTGTAGGATATTGTGGGGTTCATTTATGAATAAAATAAATTTTGTTGGTAAAGTAAATTAAAAATATTACTCCCTCCGTCCCAAACTAAATGATAATTTGATTGTTCATAAAGATTTAGTGGAATAGTGATAAAATAGTGGGATAAAAAGAGTTGTTTATTAGTATTTTATATGATAAAGGTGATGGGTAATTGGGGGTAGAAAGAGTTGTTTATTAATATTTTATGTGATAAAGTGACTTTACCATTAAGTTTGAGACAAAAATAATGTGTTTTTCTTTAGTTTTAAGTTTGAGACTAAAAATGAATGTGTCTTTGGAGATAAAATTAAAAGTTTGAACACACGGATGGACGGACAAAAAAAAAAATTAAATGGTGGTAATAGAGGGTGGAGTAATAAAACTAGTGCGATTATATATATATATATATATATATATATATATATATATATATATATATATATATATATAAATAAAAAAGTTTTTTTACACACACTTTTTAATGGACGGAAAAATGGAATAATTTTTTATATTTAGATACATGAGGCTTACATTATAACATTTGGAGAATACCTTCTCAAATTATATATATATATATATATATATATATATATATATATATGCGCGCGCTATCACTATGAAGTATTATTATTTAAAAAATAGTTTCTTTTTTAAAACAATCAATGATACTTTGTATGCATAACAATGTATATATAATAATTATAGTGTATATACATAATAGTAATATTTGAATAAAAATAAATCGCTTCAACTCGGGCTCACCAAAATTTCTACTTTGATTCTATGATTAAGAACTTGCGGGAAACTAATCAAATCAGTTGTTGCATTAAAAAACGTAGCACCTATTTAATGAGAAATGCATGCTTATTATCTTTTACATTGCAAACTATTTTAGTTGAAAAACAAATTAATTTATTATATTTATTGTCCAAAGTACGTACATAAAACAAGAAGAAATTAATTCCGAATTGAGTTCGAAAAAATTTAACTCGATTTTTTTTTAAAAGTAAAGATGAAATTCATTCATAGAGTACAATGGGTACTATAATCCCATAACAATTAAGTACACACCAATGTTGAAGATAAATTATAATTTTTCGGGAATACAGTCTAACGGAAACGATTCCCAAAAGACCTCCGATGCAATGAAGGAAAGTGGGTAGTGTGAGCGAATCCATTTCCAAGAACTGAACTTTATGTTGTCAATGAGCTCATCCATAGTGTATCCGCTCTCTTTGAAGATGATACTATTTCTTGACTTTCACAGCTTTCAGATCGTACACTGCCAGATTAAACTCATTATTTTTTTTTTCGGTCTTTACTCCTATAATCAACAAACTCAATGACGTGTTCATTGATGGAATTTGCAATTAAAAGAGGTTTGCCCAACCAATGACAAACTGCCTCCCACACAAGAAGCGACGCCGGACAAATAACAAACAGATGTAAATATATGCAAACAATTGATATAGAAATCCATAAATTTGCTCCAATTAATTAAATTACAAACAAATATAAAATAACTGGCCTATCAGCGTTTGAAATGTGTCGATCTTTTCATGTCAGTACATAATTAGTTTTTAATGCAATTATCAAATCAAGATTCCCACTATGTTTCGATGCAAACTAAAGTAATAAATAATGACTTTCTTAAGTTCAATGATGGAGTTTTGTTAGAGTGACAACTCACTTCCATAATGTGACGATAAGACAACATTAGATAAATACCAAACATAGGATTAAAGATAATTAGGTCTATAGTCTGTATCATGTTTTCTCTTCACCCAATCAATTCCCTTTTTGACCCAAACTGTTTTAGTCTGGTTAACTTTATTCTGAATAATTAATTATAACTCCACCAAATAATTATAAATAGACTCATAATTTTATTTTATTCAGTATATCACTAAGCCCCCGACAGAATCAAGCATAATTGTAACTTTGTGAATTGTGAGTCCCACAAACTCCAACTTTATGGCTTGTTTGGTTTTACTGTTAAAATTTATGGGTAGGATTAATGCATACAATTCACTCACTTGTATGATATATCCATGTATACAAATATGAGCAATTCTATATTTTAATAAGTGGGGTTACACTTATTTTATAGTTCACTCCTACATCCATATTAAAATGGAGAGGAATAATTACTGTGGATTACAAAATTTTAAAATTAAATTATTGATAGATACAATTTTTAAAAAAAATTTACTAATAGGTGCAGCAGTCGAAGTTTTACAGAATGTGCAAATATATCTATTTATATGTAATTTTTTTTTTATCTATATATCTATTAGTAAGTTATATATTGTCAATTGTAGTGATCAATCAAGTACCCTAAAAAAATATATAAACAATTCAGACCTAACTTTATTGCAACTTTTTTTATGATTATGGTTCTCATTGCACTAATATTTTTTCAGTCAACACTTGTTAATAAATTGAGCACTTAAAAAAATTGTGATTTCAGCTACAGGTGGTGCTACTTGAACATAATGCTAAGGCCTTGAATCAAATTTGCTCCAACTATTTTACTTGCAAAATACTTGCAACTTTGATGTCCTTAGAGTACCAATTTTCAGTAGCTCTTTCCATAAGTTTATGAATGATGTTGATTAGCACTTTCTTCTTACATTTGTTGTTGATAGATATAAATATTGCCTTCTCTCTTTGAATAACCATTTGGTTTCAAAATTTTGGTTTCGAATTGACTGACAATGAATGGATTAACATATGATAACAAGAATATTGACAAAGTTACCGTGGGGTGGTTGTGAGAGTGTGTTATATTTTAAAATATTACACAATAACATAATCATTGTTGTTAAAGTATCTACAAATTGGAGATTTTCATTGGTTTCTGTACATATTTTAAGTTAGTATTTGAGAACTACAGATGAGTAAACTCCAATCACAGGAAACAACATATGTCCATTTTATCAACTTTGCATCACTCGCTATCCATCACAGCAAGCTCTCGATACAAAAAACCGCACATACGTGACAGAAATAAACTTTGTTTTTTCCCTGTCTAAAATTCTGAGGATTCAAAGAATTGTTCAACCTCTGAAATGGTGCTCCGAGCATCACCATTTTTCTGCACCTTTCTTTTGGCCAAACTACTCCATTTCAACCTGCAGCAGTTAGATTGCATATATGATACTGCATTTGATCAAGTAACATGACATTTAACGATTAAAAATGATTTGATATCCACATGAGCAAAATCGCTCAAAAAAGAGTTCCAATAAAGTAATGGATTAACTCACATCCTTAAATCCAAATAACCAAAAAACGTTGTTCAATCTAAATTCAGATTAAATGACTTTCAAGAATGAGAATCTCGGTAGCATTTTCAATGAGATTTTGGGATTGAAGTTTGTTGGTGTAGTAGTCAAGACTCGACTAATGTCAAAAGAGCACTTCTAAAGAACCACAAAAGCAAATGTTCGTGCTAGTTTTTAAACTTTGGATTACATGCATCAATCTTTATCGCTAGATAGATTAGGTAAAAAAGAATTATAAGTCACATCAAATTTTGTAAGCAAAAAATTACAGAGAAGGGTAAAACTACCACTCACCAAAGTGCCTTTAAGATCAGTTAAAGCAGCCTCTAAGCGCTTGTGGCAGTCGGGAACCATCATCCTAGATTCAGCCACCACATTTTCCTGAACATATTATATCAGAAGGAAAGTTTCAGATCCAAGCACGAAAAGATTTGATTCCATCAAAATAGTTCTAGCTAGCAAAAACATAATTTCGCGGCCAAAGAACTCTACAGCTGTATAATTTGAACACAACTATCCTAACACACAGTGCACAAGTCATAGATCCACGCTAACAAACGAAACCTCCTACAACCTCTGCCTCAGTACATATTCTGCATTTCTCGATGAACTGTATAGCTTTAATCTTTTAGTAATAATATTTTAGCAAAAATCAATTGCACATTTTCACACAATCATTATAATTGTGTCCTAATACTGTATAATGACAAATGGAGTAAGACAGTAATACAAGTCTATTTACTCACCAAGAATCCCTTCACTAGAATTATGTGCACCAATCAAGTCAATACAGGTCAATTTTCACCAAGAATTCCTTCACTAGAACCTTGTGTATATCTGTGTATTTCTATGCACATTTGTTTTATTCTTCACGTCCATAGACCTTAAGCTTATGTTTCATAACAAACCATATTCTATGTAAGGGATCGGATAAGCAATCTCAAGTGCCAATTGCAGAAACTATTTCATCTCCAGTTTCATACTTACCTCATCATGCCAACAAATTTAAGTACAAATCAATACAAAGTATTTTTAGCTAACTAAACTAGAGTTTTACCAATATTATACTTAACCATAATAATAAAATCCAAAAGCAACCTCCCTAAACCACGTTTTACATGACAAAATTCTCAATTAACACAATTGAAATACACAAGAAACCAGTATTACATTGCATTTCTAGAATGAACCATAAGATCTCACACAGTTGCACACAAAATTATCAGCAATCGCGATAAATAGGGAAACATACCATAACATGTTCATTTTCCCGCCCATTTTTCATACCAAATATGGAAACTCGTTTTGTTGATATCAAGTTTGTTAGCAAATTATTATTTCAAGTTCAGAAGCAATAATATGATTTCAGATACAGTAACAATCCTATCTAAAAAGTATCAAAACACAGACCAACAGTTCAAAAATTGAATGTAAAAATAAAATTATCTTTAGATGCCTAAATGATTATCTTAGAAATCAGACTAAAAAAAACGACCATGACATTTTTAAAATTAAAATTTAAACTGTGCACTCAATTATAATCTGAAAACCATACGAAACTCTAATTTAGTCTCCTTTCGTTGTCAAAACACAACCATTTGTAGGATGATAGAGCACGAGATTTCAATTATATACCATTCTTCTATTGTTTTATACATTTTAAATCAAACCACATTTTTTTTCCAGATCTGCCGATATTTAATATGGCCAGTCAACAAATCTCATCTATAATCGTCTTCTAGGAAGAACTAAACACGAGTTCTGAATTTTTTTTTTACAGCAATTGGTTCTAAAAATACAGAAACAGAGAATGTTATGAAGATAACAAATTCTGAATAAAAATGAATATAAAAAAATATAAAATCGGGTTCAATACCTTGGACTGGAACGGCCCGCACCGACGCAAGGACTTCTTGTGGAATAAAATGTGAAAGTAAAAAAACTTGGTTGAAAATTGATAAAAAAAATGTACAAGTGTGATTAATGGGCTGAAACATTTCTCTCTTTTTCAAATTTTTGTTTTCTACTTTTTAATTTGGTGTATTAATAGTCAATGGGGGACTTTTTGCCGACTTGGCTCTTGGCCACATGGCAAATTGGCAACGTTATGGGCTTCATATAAGTTGGGCCACTCATCTAAATGATCTAGAGTTAAAATATATATTTTCTAATAAAAAAAATAGTACTACTAGCAAATTAATATATTTTAATAAAATAATTAATATTGTTTCAAATACGTATAAAATACAAATGAATTACACGATAAAACTTGTTTATGCAGGACTTTGTAAATGAGCTTACATCTATCATTGTGTAATAAGATATGAGTATATTTGAAGTTACATCAATTATAAAAGAAAGTCTACACGAACATAGATTTGATCTAATATAATATTGATACTAACCCCAATTTTTACTATTAGAGATATTCGAATAAACGATTGACAAAATGTCACTAATATGCATGAACTGAAATTTCAGTCGAGTTCAATTAAAAGGTTATAAATTAATTTAGCGGAAAACTTTAAAGATTTGTAAATATTTCCAGTGATAATTTTAACTTAAAAAATCAATCCTACTAAGATATAAGAATCTCATGGATGTATAATTTCACCAACCAATAACTTGAAAATAGATAATCTAGTTCATAAAGTTCTTATTAATAAATAACAAAAAAAAATTAAAACGGATATCATTGATCACCTTCTTAATCTTTAAAGTTTTAAAATGATGGGGTGACTACGTAAACACAACTAATGAAATTCATCTATTCAAAGCTAAATATCAAACGGATAGTAAAAAATATCAATGCAAACATGTATATTGTCACACCTTACATTTGCCACATATATTTTGTTATCGATCAACAACAGGCCTAGCAAAGAAATTTCAGTGACTCTTTTATTCATCGACATCTTTTATCCGGACCAAAAATTAAGAGTGTTACACATTTAATACGATTCTAGCAAAGAAAAATATAATTTAATAAGATGATTTTTTTTTTTTAATTCAGCATGAAAATGACTCTAATGTCTTGTCAAGTTTTAAGAGGGGTAATTATTACGTAAATTAGGTAGATGTACCGTGTATATAGCATGCAAGTGGATTAAGGGTGGATGGTGATTGCAACTATGTAATTCCGCGTTCGGCAAAACCAGCATCTCTTATCTCAACACTTGGACGTAATATGGTGTATGATATTTCCTAGTATTTTACTCTTGACAAATGAAATCTTTCTATTCTAAATTTGAGATCTAGTTGTACGACTCTATTAATTTAATTAATTACTTCTTTCCCGTTTTATTATAATTGTTGCATTGCATCTTATAATTCAGCTGTTAAACTATCGTCTTAGAAATCAATTATTCAAATTGCACATAGATATAGTGTCAGTCTAATTGAAACTGGTTAAGGAATGTGATTTATATTACTAAAGAGTATTAATTGTGATAATTGAATAGTGTGATTTTTTTTTATAAAGGGTTTTACTCATAACACTGAAGGGTGTAACTTAGAATACAACAGAAGATATTAGTAGTGATAACTGAAGGGTGTAACTTATATTACAAAAGAATATTAATCGCAATAATTGAAGGGTCATACAAAAAAAAAAAAAGTAATAACGCATATTAAAAAGTAACCAATTTTATACGGAATAAGTTTCACAATATACCAACTCTATAACTCTATTAAATATGTTGATCACTCAAGAAACTAATTAGAAACATAATTTAATCCAAGATTTCTACGTTATACTTTAGACAAAACTAGTGGGGACTGGGGAGAAAAAAAAAAAGGAGTGGAGTTAGAGTAGGAGTCTCAATTGATTTCAATACATCTCTATGAAAAATCCCACCTTTTTTTTACCGAGCGATTGTTATAAAATTTTCTATGGAAAATTGCTCTAAAATACGATATGGACACAACTATTATTTTAAAGTATAAACATTTTTTTTGTTATTATTCTCCACTACAATTTATACCAAATTATCTTTAATTTTCTTTTTAATTTATTTTATTCATGATTACTATGTAGAAGTTCATTTCTCCTCTCCTCCCAACTCATTCATCTCTCCTCTCAAATCATCACATTTTACAAAAAAAATAAAATCTGTTTTAAATTCGGAACGTGCAAATTTACTATGTATGTGCAGTTTATTACGAGGTGAGAGAAAAGGTACTTGGAAATACAATTCAGACACTATTAGCGTTTATGTCAGCGGATAGCAAAAAAAAAAAAGATTTTAGAACTGCCACCATTTAATATTGCTTTTATGAGGGCAAAATGTCAAAAAAAAAAAAAAAAAATTTTTTAAATTTTTAGGGGGGAAAAATTTAATTAGGGGGACCCAAGTTAATGGAAAAAATAAAAGAATTTAAAATACTCCCTCCCTCCAAGCGTGCGCGTTTACTGTTTTCACGTGTTTTTGCGAGGGAGTTTTTTATTAGTATTTGAAATGATAAAGTAATTTTTAAAGATGTATATAAAATATGAGAGGTAGATCTATAATACCCTCCTTAAAAATCACTTTATCATTTGAAATATTAATAAACAACTCGCTCACAAAAAATTAGATAATAAAGGTAGTGTGCACGTTTTTTCTGGGACGGAGGTAATATATTTTTATACTATATAGTATATAATTTTAAAAAATAATAATTATAATTCATTTAATTAATATAATTACATCATAATATTCGAAATACTATTGATCTCATTCTCTAAAAAAAATTATATGTATATAAATTGAGTAATCAAATAAAAAATATAAATTTAGTGAAGATTATTCATAAAAAAAATGTCTAAAATTAAATTATTAATAATTGTGGTTTCAACAATAAGTGTGACAAAAAATGACCTCAACCTTATTTATGATTAAAGGAATGATCTTCAATATTTATCCCCAAATAATTTATACTAAAAGAAAGAAAAAAAATAAAGAAAAAAAAATGTGATCAACAAAAATTGTAACCTAAAAGAATAAAGGAATGAAAGTGTGACCAACAAAATTGAAATCTGATCTATGATTAATAGAATTACATTAACAAAGAGACACGGTCCAATTTTATCAACACTACTTATTAAGAATATAATTGAACTTTTATATATATATATATATATATATATATATATCGCTTTTTTATGGAAAATATTATATATAATTTTAACAATCACAAACAAAAAAAGTACAATTACGGTAAATAATGAGAATTTATTGACCCCCACAAGAAATGACTACCCGGGGGCATTCAAGTGGGATGTCATATTTTTTGGTACAATAAGATTTGAGAAGAATTCTATGAAAGAAGATGATTTGGAAGTTGTATGGGAGAAAGTATGGATGATTTCTAGAAATTTTTGTAAAATCATGAACCTTAAAGCAAGTTCCCTTTTTTCGATTCCATGGATTTCCGTTTTTGTTGAACTAATTTCTTTCAACTGCTCTATGGTTTTCAACAAGATAAAAACTAAATCAATCGAATTGCCATATTGAAAAAAATTTGGCATCAAGCATATCTAAGTCGATATCTTGTGTTAACACGAACATGATCATAAGCATAAATACTAAGCCTTTTGTATCGTGTTATCGTGGAGATCGTATCCGAAATATTGCCCACACTTTGTAGCCTGAGGTTGGATTAGACATCACATAATTAATATCTTAATTTAATTTGACAATACACACACGATCCATTCCATTAATGGAATTAGGATCATCGAGATCTCAGATAAAACCAAAGCACTAATTAACAAAACTATATATTTTCTCTCCTTCTTAACAAACTTGCTAAAACTGTACTCAAATATTAATAAATGTCCATCAAGTTGGTTATTTTAATAGTTGAATAATACCTGTCACTACGAGTAAAACACAAAATAGTGAGTTTTCATCATGGGGCCCTATTCTGGATCCAACCCAATTTTCAAAAAAAAAAAATTAAAAATCTATAAATACCTCTTCTTTTCTTTCTTTTTCATCTTCTCCCTTTCCTTCATACACAAACTTCCCAAGAAGGGCCTGTTTTGCAAGGATTTCATTCGTAACTATCTCTCTCTTTAATTCCAATGGCTTCATCAAGTTCTCAAGCAATAGAATCAAACCACCAAAGTTCCTCTTCCTCCTCTCTCAATCTTTTATAAATAATGCGGGAGATGGATGCCCGGGTTCAAAATCTCGTTGGCAAGTTGCACCATTTGCCATTCTTTCATCGGATTAGATGATGCCCTAAATGAATTAGATGGATTTAGCCCGCACGATTTTTTAGATGATTCGGTGAAGATTCTTTGTCCCAACCCCTAATCGGGGTCTAGGGTTGTAAATAGTCATGATGTAAATAGGGATGATGATAATGTGAGGGAGAAACCTTGATGGATGAGAATGTTGATGAGTCGAGCAAAGAGGATTCCGAAAGCAGAACACGGAGCTCGACATCCCCCGTTGGTCTTCCTCATAGCCCAAATATAGCGATAGTATAGTGCTCGTTATGATTTTGATTGGCCTTGAACAACCTCATAGGACCGGGGTTGAGAACGAATATCCCGTGAAAGCAAAATTGTGGCGAATTGATGTAGATATGCTTCGCCCAATTGTATAGGAATTATGAAACCCAAAAAGATGGCGCGATCCCGATGAGCGAAACCGGCGCCGCGGGTTGTGTTCTTTGTGAATTTAGACACAATGGAGCGGGTTTTCGATTCCCACTTCATCCGGTATCACTTTCGTTTGCTCGTAGAATGGAACATCACCATTACACGACTAAAGCCGAATGGGTGGCACATGATTATGAGTTTTCTAACTGGCAAAAACAAAGCCCGTATATTATCCGGCGTTGACAGAACTCTCTCGATTGGTACATTTGACTTCGACCTAAGGCGAACACGGATGGTTGTTCATGCAGGCAAATGCAAATGTAAGGTCATTGAGGATGTGCCGAACAAAATTACTGATTGGAAAGAAAAGTTCGGTTCGTCGGGGTGATTGGAAAAGCCCCGCTTCGGATGTGAACCAAATGCTCGCTGGATATCCCTACGATTTTGGGATCTGGCCAAGTAAGTATTTTTGTGTTTTTGCTCTTCACCATGAACCGATTTTTTAACTTACTTTTCAATTTCAAAAGGATCAAGCAAAGAACGGACAAAGAGACCAACGCGGTTATTTCATTCGGCGCAAATCGAGGAGCCTTTTGTGGATGAAGACTTTGAATATTCAAAATATGCCTAATGTGCCCCCTCACCATTTAGTATGGCAATTTGGTAAGGATTTTTTTTGTATTTGTAAATGTATTTTAGCTTTGTTTCGCGGTTTCACTTTTTTTTTTTTGATTTCTTGATTATTTGAGGTACGATGAAATGGCTCGAACTAAGAGACCTCAAGAATGAGGAGAGATCTCACGAAAATCGCGAGGCGAATGGAACTATCCGTGATTTGGAATTAATAAATTAATCTTCTCAACTTCGTTTAAAAATAAGGGCGATTAATCCCTCGCCAAAATTAATATGACGAGCAAAAATGATAGTGTGTTTATGAGGCATAAGCCGTTGAAGCGACCAATCAAAAGCAACAATGTCGGTTGTGACAAATCGTTGAAATCCTACATCTTTAAGTATAGTGGGACCCCGAACACGGACCCTATGAGTTCCCAACTCCGTTTCCCGAAGACAAATCATTTTTGGGTTGGGAGCCGGTGAACAGTACATTTTGCTATTTTTAGATATTTCTTTGTTCGATGGATTTGGCTGCTTAATCACATTTGTTTGATAGGAACTTTTATTTTTAGTGTTTTATTGCATTTTCATGCCTCTGTGTCTTTTCTCCAAGTGTTACAAACGCCTTTTTAGCAAATCTAATCGACGCCCTCGAGCATGGAAAAGCTCGAAGAGTTGAACTTGTGTAAATCAAACCAACTTGGCCTTTTTAATGTACAACCTTTTTGAGAAAGTTAATAATTTCTTAAATAAAACTGTGGCTCTTATTTTTTTCAAATAAAACAACTAAGCAAAACTAAGATGAAAAATGTAAACAAGTATTTGCAAGGCTCAAGACGATTTTGTCATTAAATAGCACGGAATAAATTTTAGTTTTTAAGTTATGTAAACGTTGATTGAATAATTTCACTCAAATACTCAAAGACTTTGCTTCGCCCAACAATCTTCTTTGTATAGTATGTTGATTCCATGTCAAATTTCTCTTATATATGTGTCTTTTGCCGATGCCATTCGCTCGCTAGACATATTTCGCCGACCGGATCGCCCCTTCCAGAACCCATTTTTCTTTACGATCGACAACCCTCCTGATCGTAACCTTTCAATATCCGATTTGAGTGAAAATTTCTCTAAACGATGGGATCGAGATTGATGATCCTATTTTGGATGAGGAAGATGACAAAAATGTTGAAGGTATTGTTGATCAAAAAGTCGGGTTACGCAACAAAGTGGTCCTCCGAAGATGAGCAAAATTTTTGACTAGGCACGAATCTTTGGAGGAGCTACTAAAATAAGAAAAAAAATCGCTCCGCCCCCCCCAATAATGAATTTGCATTTAATTTTGCTTTTTTAAAATAACAATTTTTCATTAACTATTGTGTAATTTTTTCAATTCTTGTTCGAATTTTATTTGTTGAATGGTTGAATTTGCTTATACCATAACCCGATCGTTGAGGATGAATTTTGTTGGTCGATGAAGCGGTTGATGTTTGTCTTTTTCCTAGTTTATGCCTCTTTTCTTAGGAATGAATTCGAACATAGTATGTTCCACTAACTTCTTTGGTTTTTTATTGTCTTATTGAGATGCAATCAGGTTGATCGTCTTATTTAGAACCGGATGGGTTAACTTATATGCAACCCCCTTTTTTTTTCGATCGCCTTATTTAGGCCGCGCGATCACTATTTTTTTTCGGTCGTCTTAAAGGGGCCAAACTCATCACTCTCGATTTTTTATTGCGGGATCGAGAAAAGTCGTCTTATTTTTGCGAAAATGCAATTACTCTCTTTTGGCGGGTATAAAATATTTTAGTCTGCTTGAACGGTAAACGTCGTTCCTCTTTGTTGGTCATCCGACTTAGGTGCGACCTTTGATAGGCTTCAACTAGAAAAAACTTAACAAACAAAAATGTTTTTTGAAAACACGTTGTATTCTATTACAACTTTTATATTTGAAGAAGACCGTGCTATTACACATAACTATAAACATCGGACTATGGTTTTGAATTTAAACCTTGTCTTGAAATAGAACAGTTGACCTCATCTCGTCCGCGGAATTGATGTTGACAAATGAGGGCGAATCACTGTCTACCATGCTTTTAAATAACATGCTTTAAAAGCAAAGAAGATAAGCGTTTGTCCCTCCCCGGACAAGTTGTGATTACGCGGTCATGACACGAAAGCATGTGGCGAAGCACGCCTTGCCTTATCGCCTTGGGCAAAAGCCTCTGCTCACCTTTTGGATTAAAAAGATGATGAGCATATATATATGTTGTTCCGGCGGATACCACAACATTGAGGAGATTTTGGGGGATGCATAGGGACTAGTGATTTTTCTGAGTAGCGTGGAGTGGCAACCATGACTCTGCCGAGCATCTTGAGTCCGTAAGCACCAACTTTGCTCGGGTGTCAAAAAACTTTTGGAGGCATAATGGCGATTTTTTTTTCCTAAAAGTACACACCTTTCTTCGGGTTATCAATATGCCTATTTATACTACTATCCCAAACAAGAGTGGCATATCTAGTTGGTGTTGGCCTTCTTGCTTTGAATCCTCCTTGAAGACATATGTCCTGTTTTTTTGCCGGTTCTTATTCAAGGATTGACACGTTCCTTTTTTTGGTTGCCACCACTTCAACTTGTTTGACACGAATCTTCTATCTTTCAATAGTTGCCATAATTTTTTCTAGAAGATTTGGTCGATATGGTATGTTCTTCCTTCATGTTTGTTGCGCTTTCATCTTTGAATTGATTATTATTATTAATGATTATATCGAATTGTGCTCATTTTTAATTTGAATAGCTGCTGCTTGATCGGGATAATATTTTTCGCTTTGGACGCCTTTTAGGACAATCGGACTCCATTCAGTCTTCAAATCATATGCCCCATTTAACAAACGTTATGTAACTCTCGAATGGACCTTCCCATGCTCGAACACACCACTTTACCCCGTTTTTTTTGTGATGCCCACATTGAACCCGCGTGTTGGGACTTTGATGTTATAGAACTTTTTTGATCTTTTTTATACATGGCGTTCTTGAAAACCTCCGTTCTTTCTTCTAAACAGTTCGCACTTAATCCGGTCGATGATGTGCTCTCCAAAAGTCATTGTCCGATGACTCAAAAATCTTTTTTGGCGGGTATAATAATTAGTGACCAAATAGGCAAACGGGGATTAGATTGATGTTCGAAAGTAGTTCGATAGGCCCATAATATTTAGGCAAAAAAAAAAATTTATCCTCTTTTTCTAGAAGATTTGTATCGATATGGTATGTTCTTCCTTCATGTTTGTTTTCGTCTTAGTGAAGAAAGATTATGCTCGACGATTATGCTCATCGAGCGAATATCTGATTATCTTTCGACGGTTGTGCTCATTTTTTTGAATAGCTAATTACGCCTCAACGATTTGTTCGTCGTTCTTGATAATATTTTTTAATTTGACACATTGTTAGGACAACATGATCCATTGTCTTCCAAATCATATGCCCCATTTAACAAACGTTCAGAACTCTGAATGGAGTTTTTTCGGCCGAACACACCACTTGGTACCCCTGGTCGTCTTAGAAATAAACGTTGAACTGCGTGTTGAACTTTGGAGTTATAGAACTTTTCGATCTTTTTTTATACATGGCATTCTTGAAATCAACCTCCATATTTCTTTTTTCTAATAGTCTACACTTAATAAAATGATGTGCTCTAAAATTCATTGTCCGATTAGAATCTTTAAGGGTATTTTTGACTTCGCACCAAATGCCGTGGCAAATGGGGTTTCACATTGATGTTGAAAGTAGTTCGATAGGCCAATAATATTTCGGCAACTCAAATTTGGAATTATCAAGTCTAACCTTGAGGGTATGCTTGATAATTTTATTAACGGCTTCAACTTGTCCATTTGACTGAGGATAATACGGAGTTGAGTAATGCTTTTTTATGCCCCAAATGAGCACAATTTTTTTTAATTCATTTCCATCGATTTATTTGCCATTATCCATTTGATTGGGGAAGCCCAAAAACAAATGATATTTTTCCAAACAAAGATCCACATTCTTTGTTGGGTGACTTTTAACAATTTTTTCCGCCCATTTAGTATAGTTCAACGGCAACCACATCATAGTAAAGGAAACGGGCCGATCAAATCGATTCCCCATTTAGCAAATGGTCACGGAAATAAATTGACACTAGTTCTTGGTGGGCTATGGAATATGGATAAGTGGGGCATGTACGAGAGTTGTCTCGAGCATACGAAGCGAATCTTTTTTGAGGGTCGGCCAAGAATAACCACGATAATTTTATGTACAGACAAGCCCAATTGTATGGTTTCGATACTCCATCATGAACATTTTTACATGACCTTTTAGTTATAACTTCAATAATGGAAGTGAAACTTTGTATAAATGCTCGCCTAAGATAGTTAAACGACTTGTAATCTCATACTAGCGTTTTTTTTTTTCCTTTTTGTAAGTAACTTAAAATTGAGTCATGAGTTTCTTGAAATGACCACAATGGATTGATGGCGAAAAGTTATGACGAACAATGTCCGTGTGAATCGTGTTGCCAAACGAATAAGGCATAAAAAAAAAAATTATCCAATCGTGGTAATTGTTCTATGTAAACTTGTTGAATTGTTCAATCAAATTTGGTTTTGATATTGGGTCATCTATTCGCCAGCCTCATGTTCTATTACTTGGTATACGATTATTTGAGAATCGTTATAAATCATCGACCTTAATTTTTGTCATAGAAATGTAACCCAAACTATCAAGACTTCAGACTTCGATTCATTATTTGTGGTGGGAAATCAAAACGGATGGTATATTTGAAAGTTTGTCGAGTTAATGATGAGAACCACGCGCTGCTCCGGCTCTTGAACTTGTTGAAATTCTACATACATATGTCATGGTTGGTGAATACTTCTTTTCGGCATTTGTGGATATGTCAATTTGACCATGAAATCGACCATAGCGGCCCTTCATTGACTTAACGTAATGCCAGTCTTTAACTCCACCACCCACTTGAGCGCCCAAGGAAATGCGGTGGGTGGAGAACTTGTCCAATGGAAATATCCTCGAAAGTGATCGAAAAAAGTATGGTCGGTTTTTGGACACTCATTTCATATGCAAGTTTTTCCAAAGGAGGGTCCGGAGGGCTTCTTTTGAGAACGACTTACATAATAAATAGGCAAGTGTGTTTTTTTCCGCCACGAACGAAAGCACAACGCTAATTGCATGTTCGGATGCAAAGAAGATCTGAGATAAAGTTGTTCGGCCGGAATAGGCTTAGATAATGTTTGAGTATCTGCAAGGTTTCGCTTTTAATGACTTCGAATGCATTTTTTGGCAATGCTCATCCATTGAAATTTCTTTTTCTTTTTAAAGCATCGATGAAAGGTTTGCATTTGTCCCTCATTCTTTGATATAAAAATATCCAAACGTCCGGTTAAGTTTTGGACCTCTTTCACACTTCGGGCACTGCATGTCGAGCATGGCTTGAATCTTTGATGGGTTTGCTTCAATCCCTGATTGGTGACCATATGTCCTAGGAATTTTTCTGAGTGAACCCCAAAGCTGCATTTCTTTGGATTTAACTTCATGTTGTACTCCCTGAGAATATCAAACGTTTGTGCGAGGTGGGTGATGTGGTCTTCCTTGTGCTTTTTTAAACACAATGTCATCAATGTACACCTCAATTGTTTCGACCTATGTGTTTGTTTAACATTTTGTTCACCAAACGTTGATACATTGCTCCAAAGATTCTTTAATCCGAATTATATGCGTTGCCAACAATACATACCAAGAAAGTTGTACTCTTTTGATCATCCGAATGCATGGGTATTTGGTGATAGCCAGCAAATGCATCCATGAAGGTCATGAGCTCATGTCCTGCTGTATTATCGACCAAATAATCAATGTGTGGCATCGGGAAATTGTCTTTCGGGCATGCCTTGTTTAAATCAATGAAATATATGCATAACCTCCAAGTTCCGTTAGATTTGTGGACGAGCACAGGGTTTCAAGCCATCTTGGGCATTTTACTTCTCGAATCAATTTATTGTCGAGCAATTTTTTGATTTCACTATCCATAGTTGCATACTTCTCCGGACTGAATTTTCTGCGCTTTTGGATTATTGGAATTTGTGTTAGGTCAAGATTAAGAGAATGACATGCATGTTTAGGATCAATGCCAACCATGTCTTCATGTGACCAAGCGAACACATCCAAGTTTGCTCGAAGATATGCAATCACTTTTGTTCGGAAAGATTCCGGTAATTCCGAACCAATAAACACTTCTAATTATGGTCTGTTCAGGTCGATATTGACACTCTAATTGTTCAACAAAACCTTTTTTTTTTAGCTTCTATCGAGGATCTTTGATCGAATTTCATCATCTACCTCCATAGGTTCAAAACCTACACGAGGTTCTAGGTCCCAGAATTTCGTTTGGCGGATCAACGTTCATTAAACCGGGAACACGGGCTATCATCCTGTGTTCTATGTCCGCTTTGGAGATGTGCTCGTCAAAAAGGGTATCTTGGTAACGATTCGCTTTGTTGGCATGATTCTCTGGTCTCCCATGTTTGCTCCATCATGTTAATGATATTTTGTTTTTAGCATACATGACAACCAAACAATCTCGAGCTTTTTTAAGTCGTCGCTTTTTACGCTACCCATTCCTCTTGAGTTGGAAACTTAACACAATAATAATAAGTGAATAGATGTTTTAAATTTGAATAAACAGGCGACCTAAAACCCGTTATAAGTAGATGGAGCATCGACGATTACAAAGTCTAGCATTCTAGTTCGCGGATCTCGGATTTAAAGTTGACTCTAACTTCGACTCTAACCCGATCATACCATAGGGTTCGGGTTACAGATTCCCTAAACCCATGATGGTGTGATCACATGGTTCTATATAACTACTTAAGTCCCCAACTTGCTTCTCCATTTGTTGCACGAGTGTTGACGAACAAAATGTTTTGATATGCTCAACCAGATCGATTGGTGGAGGCGATGTACCTTCAAAAAACCGGTAAGATTTAACGCCGATGGTTAGAGAGTCATTGTGGGGGTGATTATGTGTCGAGATCGCCTTCCGAGAACATGATTTGGTGATGGTAAATGGGCTAGCCGATGTGCTCGCCACCTTTCACCGATGGAATGTCTCCATCTTCTTTCGCCCTGCTCGTTAATAAAATCATATCATCCACCCACCCGGACCATAATGACGAATCATGTTGATTTCTTGACTTTTCGACCTCTACCCATAGTAGGAGCCCCTTTTGGGTAATTCTTGGGATTCCCGTGATTTGCTGATGTTTCTTGACCTTTCGATTACCCCCCCACGATCTGATTTTTTACCTTTGGGAATCTTTTTTGGGCGTGATTTTTTAGAACCTGCGTGAGAAATTTCTCTTCATATAACTTCAAAGTTGACGGAAGTAAATTTGACAATCTTCGGTATTATGTTATGTTTTTGTGATAATTACAATACTTGAAGCATTTCAATTTTTATCCATTATGATTCTTCGTGGCTTATCCAACATGTTTCTATCTTTAATTTGATTAAATATTTTTTTTAAGATTTGGAAGACGTGAGGGCAAATTTTCGGATCCTTCTTCAAATGGTTTAAAAGATCACGGGGTTTACACCCTCATTCATCACTTTTTTACCAAAAAACATTTTTTGTTGTTATTTCCTAACCTTCGTGATTGGGCGGCGAGATCTGCATGGCTATAATCTTTGTATTTTTAAATTTCTCGAATTTGGCATATGTGTTCGCCAATCCGATATATGGCTTTCCAATATTATTCAGGACCTCCGACCACCATGAGGATCTTGGCATCCTCTTCAAATGGGCTCCATCGCATAAACATTTATCAAATCTTTCGATGTATGCTCGATCCGACTCATTTTTAGATCTGCTAACCTTTGTTTTGGTGTCTTTGGGCGAGCACACATGGATGAAATAGACAGAATTTATGTCCCAACCGGGCGAAAAAGACGTGATGGAAGATGAATAGATAGAAAACCATATGTGGGCACGGTCGCCAACGTCATGGGGAATGATCGTATTTTTGTCGCGTCGTATGTTGATGATCATGTTAAATCGATATTTGCCGAGATGAACATGTGGGTCGACTTCAAGATCGAACATAGGAATTGGTGGTCGGATCTTTGCTACTTTTTTTTGAAATTGTAATGATCGCCGGTGTAAATTTTTAGAGTTTTTATTGTAAATTTACTGTAAACCCTCGATTATTTTTGCATTCAAATTTTTGATTATGGGAACTTACTTTTTTTTTTTAATTTTCCCCATTTATATGAATTTTGAAATCGATGATGGATAGACAATTTAGTTGGCCGTATTTTTAATTGACTGAATATGGATTGAGGACAAGGGAATGCCATGTTTATTTGTTCTGGATGATCAAGGAAATTATAATTGCCGAATGAACAAGGAGAGCCTCAACGTCCAAACGCCGATTGGGACCTTAAGCATCATCACATAATTTCATGCGACTTTTCAACTTAACTTGCTCGCTATCGGTGTACGCGGCGTCGATCATTGCATCTTGAACTTTCAACTTGACTAACTCTTTTTCGCCCTTTTTGCGTACTTTCGCAACAAGAAAGTGAAAAGTAAATAATACGGATCGTTGGCAATATCTTCAAGATTGATGGTTTAATTTCCGACCTTTTAATAATAGTTCAAATATATTGGACCTGAGGTTATAATACCAAAATGGACCTTTCAAGTTATTCCTAGATTGAGGCATTATATTTCTTTTTTTTTCTACCTCGGCTATCTACGGGATTGTGTATGGATTGATTTTTTCTACCCTCCTTCTAGCGCCAATTGTTATGTAGTAATTTTCTATGGAGAATATTATGTGGCTAATTTGATAACAACTCACAAAAAAAAAAAAAGCACGTGTACAATATCTGAAATAATAACAGAATTTGTTGACCCGGTCGGTCAAGAAATGACTACTCGGGGGCATTCTGCCGGGGATGTCATATTTGTAGTTTTACATATACAATACGATTATACTTTCATGAGAAGAACTTCTATGAAAGAAGATGATTTGGAGAGTAATGCGAAAGTGCTAGGATTTTTCTCGAGTATGGATGATTTACGAAGCGGGAAATTTTTGAACCTAAAATTTGTGAACCTTAAATTTTTGAACCTGTTTCTTGTTCTTTTTTTCTTCCATTTATAGTAAGCAAGCATGGTTTGGTTTGGCTAGCATGAAATGGAGACTTTGTGTCTTTGCAAGAATCATGTGATGTCGCCACATTTTCAACTTCGCTCTTCCCGGGTTGACCTTTTGCATTTACTTGTTTATAAGGCTACTCTCTTTTATAATAAATCAATCTTTTTTTCAAGTGAAGTAGCGCCCTTTAACCATATCAATTTTATCATTGCTAGAGGATCATATATGAGCCTTCAGTTATCAGCCTTGAGTTATCACGGGCCTTTACTTACTGATCTTGTTATTGAGTCCCGGGTTAAAAGCAAAGTTTCGAGCCTTGGTTACTGCGAGGCCGGGTTTAACTAGTCTTTTCAATGTGTTTTAAATAATATAAATTATTGTATTAAATGGTATTAGTTTGGTTAATATTACTATTTCTTCTTTTTCATTTAAATGTATTAATTGTGATATCTAAATGTTCGGTCATCATTCCGCATTTAATGAACAAATCTAATTAGTGATGGGTCCATAAATTTTTCGGCAAAATATGAACAACTATATGAATACTAAAAAACAAACTTGTTCATACAATTCAAATTTTTCCATCGAGCATGATTATTTTAATAGTTGAATAAAAGGACGATTAATTTGAGTAATTGTATCGAACACAACAATATATATATATATATATATATATATATATATATATATATATATAGAGAGAGAGAGAGAAAAAAAGAAAAAAGTTAAATCTAAAGTCAATTTTTTTTAATGTGGCTCCGTTCTTGGTACCTAAGATTTAAAATTCAAAAGGTCTTGTAAGTTGTATGTTAGAGAAAGAGTACTCTAGATTGTATCATAAAGCAAGTTCCCTATTTTTCGATTCCATGGATTTCCGTTTTTGTTGCTAATTTCTTTCACTGCTCTATGGTTTTCAACACGATAAGACTAAAGACGAACACGACATGAAAAATATTTTGTCAACACGATATCAACACGAACATGATCATAAGCATAAATACTAACCTTTTTTATCGTGTTATCGTGGAGATCGTATCCCAAAATATTGCCACACTTGGTAGGTGAGGTTGGATTAGACATCACATACTTAATATCTTAATTTTGACAATGCACACATCCCACATTCCATTAATGGAATTAATTTACCCCCTAGTTAAAACCAAAGCAGTAATTAACTATATATTTTCTCTCCTTCGCACTAAAACTGTACTCAAATATTAATAAATCTCCATCAAGATTCAAGAATCCTGTCACTACGTAAACATGAAACAAGTGAGCTTCTGTAGTATTATTCATCCAACCCAGAAATCCAACACCTCTTCTGGCATACACCCCATATCCTCACACACACCCTCCTGTTTTGCACTCAATCTCCCATAATCATCTTCTCAAGCCCCAAAAATCAATCGTATAAATATGGAAGCCCTAATTTTGCAATCTTCATCACAATCTCATGCACATGCAATTCAATTAATAAACCCTAATTTTTCTAATTACTCACAATGTCAACCGTCTCGCCGCCGTCGCCATCGTCCGGCCGCCACCCAACCTACCGCGGCGTGAGGCAGAGGAAGAGCGGCGCTGGGAAGTGGGTGTCCGAGATCCGGGAGCCGCGCACGCCGAACCGGATCTGGCTCGGCACGTTCCCGACGCCGGAGATGGCGGCCGTGGCATACGACGTGGCGGCGCTGGCCCTTAAGGGGAGAGACGCCGAGCTGAATTTTCCCAGCTCTGCTTCTTCCCTACCCGTCCCTGCTTCCACGTCGCCCCGCGACATTCAGGCGGCGGCAGCATGCGCTGCCGCTGCTGCTGGGGCGGCTGTGGATGCAGTCAGTGGAAGGAGGGAAGGGGAATTAGCCGCCGCGGCGCAGCCCGTTGCGGCGGAAATAAGTCATCATGAGGAGTTTGTGGATGAGGATTTGATATTTGATATGCCTAATGTGCTTGTGAATATGGCTCAAGGAATGATGATTAGCCCACCACGTTTTGATGATGATTATTTGAGGTACGATGAAAGTGTGAATGAGGAGAATCTATGGAACTATCCGTGATTTGGATTAATAAATTAATATTCTCGGAGTTAAAAATAAGTGTGATTAATATGGCAGGGAAGGTAATGTGTGTGTTTATGTTTAATTACCAATCAAAAGCAACAATGTCGATTGTGTTGCACGTTCCTTAATTAAGTATAGTGTGTTGCTTGTAAAGGATTTCAACTTTCTGTTTCTAGCTCCAATTACTTCTATTTTGAGATGCGATGCTCGCTGCCTGCACCTAATGATAGGAACTTTTATTTTTAGTGTTTTATTACAGTTTTATTCGTAAATGTCATTTTTCATATTCCAAATCTATTCCACGCCTTCACTATTGGAAAAGAGTTGACCTTGTGTAAATCAAACCAATTTTAATGTACACCTGTTTTTTTTAGTTAATAATTTATAATAAAACTGTTAATATTTTTTAATAAAACAACTAATACTATATACAAAATGCAAACAACTGATTTACACAAGATTTTGTCATTAATGTGCACGGAATAAATTTTAGTTTTAATATGTACATTGAATAATATCACTCAAATACTTAAACCCATGATCTTACTGTATAGATAGAGGTGCTCTAACTACTTGAGCTATTTCACTTCGTCTGTGAATAATCTTTTCTTTCGTAGCTAGAAAGCTGTTAGCTGTATATTAACTGAAAACTAACTGATTGTTGAATTTAATACACAAAAGTAGTTTCTATAACAAAGTCTTACGCAATTAATTTGCATTTTGACGAATAAGTGATACCTAAAATAAAAAGAAAAAACCTAGAGCCATAAATTTGCATTTTGTGTATAATTTTTTAAAATACCAATTATGTCATTAAAAAATATTAATTTTTCAATTCTAGTTATTTTATTTAGAAGTATTAGTTGTTGTACCATAAAGTGATTGTTCAGTTGTACGGTGAAATTATTTTTACATTAGGAGTTCCATAGTTGCACTAATTATTTGCTTGCCAAAGTTGCATTAGGATTTAGAAAAATATAGGCAACTATCCCGGCCCTTTCCGATTAGTTGCCTGCCATAGTTTTTTTTTTTTTTTTAAATGTTGAAAGGGGGCCAAAATAAAGGGAACGAGAAAAATATTTACAAGCGAAAATGCAAGAAGTTTAAGGGGGCAAAATAATTAGAGTTGGAGTGGGTCTCATGTGCACCCGGGTGCACCGTACACTCATAATTTATTTTAGAAACGTGCAGCTATACAAAATAGAAACGTGCAATTATTCTAAACAGAAACATGCAACTATGTTTCTATATTAACAGTTGCACTTTTCTGTGTAAATAAGTTGCACTTTTCAACATAACAAGTTGCACGCTTTTAAAATGCACTATAAGTGCACGGTGCACCCGAATGCATACAAGACCTAGCCTTAGCGCTGAGGATTAAAAAAGATGATGATATATATGTAAGAATTAATATTATTGAGGTTTGACATGGAGGGCCTGTTTCTAAGCTCTACTCGTTAGGGTAAAGTACTTGGGGGCACCCAACTTTTGGAGAAAATAAGTACTTCAAAAACACACCTGTCGGGTTAGAATAGGAGATATTTATTACCGATTAGAAAGGTTTAATTTGGTGAAGAAATGCTATCAAGATGAGTAGTTTAGTCAATTGGAATCATGTAGTCGTTGATTTCTAGGGTTATTATTCACTGTTGCCTTAAGTTTTTGTTTATTATATTAATTAATCGAATGTTTGCAGCAAAAATGCTGCTCAAAAGTGGGACCCTTATCGCTTTCAACCTTTTTATCGTCTCCTTTTCATTTCATACAGCAACGCGTCGATATCGAATTTTCTATTTTTAATGTGATGCTTCATCTTAATTACTTAAAAAAATTGATTTTTCTGTAAATTAAACGTTCATTGAACATTTAATCAAATATTCAAGTAATACCTTTTTTTGTTTTATAAATTTAACAGAAACAGATCATGTTCAAACTTCTCGACCTAGCTAGGCAAAAAAAAAAAAATTACTACAAATTTGTGTTAAGAATATTTATCACAGGCACACTTGCATAAGATCGTCTTATGGTGAGACGGGAGATAAGTTGGACACTGACGCTCTAACACTTTGGAAGAAGTGGGTGTAATTTGTGTTAAATTATACCCCGTCTCATGCATGAGACCGTCTCATATGAGTTTTTTTTCATATATAATATTAAGTGGTATTAATAAATTATAAGAGTGTTTACTTTAATTCTATTTCTATGATACCTATCATTTTTGAAATATTAGTAAAATAAGATAAAATATCTATTAGAATGAAGGGAGGATGACTAATAACTACAATTGACAGCTCCAAACTTACTACTAAGTACATATATAGGTACAAAAAGATTGCACATAAACAGGTAAAATTGTATAGTCGGTGCAACTTCAACTGCATATATGCAATTATTTTATACCTGGTAGTAAGTTTTTTAGAAATTTGTACATATTAGTAAGTTTTTTCAAAATTTTGTACATAGTAGTAATTATTCCTAGAATGAAATCAATATAGGGTGTCTATAAGGAATTAATTCTCACGTATACACATAATCTCTTATCGTACGTGACACTTAACATTTTTAATATTTTTAGTTAAATAACAATATTGTGAACTCAATTACAGATTTGTTACAAAATCATACTATTTTTTTTTTTTTTTTGTCTGGTGAGATGAGTCGAAATGATGGGTTATGCAAATATAGGAAAACGTGGAATCGTGGTCCTAAAAGAATAATAATTTAAAAAAAAAAGAAATTACACATAATTAATTAAGTTTTGTTGGAAATTTGGTTTTGAGGGTGTTATAACACCCATGTTTGACCAAATTATTGAGGAATTAAAACGTTAATTTTCTGGAAATTAAACGTGACGAGATCGTTCTACTCGCGGAGTAGATGATCATGGTATATTTAATATCTCAAAATCGAATTTCGGTGAGTGAGAAATTAATTTGAGAAGATGAAAGGTTACAACCTTTGAGAGATGAATTTAAGTGGGTTGAGGAAGACTTGTGTAGTCTTCTATCCCACATTGGAAACAAGGAAGGAAATTTTCTTGTATAAATATAAACTTATGTTCATGTTCTCTAAAATGGTCCATGGGGACCCTAACCATGAACTACACACGCGCGCACATGCCCCGTCCGAGCTCAGGACTGGGTTCGGGTTCGTGATTCTTGGCAATTGGGCTTTGGGACTCATCTATCTTTTTGGAGATCAAAAGGGACCGGGTTCGGGTTCGTGGTTCTTTGCTATGCAATTCGGGAGTCATGCCGAGCAACATCACACACTGAGCCTGGGAAGCATCCTCTTGATGCTTCTTCTGAGCTGCTACGTCAAACGTGGCTACCTCAGGGAACCAGCTGCAGGGGTAACCGGGATTGGCGTGTCCAACACGTACTCAATATTTTCTTGCCTTAGCACCAAACACATGTTTCGGTGTCAGTCCAGAAAATTTGATCTAGTCATTTGTTTGTTTCTAAAACACATCTCAATGACAATTATACATTTAAACTAACCAAGAGAAATAAAATAAAACGGGAATTAAACAAATAATTCCTATGATCAATATTCAACAATCAAAATAAACATGGTCTTTTAATTTATTTTGTCTCCATTATTTTCACATATTCAACGAACTCATCGAAAGAATACGAATTTATATCAAATATAAATTGTAATGGACTATGATCCACATTCCTACTAATATAATATCTGTTTAGACTGATTACCATAATAACAGAACTATTGGGCTTTGGGACCCATCTATCTTTTTTGAAACCAAAAAACTTTAAATGGTTTGGACTTAATGAATTGGGTGGCCCACGCGGAGTTGAACTCTGTCCAAGCTTATCCAGAATTCGAATTTCCTCAACCTCCCAGAGAGTGGGTTCCGTCTATATAACAATAAATTTCAGAATTGTTTTCGTCACTTTTAAGAACCCACGAAATAGACTTCTGCAATTCTGCATACATCTCTCTTTTCCAATCGCTCAGCAAAACTCCATTTAAGTTCGCTTATAATATTATTTCAGTAGTGCTACTGAATTAATATTGAGAAACGGTTTTACCTTTTGGGGCATTTATGTACGATCATGTGAGCACTATTCAGCACGTAATTTGTCTTGCGGGAAAAAAGACTTTTTCTTGACTCAATTTCAAATTTTTCATGTGTTTTTATTTTGTGTGTTGCGTAAAAACAGTGCAGCGCACGAGATTGCTTTTCTAACAAGTTTCTGTAGTGGAGCAGTGGATATGGTATGGAGGTACCAATAATTGAGTTGCAGTCAAGATTAGTGATAATTAGAGATTAAGCAAATTAAATGGGGTTATCGTAATTATAATGTATCTTGACTCCGTAATAAAATCATCATCATTATTACCCCTTTTATATTTTTCTGTTCATCGACATTAATTCAGACCTCCCTTTCAGCTTGGGGCGTGATTTGCTGTATTTTTTTTGTATAGATTTTTTGGGCGTGATTTTTTACACTTTTTTTGGGCGTGATTTTTGAAAATGAGTAAATTTGCTGCACTCTTTAGAGATTTGAATCTGAATTTTTTATTTTTTGGCTTTAAATGTAGATTCAATTTGTACATATTCTGAAAGATCTCGGATTCGATTTGACGTGTATTTTTTAAGATTTCTACAGATTCAAAAGAGCTCGGATCCGATTTGGGTGTGATTTTTTTAAGATTTATACAGATTTGTATTTTTTAAATTACAGATCTGTGATATTTTTTTTTTTTTTTGATATAGATCTTAAATTTGGTGAATGGAAGAAGAAGAAGATAAGTTCAAATCTGTGATATTTTTTTTGTTAGATTTTATAGATCTGGATTTTGGTGGATGGAAGAGGAAGAAGATGAGTATCCTGAACATTTGAAGATGAATAGATTCATCAATTGATGAACACATGCATGTTTTTGTACATATGTTGATGAATATGTTCATATCAAAATGAAGATGAGTATATGTATATATTTGAAATTGTAATTATAATTGTAAATTTTTATGTTTTTTATATGTAAATTTCTGATATTTTTTCAATTTTGATATGTAAATTTCTGTTATTTTTAATTTTGATATGAATTTTGAAATTTTAAATGTTTAATTTTGGTATTTTAATTGACTGAATATGGATTAACAAGGAAATGCCAATTAATTGAATCTGGATGAACAAGGAAATGACAATTAAGAATGAACAAGGAAATGTGTTGGGTAATAAATCTTGGGAAGATAAGCATGTCAAATTCCAAACAGTAAATTTCAGAAGCTATTTTTTTAATGCGGACTTAAAAGTAAGGGTAATAAAGACATTCAATAATTTAATTTGGACCTCTTAGTAATAGTTCAAATATATTGGACCTCTTAGTTATAGTACCAAAATGGACCTCCAAGTTATTCACTAATGTAAATATATCCTTTATTAATATTTTCCATATGATTTAGTGCCAGCTGTAATTTTCAAGGTTGATGATGGGTTTATAGTCCTATGTTTTCATATATCTTGTACGGTCTGTCGGTCTTTTTACTTATTTTAATTGCTCCATTCAAATTCGATTGGTAGCCCTAAACTCGAATATAGAACTCTCCCTGTTCACCAATTTTATGTTTAATGTGATGGACACACATATTAAAAAAATGTGGATAAAATAGATAAAATATGGGCATTATAAGATATTGTGGGGTCCATTTATAATAAAATAATTTTTTTTGAGTGAAGTATAATGAGAATCAAACTTGGCATTGCTAGAGGATCAATATCTCACCACATCACTATAGACTTAATTTACCAACTTGATTGTGCCCGGGGGTAAAAGCAAATATTTATATGCACCACTTTCACGGTTTAACTATACAATTTCAATGTGTTTTTAAATAATATAAATTATTGTATTAAATGGTATTATTTGGTTAGTATTACTATTAGTTATTTTCATTTAAATGTATTAATTGTGTATCTAAATGTTACTTCATAATGTATCTAATTATTGATGGATCCATAAATTTTAAAGAAAATATGAACAAGTATATGAATACTAAAAAAAAATCATACACTTCAAATTTTAAAACAAGTCCTAAAAAAGGAGTAATATAAATAAAATATTGACAATATATATTAAGAATTAAAAAAAACAATATTTTTTATCTAAAGTCAATTTTTTTTTAGTACGTCTTGCGTGAGATGTTTTCACTGTGGAATATAATATAATTTCAGAATGACGCTTTAACACTTTATGTTGAAAGTTTTAATTTGTGCTAACTTGTGAAACTTCTCACCACGTGACCATCTCACACAAATTTTTACCTATTTTTTATATTTTTCTATAATCCAAAAGGTAAAAATATAAACTAAATCCTACATAAATAGTAGTTATATGGAAAAAAAAACAAGGGTATGCACCCTTTCACCTGTATAGATCCACCATTGGATCTAACTTATTTAAAAGAGCCACTCTTTTATATGCATGATCAACAATGTAATATTACATCTTTTAATTTATATATTATTACTAATGAATGAAATACTATATGAGAACATGTTATGTTACATAAACAACGTAAAACTGTTTATGTGATTCAATCCAACTCGATTTTGACCTGCAGGCAGAGACGAATCTAAGTGTATCGGAGAGGGGGTACGTGCCCCCAGAATTTTTTTTACATGTCTTAGTACTAATATTTTGTTATATAATTAAAATTACTGCTAGTATTAATTGTATTTTGAGTATTATAATTTAAAACCCCACCCTTAAAGCCCATCGGTATCAGTGCTGCGCCTACCGGCCCATCTATTATACTCCATGCGTTCTATTTTTTTTTTGGTTATTTACATTACATATTTTTGACTACACTATTTCATACTAAACTCTAAGTTGTTTATTATTATATATGAAATAATAAAAAGACTTTTAAGGAAGTGTAGGATAGATGAGGACTTAGAGACTACATCATACATTTACCTTAAAATTTTTTTTTTATCATTTCAATTATTAATAAACAACTTCATTTCACTAAAAACATGGAGTTTCAAATAATAAATGGACAATCTAAATCAGGACAAATGTAGTAGCATAATACAGTATAATTTTTTTTTTTTTACAACCACAGTATAATTATAATTAGTACACCATCCGCCTCACAGTAGTGTTGAAAAAACACAAATTTATTTCATGAAATATTTCAAGTATTATTCCTCCTTTTCTTATCATTCTAGGTATTTTATGAATTTAGATATTTGATTTGTAGAATAAAATTGAAGCAAAATAAATTGAGCTTAAAATTTTAGAAATTAGTAGTAATTTTGTACAATATATTTTAATTGTGTTCAATTCCGTATTCAATTTATGCATTCTCTGAATTTTGAGAAATATTAGGATTACAGTTTCTAATTTTTTAAATTGATGTTAATTGTACGGTTGAAAAAGAAAAAGTGGTACATATATGAATCTCACAATCCAAAATATATATATATTTTTTTTTTATAAAAGAGTATTGGAACCGCCATTTACTATTGGAGAAAATGATACGATCTAGACGTAAGAGAAATTCCTATAAGGTTGGGTTAAACTTTTTTTTTTTGTGATGGATTAATAATGATGTCATATAAATTTTTGGGTGAAGGTCCGTTCTCTTTAATGTCTTTATTTAGAGAATATATTGGTCCCGGTTTTGAAGAAAATTTTGGTGGTTGGCTCTTCTGAGTCAAGAAGAAGATATATTAACAAATTTTTTAGTTAATTTTTTAATTATTCGCAAAATTTTGTTTTCAATAGTGAGAAAATATTGTAAGGTACATTATTACATACAATTACAAGTGTTTATGTATTTAAAATAAACCCATGTAAAATGATCGATGGATATATAATATTCTTAGTGTGATTTGTACGGTGCTTTGTTTGATATGCTTGTGGTAAAAAAAGACAAAAGGTTGTGATTATTGTTCTTGTCCTTTTACATTCAAGAAGCCTTTTTAACGAGGTTAATTTTACTTTTAAAATTCGACCAATAGGACCATATAAATCATTAATGGGCTTAAGGCCCAAATCATCTTGTAATTATTAGATTTTTGTGTAACTTTCAAACCCAACTCCAGTTCCTCGATCATTAAGCAGAAGCATAACATAATAACAATTCTAATTGGGCCCGTGAATAAATAGGAAAGGGGGAATAGAGAAGAAAAAATCTAGTCGGTCCAGTAATTGAAAAGGGAAATTCTGAGGTATAACCCCCCAAAAAAGAGGGAGATTTTTTCATTTAATTAGATGGTCTCATACATAAGATGAAACTACCTTGCAATTTAAATGAGATACGTCTAATGTATAACATCATCTTATACATATTATATTGTCAAAAATGAGTATAAGATCATCTCACACAATCTACAACTGAAGCATAATTAATAATATTAAATAAAAATAATTAATATTATCGATGTAAATTAATAATTAATACTGATCAATTTATATTTGCAATTAGCTAGTGCATAATAATATTTGTCATTTGAAGAATTGTTCTACTTGGGCGTTAGTGTAATCCCTAACGTAAAATATAAAATTAAAAAAAAATGTTAAAAAGGTCCAAAGGAGATCCGTTTGTTATTGTAATCAGCCCATTGGCCAGTTATTAAGAAAGCAAAAGGAATTGAAAGAAAGGAAAAGGAGAACTTTAATTGGGCCTTGGAAGAGCCTCGACGTAACTTTAGTTTTGATATATAAAATTAACAAATTAATGGAAGTTGCAAACCCAATAGTTTAGAGAAAAAAAGTTTTTAGATCCGTAACTTTTCTGTAATCCGTTTTTTTGTTAAAAAAAATTTAACTATCCAATTTTAATCCTCTAACTATCTCGATTGTCCAATTTTGGTCCAATTTTTATTGAAAAATAGAAATTTTATCATTTTCAGTCATGTTCAAGTCACGTATCGATTAAAAATATGAGTTTCTGAGCTCGTATCTGATGTGGACACTGACTGTTAAAAGAAAAGTTCATTTTTCTAAAAAATTAGAAAGAACAAGAAAATTTCTCACAAGTGCGGAAAAAATGAATTTTTAACGTCCATCTCAACTACAAGCTCGGGAAACCCCAATTTTAACCAGCATGTGACTTGTGTGTGATAAAAAAAAAATTAAGTTTTCCGGCGAAAATGACACCAAAATTGGACAATCGAGATAGTTATGGGTCCAAAATTGAAAAGTTAAATTTTTTGGGACAAAAAATGGATTATATGAAAGTTATGAGATCAAAAAACTTTTTTTCTCCAATAGTTTAAGACCAAAACTTGAATGACAAAAACTCATACGGGTTACAGTTTTGCATAACCCAACAGCTCATCTTTTTAAAGTATTAATCTGTCATGCCCAAATTATGTTCCGTTTTACTTTAAGATCGTCTCATGTAAATGTGCCTCACACAAAGAAATTTTTTTTGTATGAGACAATCTCATGCATGAGACGAGTACAACCTAGCACCAATCACACCCACCGGCCTTCCCAAAGTGTTAAAGCGTCAATGCTCAAATTACTCAAATGTGTAGCTTTATTTTAAGATGTGCATTGAATAAAATCGACTCTTGTAAATCCGCAGATCCACAATAAATAAATAATATATGTGTGACAGGTTTGCCAAATAAATTTTGAGACAAAACTTTAAACTCATGATCTTAAATTATCGCTTCACCAACTTAAACACCCAATTAACCATTTATAATACATGGAGATTCCAAAACTAAAAGAATCATCTTTGTACAAAATAAAAAAATAAAAAAATGCCAAATTAACAATCAATCAAATTTAAAATAGCACACATATATACATTTTTATTTGTTGGAATATTATCTTAATATGTCTTATTCCTTCTCCTCCTTGACAATACCTGCCCCAATAGCGTTGACATTCTTGACTTTGAACCTCTCCAGTTTATTTTCCTGCAGTACATCACCATCTACACCCCTCTCCCCATTAACAACAACATGTTCATCATATTTTTCTCCAACTTTATTCAACTTTTTTGCAATTTTTTCCAACATTTGATGGGAGCCATGTTTTCCATGAGAATGATGATATTCATGCAATGTTTCTCGCACGTCCTTTTCGGCCATCATTCTGTGCCCTTTATCGTCGACTTCTTTTATGAAATCCTCCAGTATCTGCAGTGATTCATCATTCACATGCTTTTCTTCGACTCCATCTGAATATTGGTACAACATTTGTGTTTCCATGTTTTGGATTAATTTTGGCTGGTGTGTTCAAAGCAAAATATTGATTGTGTTTTGTTTGGAGAAGTTGAGGAATTTATTTAAGCTTGTAAGAAATTAGGTTCTTATGAATGGATATATATGGATTGTGGCTATGTCTAATGTATTATATAGCAAGTTCTGAGTGGAGATAGATTGAATAACCAAAGTTGGAGGCTAAATTTTTTATGATTATCAATGTTAAGGTTAGGAGACTTTTCACAAGTCCGAATGCCTAACTTTGACTGCGTCCAATGTTTTTTTCTTTTTCTATTTACCATGATTACAATTAATTAAAGATGGTGGAAACTTCATTTTTAAAATAATAATTAGTAGTGTTTGAGATAAGGAATGGTATTAACCCAAATTAGCTGGTTATATATCATAAATTTAATAGTATACATGAACTGATTTTGCACGCTTAATCTTTATAAGTTTGAATTTTATGAACTTTTATAAAAAGACAAGATGATAAGCAATTCTCATCTGCTTTGCTAGAGCTAGCTTCAATCAAATAATTTTTTGTTAATAGATTTTTTAATTTCTTTGAAAAAACAAAGTAAAGAAGATAAATGCTACCAAAAATTGTAGCACTGTTTATTTATCGAAGTCTCAACTTTGATTGGAAAAAAAAATCAGCACTTGCTTAATTTTCTATAAAAGTACGTACGTATTTGTTTCTTAAATAAATAACCAGCTGACATATTTCACACGAGATTCGTTGTTTGAACTTTGAAGTTATAATTGTATAATACTTCATTTAATTTAATAATACACATTGCATATAATTATTGTTGAGACTTTTGTGTGGCCTTAAACCAAAAAATTAAATTCGTCAATCATTAAGCAGTTGCATAAACGTTACTCCCACCGTCCCAAGATAATGTGCATATCATCATTTTTATTGAATTTTAGCGAGTGAGTTATTTATTAGTATTTAAAATGATAAAGTTATTTTTAAAAAGTTATTTATTTAAAATAATAAAGTGAGTTTTAAAAAAAAGTATAATAGATATATCTCTCCTCTATTATATGTCTTCTCAAAAATTATTTTATCATTTTAAATATTATTAAAAAATTCGTTCGTTAAAATACGAATAACAGTAACAAATGTATGTTAATTATCAAGTGGATAACTCAAGTGGTTAGAACTCCACCACCTGAGACCTTGAGGTCCTGGGTTTGAGACTCGGAGAGGGAATATTATTCCCTCTTGTGGTGGTCCCCCTCTTGTGGGGTGGTGGTCCCCCTGTTGTTGGGTTGCGGTTCGATTGCGGTGCGGTTGCGGTTTCGAGTTGCGGTTTCGGGTGGCCCCCCTCTTATGGTAATTGCGGTTTCGATCTACAGATGGTAGAAGAAATTATTGTAATTGATTATGTTAAAACTATTATAATCGATTGTTTTTAAAAAAAAACTCAAGTTGGGCCATTGATTAAAAATGTAAAAACAAGAAATATATAAGACTCTAGTTGGGCTGTGAGAAGCGACTCCACATTTAAAATATGAAATATTGATGCAAATTAATTCAAGTTGTAGCACTGTTAACAGTTGTGGTTTCGTATGCAATGTCCTCTTCAAATTAATAAATTACGCAACTATTATATTATGGTAAAATAATTAATACTTTCTAAAGAATTCGGATTTTCTTTGTTGTAAAGCAAAATAGTACGTTATCAATTCTGTCAAAAAAAAAAAGTCCTCAAAAAAAAAAAAAAAACTGTCAAAAAAAAAAAATATCCAATCTAAAGATCCTAATTGGGCTAGTGTGCAAGCATAGCTGCCGGCCCGTTAGCAAATTTTGTACAAGATCTGGTACTCAACAGGCCTATTATTCTGAAGCCCACATTGACTCTAGGCATATGGGCTGTTGGCCCATTGGGTCAAAATGACTAAATATTTTCAGTAATATAAGATGAATAGATGATCTTTGAATGCACTGAAATTCATCTAATAATTTATAGACATATATGCTCAGGTATAGTTGTATCTCGTAAGTATTGTATTTCAATTGAGATTTAGTTTTGGTTCTTCATGCCCTCAACTTGTGGTCAATTTTAGCCTTTAGGTGTAGACTTTGGACTTGAAGTTGTGGGTTTTAGATAATTGGATGAGTTTTGGAAACTTGGAGTTGAACAGCCTCAGAACTTATTAAATGTTAGTTATATTAATATTATAAAAAAGAAAATAAAAACACTAGTCGGGCCAAAATTGGCTTGAGCTGATCGGCACGTGATCAAGCCTGAATCCCGGGCTGCACGAGCCGATCAATTGGGATAGTGGGAGAATTCATTCTCGTATAAAAGTCCGAACTTGTAGAGAGGGTAGGGAATAATCCATTTATTTAATTTCCCCCAACACTCTCCCTCACTCGTGGGCAGAATCATTGTCTCCGCATTCTGGGGAGGAGACCCAACGAGTGGACAATTTAAATGGGTGGAGTGCATCCATAGGAATCGTAACTCAGGATCTGGGCGAGCCTAAGCTCTGATACCATGAAAAATTTTATCTTATCTAAAAGTCCGAACTTGTAGAGAGGGTCGGGAATAATAATCAATTTATTTAATTTTCCTCAACAGATTGGTTCAATTTTTTTACTCTACTCCCGTCAAAATTTATCCAAATTAAAAATTCTAGTGAAAAAATGTCAAGTGGTCTATATTTCTATGTGAGATTGAATTCATTCGTGTGTTTTGTTTTTTCCATCTTTTTTGCGATTCAAGCATGATGATGGCAAATTATTTTAATATATATTAAAGGGGAGTGTGAATCCTATCCAGCTTGTAAAACGTTTGGTGGGTTACGTAAGGGTCTTTTCAAACACTATAGCATAGTGTATGAAATGTTTTTTTTTTTAAATTGATGTGATTCAAATTTTTCTGATTTAAAAAAAAAAGCACTTCTCGTAGTTGAGTAGTAATTAAAAACAGACATGTATAACAAACTAACATTTAATATCAACAACATAAACATAACACTTTCTCAATATGCTGCACTTAAGGAGCCCGTTTAGAAAAATTTAGAGAAATTTCATGAATATTGAGTGAATCATAACTAAGCAAAATAGTTTTATAAGATAATAAGAGAAAGTGATTTTCTAAGCATTCACGGTGATATACAACTAATAAAGCAAACCAATCCCTCTATATACTAATAGAGAGTTTTTTTTTTGATGATGTGTCATCTTGTGATTAATTTGGATGATGTGTCATCTTGAGGTTAATTTGGATGAGAGGGTATATTTTATTGTATTGATATGTTATTTTTTTATTGGTTTGTAGCAATATGTGGCATCCATGTGGCATTTTAATATGTAGTTTAATAAAAAAAATTACAATTACTAAAGTTTGAACCATGCACATCTTAAATTATATTTATGTTACTTAAAAACTAAGTTAATCTATAAAATTTTAAATATCTTGAATATTTATTTTATTGAGCATAACTTTTTTGTATTAACCTTTTTTTATATCTAATATTTTATCATACATCGATTTTGAAAACATTACTCAACAAACTAATATGAAATTTATACTTCATATGTGTCGCATTATTGTGAATTTCGATGATGTGTCGCCTAATTAAGAAAATGTAAAAAGAAAATAATGAATTTGATCTATAGATAATGATGACATGTCACAATATAATTATTTTCTAATTATTTAGATAATTAAAGTATGTATGAATGCTATAAAATGTGTAATTAATATTTATTATTTTATATTTTACTTATTTAACTTCATTTTTATTTTTATATGCTTAATTTCATTTATTTTTTGTTTAGTTAATTTTTATTTTGACTTAATTTAATATAAGTAAAATATTCAATCTAAATAAGGCCTCATCAACTAAAAATTGAAATTGTATGTCCTTTCACATAACGAGGATTCAATCTCAATTATGGTCAAATATTTGGCCATTTTGAGATGAGCTTCAATTTGGTTTATGCATAAATTAAGTAAACAAAGTTAATGTTGTAAGCTAAGTCCGGACGAGTAAGTGTTAAATATTGCAAGGCACCAACAAGACTACGTGTGAAAGTACCGGGATCATGTAATGTAGAATCATTTGTTAAGACCAATTTGGTTTTTGTTTCAATAGCAACTTGTTCTCTCATTGGTTGACAATCAAGCATTCCACTTTGTTCTAAAATTGTCATGGTATAATGAGTTTGAGACAAATGTAAAAGCCCGAGATGCTCGAGGTGATTTCAATTCCAAGAAAGTGATAGATAGGTGAGGTTAGATCCTTCATTGCAAATTCATGACCCAAAAACATCAATCAAAAGTCGAGTTAAACATAAGGAATAAGTTTGGAATTAGACCCATGTGAAGAAGCATATCATCTACATATAAGAGCAAAATTAGTGTGCCATGGTTTATTTTTTTTTTATTAAGAATGAAAAAGAGACGATCTGCATCGGAAAAATCAAGTGTAGAAAAAACCAAGCTACAATGAAAACCTTTATGAATTAAAAAATTACTAAACTTGGTTTTGGTTTTATCAAACCAAGCACGTGGAGCATGTTTTTAAACCATATAGAGAACGATTTAGTTTTGGTAAAAACATAGTGAGGGAAGCCGAGGATCGGGCATTCAAGAAAGTGATAGATAGGTAAGATCCTTCATTGGTCCCTAAATATGTCATTTTTACATATAAGAGCAAAAGAGTGTGCCATGGAGGAATGCAATGAAAACCTTTTTTAAAAATTACTAAGTTGTCGAATAGGCCACCCTCGCATTGATAAGGTAACAACAATAACCATACGTCTAATTGAATACTTGATAAGGTAACAACAATTATTGTACTTGGGAGAGAATGTTTCTTTATAGTCAATCCTATCTATTTGTTGAAATCCTTTAGCAACAACCCTTGCCTTTAGACGTTCAAGTGTACCATCAACCTTAAATTTGGTTTTATATACCCACTTGGAGCCAATGACATGCATATTCGAAGTACGAGGGGCAAGAGTCCAAGTTTGGTTTTGATGAAGAGCATCGAGCTCATCCTGCATAGCTTTCCGCCAACCCTCATGTTTAAGTGCACCTCTAAAGTTGTTAGGTTCACGAGGAACAGATGTAGTTACTAAAGTTAAAGCATATTTTGGATTTGGTTTAACAATGTCAGATTTCAAGCGAGTAACCATGCGATGAGTGTGGCTCGGTTCAATAGCATCATGAGGTGTGGGAACAAAAGGAAATTCTGGTGGTGTTGGAGGTGGGATGCTTAGGTTATCAATAGAAAGAGAAGGGGGATGTGGACTAATAGTAGGATGTTCTGGTGGTGTTGGAGGTGAGTCACTTAGGTCATCAATAGAGAGAGAAGGGGAATGTTGACTACTAATTTGTGCCTCATTATGATCATAAGTGATCTCTTCAGAATTGAGTTCTAAAATGGAGATGGGATTTGTTGGGGAAACAACATCAAGTTGAGTAGCTATATGGGTGGAGTCTAAGGAGATGTCACTAGAGGCCTCAAGGTAAGAAGTAGCGGGTGGATGGGAAGAGTCAGAATTAATGGTTATGGGCTCCTCAATATGTAGGAATTGTTGTGAGAGGTGAGTTGGATCAGTAGTGTCATGGGATCCATCAATTATTGCAGATTTGTTCAACCATTCATCAAATATTTTGCTAACTTGTGAGGTCGATGGTGGCTTTGATGTCATATTTTTATAGGGAATTGTGAGTTCATAAAAAACCACATGTCGTGACATGAACGTCTTTTGACTAGAAGGATGATAACACTTATATCCTTTGTACTACTCACTGTAGCCTATAAAGACACAGAGAACAGTCTTAGGATCAAACTTGTTGTTTTTAGTATCCCATGTGTAAGGAAAACATTTTGAACCAAAACCTCGAAGATGAGAGTAAGTAGGGTGTGCTCCATGCAAAATTTGGTATGGAGAGTCAAAGTTTATAAAAGAACTAGGTAATCTATTCATTAGGTAAACTGCAGTAGAAAGAGCTTTGACCCAAAATTTAAGAGGTAAACCAGAATGAAAAAGCATAGTCATACCAAGTTCTCTAATAATAGGATGTCTCCGCTCTACCATACCAGTTTATTCAGGAGTATAAGGACATGATACTTGATGCAAAATACATTCGTTTTGAAAATGAATTTTCAGTTTATTGTTAATGAACTCTCCTTCACCATCTGAATGAAAGATTTTTATTTTTTTTGTTAAATTGTCTATCAACATATTTTTCAAAGGCAATGTAAGCATTAAAAAAAATCAAATTTGTTTTTAAGCGGAACAAACCAAATATACCGAGAAAAATCATCTACAAAGCACGAATAATATTTAAAAAAACCAATTGAGAGAGTAGGAGAAGGACCCCAAAGATCACAATGTATTTTTTCAAATATAGAACCACTAGAATTCATAGAAATATTAAAAGGGAACTTGCTCAATTTTCCAAATTGACAACTATCACAGAAATGTTGTTTCTTATTAGAACCTTGAACACTAATAAAACCTTTACTCTTAAATAACTTATGAGAAGCTATTTGTGGTTGTCCAAGACGTTGATGCCATACATCTGTTGGGACAGACTGAAATCTATGTGAATAATGCAACTCAGGAGTCTCGGGAATCACATAAAGATCACCCTTGCGTTGGCCTCTGATCCTTACCTGCCTTGTTTCTCGGTCCTTGACAAGAAAATCATTATTGTCAAATTCAAATTTTAACGGAGATTGATCAGTGAGTTGACTAACCGATAATATTTTTTATTTTCAAAGAAGGTACTAATAAGACGTCTTTTAAAACAATATGGGTATTATTTTGTTTGATTGTGCTATCACCTATACCATGAATTGGAATAGATGAACCATCTCCAATCAAAACAGAGTTTGAACCCATATATTGTTTTAAATTTCTTACCATACTTTTGTACCTACCATATGGTGGGAGGCTCGGTATCGGTAGTCCATTCAGTCTCAGGCAAAGTGTTGTATAGTGTTCATAGCAAGCGTTTGAGCGATCTCTTTTAGTTTTTCTTTCTTTCCAAGCACCACCAACATATTTTAGCAACGTGTCCCTTACCATTGCAATGTTGGCAAATTTTATTTTCATACATTGCTCTTTCTTCTGGTGTCATGAGTCTACAACCTGGAGGGGCGGGACAACGAGAAGATTCGGACTGGTTCGGACGCCCCTGTCCGGCATATGTTCGTTGATTTTGGTGATGTGATCTTTGATAAGAAGTTGGAGTAGAAACTTGAGCTTGAAATCCACGACCGATGGAATTAAAATCGGAATGACGGCATTGGTGTTGCCCCCACAAAGGCAAAAACATTGTTTTGACTCTCTTCTTTACCCCCAACTGAAAACATTTCCATCAGTGCTCCATGGTTTCTTAAATGATCTAGTAGTTCAGCAAATGTTGGTCTTGGAGACTTGAGCATTGTTGTTGTGAAATCAAGATAAGAGGGACCAAGACTTGTACATAGCATGAAGACTTTATCTTCATCTGAGATGGAATGTCCGATTGCGCTAAGCGAATCCAAGATACTTTTAAACTGACGAACATGTTCAGAGATTGATGTTGCGGCATCTCGCCTAAGAGTCATGAGTTGTTGTCGAAGAGCGTAAGCCCTTTCTTGAGAATTCTGCGCATATGCATTTTCCAGGGCTTTCCAAACTACATGGGTGGAGACTTGGAGTCAACCCATAGTGCTTATTAACCATCCCCGAAGTACTCGATCAGTCTTTTTCCATGTTGTATACTCAGGATTTGTCTCCAACGGATCCTTATCAGATCTCGTTTCACCAGAAATCTCCTTAAACTGTGACAGAGCTTTACCTGTAATGTGATCAGAGAGATCGTTAGCTTCGGCAAGCGTCAACGCTTGTTCACGCCAAATTGGATTGTTGGATTGTTCAAGTCTCTGTGTGATAAAATTTAAAACAACATTGTTGAGCTTTAGCATTTTGGTGGTTTCGTCAATTTTCTATATTGGAATAGTGGGCTGAAAGAAAGTATTTGTATTTGCATGATTTGGAATGAGTTTATGAATTTCTTTGTTTTGATCACCAGAGGCTCTGGATACCAAGAGAAATTTCATGAATATTGAGTGAATCATAACTAAGCAAAAGAGTTTTATAAGATAATGAGAGAAAGTGATTTTCTAAGCATTCACGGTGATATACAACTAATGAAGCAAACCAATATTTATACTATACAAGAGATGCCTCATCAACTAAATAAATATAGAATAATTGTATGTCTTGGGAGGAAATCTCGTATGATTGCACAGTATAATTCTTGACAGCAACAAATTCCCGTGAAGAGCTCCTTTAATTGCCTCAATCTCAATCAGGGTCAAATATTCCATATGGTTCACAACTGAGTAATCCTTAATTTCCTCAAATCTCAATCAGGTCAAATATTACATATGGCTCACAATTTACTCAAATCTTCTATATGATTGACAGCTGTGTAATCCATATTTTTGGGGCAAGACTTGTGGAATTATAAACTTTCTAGACTCAACTCGTTAACTTCGGATTCATCGGGAGTCAGCGTGTGATCGTTAATACGTTTGTCACCATTGATAACAAGGGAAGTGAAGAACTATTCCTCAATTTACATTGTTTGTTATTATTGATATAGTTTTCCTCAGGCCCATTGGTCCGCAATTCAATTCCTCATTTTATGTGAATTTTCTATACCACCTCTCATGTGTTATTTGTAATACCAAAAAATATCCCTTCAAATCTATCTTATGATTTCATATTCTTTCAAATATCATACCACTAAATAAACAAATCATATTAATTTGTAAGAAAATCTACAAAATGTCATTACAGGTCAGCGTTTTATTCATTGAGTTACAAGAAAATTGGCAAATCCCAGAACTAATAAATAGTCTTTTCCCAATATATAAAATAACAAACGAATAAAAGAATTAATAAATAGTCTTTTCCCCTTATTTGGTAAAGGATAGGTGGATTATAATTTATCTCTGCTGTCCCTCCTGGACCTCCTCCTTGACCACACCCACCCCAATAGTGTTCATAGTCTTCACTTTGAACCTATCAACTTTAATTTCCTCCAAAATATCACCATTTACACCTCTTCCTCTACTAATAAAATCACCTAATTCATCTTCACTCTTGTCACCCTTATTCAATTTTCTTGCGATCTTTTCCAACATGTCTGAACCGGGTTTTCCGTATAAATCATGTACCCCTTTTCGGACTAGTCTACTCGAAACCAATTTCTTACACATTTCGTGCCCTTTATGATCGACTTCTTTCAACAATTCTTTCAATATATGCATGTGATCTTCATCCGATTCGTCGCTTCTCCACGAGTTCTCTTCGATTCGATCCACATATTCGTAATAAGATGTTGTTGGTTGGTATTGAAAATGTTGTTGTGGAACCTCGTATGTTTCCATGCCTTTTTTAAGGTTGAGAAACACAAATTTATGGTGCTATTAGGGAATTCAATATAAGTGAATTAATTTCACTCCCCTTTATAAGTTCAGACTTTTTAGATGAGATAGAAATATTTTGGAGAAATTGATGTATATGTTTGTATGAATGAATGTTTTTGATGAGTGGATAAATATTGGATATGGAATTTGGTTGTGATTATGGCTGCAGTAGTATACATGCACATATATATAAGCAGATGAGGTTCTAAGAATGGGGATCAGTTGAATAATCAAAGTTGGAATAAATCAAAGATTCAAAATGTTTCTAGCGTACGTAAATTAAGATTGAATAATAATGTTTTAATGATTCTAATGAATTCCTCTGATACTTTTTTCTAGTCAAAGTGCTTAATTTTTGACCTCGCCCAATGTCTGACCGAGTAATTAATTAATTAATTGTTTTTGCTTTTAAAGATAGTTAATTAAATTATGGCTTTTGCATGGACCATCATTTTAATTTAGATTTAAGATGAGATAATTAATATTATTTTTTAAAAAAAATTTGAACAAATTTCATCCAGTAAAGTTCTAAATAATAACAATTCACACAGTCAAATTTCCTTAATTGAGTACACGACTTTGTATGTTTTGTCCTTCTATACTTTTTCCTTTTATATATTTAACCCTCATATATAATTATTTATTGTAAAACGTATGAATTTATTCGTAAAAACGTAAGCTGCCGTGACTAATACGAAACTAAATAACTTTGGAACAAGACATCGCGATCAAGTCCAAAGCTTGATTTATTAGATAGACAAAAATAAGGATTTGACCATTCGAATGAAAAAATTCAAATTATTTTTAATTTAATTAATTGTAAAGCAGACACGCTGCGACTCATTTCTTGAAGTCACTTGAGACATTTGACTCGAGTTCTGGAATTCTTGATAACTGGGGCATGGCTGCTCAATTTTGAAGGCAAATAAATTCAGAAATTTCAATATTTCCATATCAAAATTCCGTAAACAAGATAGAGGATGAACGAAGGGAATATCTTTTCAAGGCAATTATATTTATTTCGGTAAATATGCTCTTCAGGCGCTTGAGCCATGCTTGGATCACATCTAGACAAATCGAAATGGGTCGGCGAGCAATGACACAAAATGCACACCGCGGTGGAAAAATATGGGTCCCTATATTTTCATATAAACTAGTTACAATAAGACCTGCCGAAACACGTATGGGCTCGGGGAAAGGATCCCCTGAATATAGGCTCATGTGTGCTTGTACTCACTATTCACATGAATTTTTTTAAGGTGATATTTGGTATACTTACATTATTATTTAATTGCAATCAATTGATCTCAAAATAATTGATAATTAATCTAGAAGAATTAGAAATAATTTTGTTTTCAAAGAAAACATGAGAGAGAAATCAAACATGTCTTTGTCTCTATAACGATACAAAAAGAATCGAAAATGAAACCAAACTGCTTTGGTGGGAAAAAAAAGGTGTGCTATATCCCCGCCAAAAAATAATCAAATAAACAAAGTAAAATCAAAACAAAATGAATTATACTCAGATACAAAGGTCTTTCAAATTTCTCTCATTTTTCATTTTTCATTTACATTGTATGTTCCCAAGTCCCAACCTTATATCATGCGCAACACTTTCTTGGGTAGGTTATCTGTAAATTGGAATCGCACGTAATAATTATTTTAGAGTGTGACTAATACATATATAAAATATTATTATTTAACAAATAAAAATATTTTAAAACATTTCGTATGAACAATACTGATAATTGAGACACTTGTGTTAACCTCTATATATATGACTATATACAAATCGAATCCAAAATGGAATACAAAAAATGACACAATCGAGGCGTGTTAGCCAGAGGGACGAGCATACGACACCACAGTGTAGTAGGTTTGAGTAACAGTAAGCACGAGCAGAACAAGCGCGGCCATGGCCGATACAAACGACCAAGGCGTCCTAAAATACGTGTACTTGAAGCTCGCCCAATGCACATGCCAATGGTTCCTATAATAATCGTTCACCTCATTGAACAACTCCGATAGGTAGCACATGTCGATATCGAACGACACATCTTTCCCCAAATTGTTGATAAACTTGGCGATCTCCGCATCCGTCCCGAAGTAATTCTCGACGATGTTCTGATCGCACAGGTACTCGACGTCCCTGGCGGTGTTGATGAGGCAATCGAGGAGCGTCGCGTACGTGGTCATGTGCTTGGAGCAGGACCGGTGGCACTGCTCGTACGCCACGCAGTTGAGAACGAACGAGCTCGTGAAATCGTCGATGGTGATGGTTGGCATGTGGATCACGCCGCGGTGGAATTTGATTACCAGGAAGCTGTCTTCGTTTCCGGCGTGGAGCTTGATTCCGGCACGGCGGAGCTTCGAGATGCAATGGATCGGGTGAGTGTTTGTGTATTTGCTCTCCGTTGGCTCTGAGTAGCCCTCCGGGATGAAGCTTGATCGGAGGAGGTCCAGGATGTGTTTTCCGGTGAGGTTTTGGAATTTTCCGACGAACTCGTCGGATCTCTGTAACGCGTTGTTGAAGAATTGGAGCGTGATTGTGGACAGTGTGGGACCGGGATCCGGATCCGGATCCGGATCGTGATTTCGGGTTAAATCGAATAGACATTGGAGAACGAAAAAGGGGATCTGGTTCTCTAACCTAATTAAATCCCTAAGAAAAAAGGAATAAATCCAGGAGAGAGAAAGCAGGGGATCATCAGCTTCGAAAGCAACAACACCCCCAAATTTCCGAAACAATTCGATCACAAAACATCCATCAACAACCAGAATTTCAATAAATTCATCGATGGTGAAATCAACGCTCGCGGAGTAACACTCTCTGGCTTGCGCCTCGAGAGGCTGCACGGCTTTCATCAGATCTTCTAACCCTAACCCCCTGCGCTGCATACGCTTCAATAAATTGCCGAGAAATCGCCATTTGTGCTCCTTCGATCATTTTCAGGCGGGGATCGCCGTGGTGGAAGGGGCCGACGGAGACTATGAAGGGCTGGTAGCAGCGGCCGTTGATCTGGATGTAGCTTTCGGGCACTTTGAAGATGCAGCAGGCGCTTTTTCCGGCGGAGAAGGTGAGGATCCGCGGCGTGCCGGCGAGTTTCTGCTGCATCCAGGTTAGTCGATCCTTGTTGACTTGCCATGTTTGGATGGCCTGATCGTCGGTTTCGTTTGCTTTAACTGAATTGTTGACCATGTTCATGGATTGATGGTGTTTGATTTCAGGGGGAATAAATTATTTCAATTTGTTCGTTGAATTGAAAATGGAGAAGAGTTGTTGGGTTAGTTTAAAAAATGGTAGAGAAAAAGTGCAAGAGACGTGGATATACCAGTAGCAGCCAAATTACTATCATTCCTTCATTCTTTTTTTCTCACTTTCTCCTTTCTTTCTAACTTAAAAAATTATGCATGTCAAATTATAATATCCTTCCGTCACCCACTCGATTTGGTTATTTACATTTTTTTTACAGTAAAAAAAATATATTAATAAGGGTCAAGGACCCGAAAGAATACAAAGAAAATAAGGGTATATCTGTTTTGGGCTTATAGTGGGAGGGAGAAATCCTGAACTTTGAAATCTAGGATTTTAAAATCCTAATAAATAGTAAAATTGTATGTTTGTTTTGAGATTTTATAGGGTAGAATTATATAGGATTGTAAAAAAGTTGATTGATTTTTATTATTATATTATATAGTAATTACTAAATGATTGAGTATTGTGTTGGAAATTGTGTAAAAGTGATAATATTATTATTAATGGGAATAGGTGCAGTAGGGTTTAGGTTAGGTTTTAAATTGGATTTTGAAATCCTAATTTTAGTATTGTATTAAATGGGTATGTGAAATTGTAAAGTCCAAAGTCCGTCCGAAATAGTCTCAAAACAAACATAAAGAATACAGAGATCAAATCAGTGTAATATCAACAACCTAAAACCTCTCTCGGTTTCCATAATCACTCCGAATAAGAGAAATTTCGGATTTCACTAATCCTAACCGACAACCAACTCCACATTTTTGTTTTAATCTCCATTCTCCTCAACAATTTTATCCAACACAACCTCATCACTTCTAAAATTACGAGCATTTCTCCAATTCCATAACACCCAAACAGTACAAAGTCAAAGAGAGGTAACATACAAACAACCATTCTTACCTGGGAGAATCCCGCCATGACTAAAAAGATGAGTCAACGGACGATTGTGGTTGATCATAGGGGAATTGAACTACTTATTTATTATTTGCACGTTATTTAATATATAAGTTGTTTATTAGTATTTGAGCAGATAAAATAGTTCTTAATTGATAATAAGGATTAAATTTTTTGTAGTCATGTAACTTTGTATCGTTTTGAAATTGGTCTCGATTGTTTTGACTTTTTAATTTTGGTCATGTAAGTTTTTTAAAATTTTGAAATTGATAATTTTCACCTGCTTCAGCAGGTAAACATCACATATGTAATTATTTTATTTTTCTCTTTAATTTCAAAGCGCCACTTGAATTTTTTTAATCCTAATAATTTAGGTAGAGTTTAAAACAATTTGTATATCAAAAGACAAAGTGAATCAAGTCGATTTACTAGGTCTAAACTTACAAAAAAAAAATTAAATCAATAACCGCAGAAAACAACTCTCTCTTCCTAAAAAATACGAAAAAAAATCCCTATACAAATTATTTGGATTAAAAAATTTAGGTGACATTTCGAAATTAAAGGAAAAAATAAAATAATTACATAGGTGACGGTTACCTGTTTGGTGACCTGCTTTAACAGGTTAAAGAACCAATTTCAAAATTTTGATAACTTACAGGACCAAAATAAAAAAGTCAAAACAATTGGGACCAATTTCAAAACGAAGCAAAATTACAGGACTACAAAAAATTTAAACTCTTGATAATATTATAATTTTTTTACGTTATTATTACAAATAGGCTGGAAATGTTTATACGTATACTTATTTTGTTTGTCTGTAATATAGTAATAACTAGTTTAGTGCCCGATTGTTACGCGGTTTTCTAATTAAAAATTGCAACATTTTCAATAAATAATATATTTAATAATTAAAAATATAAATATGTGCATAAATGCACTACATATGAATTAATAATTTTTTAAGGTGTATATTAGTAAATTTTCTTAAACCTTTGAATAAGATTATTGTGTCAAATATTATTTATCCATGTTAATATAAAGTTGAAACCTACAAATCAAAACAAAATAAATCGACTAAGAAAAGACTAATAAATTAATTAACATGTAATAATAAAAAAAAGTGAATGAATTATAATATAAAATATCTTTGCCACATAAATTATCTTAAGATATACATAAGAGCAATTATAAAATAAAATTATTTATTAAAAAATTAATAATTGAATATAATTCACACTAAGATAAAATACATTTAGAATGAATATTTTATTTAAGTCAAACAAAAATTATCAAAAAAAAAGATAAATGAATAATATTATATAATTAAATAAAACATAAAATAATAAATATAAATTACACATTTTATAAAAATAACACATAAAAATGACATGTGTACTCAAATTTCTCATTGAATGACACATAAGTTAAATTAATATGGAGTTGACACATCATCGAAAAAAAAAACTCCCTATTAGTATATAGAAGGATATATAGGAAATTGTTTAGGATATACAAAAATAGAAGTATACATAGGATTTGTTTTTAGTGACATGTATGATTTATTATGAATGACATGTACACTAAACTTCTCCTAAAATAACACATATATTAAATCAATGTAAAGTTGACACATCATTAAGAAAAACTCCCTTTAATAATAGGGGGGATTTTAAGCGGGAAAACGGCTTTCTTTCATTTTTGGTTTTGGTCCTCTTTTGTCTTTTCATATACATACATTGATTCTTTAAAGTTGTGAATATTTTAATCATACTTTTCTCAGTTGGGGGTAAATTTGATTAAATTTGTAGCACAGGTGCAAAATTGGTGATGATAAGCATTAATTGGTTAACACATCCACTAAATTAACGGATAACCAAAATAACATTTTTTCCAAAAAATCATAAGACAGCGTCTCGTACAAGATTTCCCACTTTGAATTTAACTCTTTTATCACAAGAAAAAGGCTGGAAGAACTCGAGACCGTTCACGGAGTGATTAGCTAATCCTTTACCATTATATTTGATACCTAATCTTTCTTGGAGCATCAACTGTATTCTTTGCTTTTTTTGCATATGATGGCTGCCTAGGAGATCTTGGAATGACCTGTAACTGTTTTTTCAGGGTATATCTTATGCCCAAATTAATAATATATATTTTTCGCCTTTCAAAACAAAACAAGAAAATAAGAACTATATATTAGGGAAAGATATCATCTATCCCATATTTTATGTCTCATTATACAGATAAATGACACGTGAAATGTTAAAAAAATATCAACAAACCTTTGTAATTTTGAATCCATATGTTAAATATTTAGAACGTGGAATATAATTGAAACATGAAAAAAAAATTACAATAGAATAGATATGATATATAAGAAGTTAAGAACACCTATCAAATAGCACGATTGGCTTAGACTTAGGTGAGTTGGCGAATCAATTTATTTACAAGTGTTTAGGGAAATTAAATAAATGAATTGATTTTCACCCTCTTTATAAGTTCGAGCTTTTAAATGGGACGAAATTCTTTCATGGTATCAGAGTTTAGGCCTCCACCCATTTAAAGTGTCAACTCGTTGGGCCTCATATCCAGAGGGCAGGGGCAGTGGTTTGGCCCACGAGAGAGAAAATATCGAATGAAATTAAATAAATAAATTGATTCCCACCCTCTCTACAAGTTCGAGCTTTTAGATGAGACAAAATTATTTCACACGTAAGGACCACTATGGCATAAAAGTTGAATCCTATTATATCTTTGGATTATCATAGCACATAACTTCTAATTTCAACAAATAATCCTCATATAAAAGTTAAAAACTATATCAGAAACAAAATTTGAGATTGTTATAAAATATTTTCTAAAATGCGTAACCAATATATTTTTTTTGTTCGATTCTCATGTTCCACATTTCGTATTCCATTGGTGTTCCACCAGCTGGATTTTCAACATATGAACCCTAAATATAGTGGTTCGTTAGATTTTTTTTTATTATTCCATTTATTATCTATTAATATTATGAAATATAAAATAAAATATAAATTATGAAATAAATGATCTCATTCAATACTTTCGAATTTGAGATTGACCCTTGAGATATTTTAATTCGGAAAGATGTATTGTTGAGAAGTTTAAATATATGAGTTTAGGTTCTCACAAAAAGAAAGAAAGACATACATGAGTTTAAAGTTTAAACAAATGCGTTTAATAAATATATTCAACGTAGAACTTATAAATTAGATATAAGTGTAAGAACTTATAAATTATATATTAAATGTCAGGTTAATGTTAGTTTTATTTTTATAAGTTTAAGAACTTATAAATATATTATATATTAGAACTTATAAGTGTAAGAACTTATAAATATATTACTATATATTAGATATAAGTGTAAGAACTTATAAATTAAATGTAAGGTTAATGTTAGTTTTATTTTTATAAATTTCCTCACAAGTCTACTAAGAAATTTTGTTTATTTTTAATCAATTTAAAAAATAAGAGCCCACTTGGTATGACTAAAGAATTGTAATGGTATTTGGTATCATTGAGGGGTCAATAAAAAAAGGTTATTGATTGCATTGTTATTATTATTTGTTATAACATCAATAATATGTGTATCGTGTGAGCTTTTTGAGTTAGAGAGGTGAGACAATCAATTGCTTCACTTTTATTCCCATTATCAATGTATCAAACCTACCAAGCAATATCAATAGAATTAATTCCCATTATCCAAAACCAAACGGTCCCTAAATTGTTTATTTTTAACAAGTTTCATTCAGCAAATTAACTCGAAAGAAACATTTCAAAATAATAAAAAAAAAAAACTCGAAAGAAAACTTTGCAAGTTTAAAATGTTCCAAAACTAACCCCTATATTAAGATGGGCTAAAAGATGGGCCGAAATCATAATCAAAGCCCAAGCCCCAAAGAAGACATTATTTTGGTGTGCGTGAATTATGACGTGTTTTGAAACACTTAAAAAAGCAGTTTGTAAGATTTATTTTCAAAAAAAGTTCGTGAGAGAGCTTTAAAAATAAGTCTTTCGAAAAGTTTTATTTTAAGTTGTTTTCAAAAAACACCACTTTAAAATGATTCATTAAATTCTTTTCCATTTCATGAAAAAATTAAAATGAATAGAAACTCAATATACATTTCCCGCCTATTCCAAACCCTTGTACTAATTTCCCCATTTTTACCATCAGAACGACTCTAATTTTTCAGATCTGATAAACCAATGGAGCCCTTGGCAGCACAATCTGAGCTCGCGATCGAACTCAGCACGAGTCAACACACCACCACCGCCGCCGCCGCAGCGTGGCATGTGTTTGGTCTTTTGCTCAGCCACGGGCGTCCAGTTCGTCCCTCAGAGCTAGCTTCTAGTTGCACGCATTTTTGTCCTACTCCGGAATTCGTACGATTCCTCTGCTTGATCCCTAATTCTCCTCTCCGATTCGTGGATAATCACTTTGTGACGTTCTCACAACTAGGAGTTGCTGCTATTGCACAATTTTTCGCCAATTCCGATTTGGTTACGAGTTACTTGGATTTACCTGACTTTGTGCCTCGGGTGTTGGCGAGTGTTGTGTCAAATGGCGCAGTGAGGATGTATTGTAGGAAAAGGAAGAGGATGATGCAAGAGGAAGATGAGGATTTCCCGCTAATGAAGAAGAGTTATTTCCAGGAAATTAATGGTAAGATTTTCCTGGTTACCGATGCTCTCATGTTTTTATTTTATTTATTTATTATTAACTTGATTGTTTTGGATTTGCGTTTCATTTTGTTTTTACTGGGGATGTAGAGGAGAGGATTCAGAATCAGACGGCGGTGATGATGTCCAGCGTGTTTCAAAGTACATATACTCAAGTAAATTCGAGGCTCTACTTTTTATTGTTCACAGAAAAATTATATGTAGACCAATGCTTGTTAGTTGTTACTGCTTACTCTTATAACTCAATAGATGAAAGGTAATTCAGCAAATAAAGAAGCTTTACTGCTATGTAATTTGCTATAATTGTTGCATACATTTGTATAGCCTATTCTCTTAAACTTGTGATGGGAGAGGTCTAAATGCTTTAACATTGTAGATACCACACTCAAACAGAAAAGTGAGAGTTTAAGTTTAAGATTAATGTACTGATTTCCTGTATTTTGGAGATTTCGGGCAATGATGACTGGATGAGAGTGTCTTCACAACTTAAGTTGAGCTAAGAGGGCCTAATTAACTGTGAACTGGTTCTGAGATTCTAATCTACATTAAGCTAAATTGATGCTGTAGTGCAAGATCAATTCAACTCCTCACTGCAGGTCTTAAGCCAAAAGATCACAGGGAAATGCAAGATTAGCTCATTTCATTTGACCATGCCTGACGTGAGCAGACACTTTTGGTGAATCTACATAATTTTGTGGAAAATGAAAATACATATACAAAATTTTGTTTGACAATTGATTCTCAAAATTCCATTTTTGGTAAAAAATGATCTTGAAATAGGAGGTGTTATGGAGTTGCTGTTGCCTGGTGGCTGGTTTCCATTTTTTTTTTAGCTTTTGCAATATTGTTATTCTTGGATAACCAATAATTGGTTCTAGCTTGCTTCCCAGATGTTCATGTTCCCATAATGATAACAGGGCCTTCTTGTGTAGTCTACCAAACACCATTGCCTATTACAACAATGGTCCAAAAGTGATTATGGGAGCCCCAATAGATGAGTAAACTCACCCTTGATATTTTAGATATCAGTATATCACAGTGTTGAGTGAAATTCATATAGGATGGCCACCCTCTGGAAATGGTATGAGAAAACGGCTGGATGCTCATGAATTGTTCAGTCAGTTGTGTATACTTTTGAGTCCAACTCATGCACTGAGGAGGTTTGAGGATAATGAGGTTCTTATGATCTAGGTTTCTTGTTTGGGGATTGCTTTGATAATGATAATAGCGTTAGTAACTCAAGAAGTAATTTGTGCATTAGTCATTTTCAAGTTCTTTATTTTTACAAATTACAAATTCATAGCTATGTATGTATCTCCATGCATAGCTTTTACGGAAGTCGATGTCAATCTTACGGATAGAACTTAAATCAATTGAATTTCAATTTCAGGAGTTAGTGAGTCACAGATGACAAATAAATTAATTAACATATTCCTCTTATCCAGCGTAAATTATTTAAAAATTAATGGTTTCGTTGTTTTTACTTATGATAAAAATGCATGCAAATGGATTCACTTGCTAATAATGGTACCATCATTTGACTGATTTTTTTGATTGATTTTGAATGACATTAGAACCTACCACGTTTCAGGGTATTGGGACACCATCAAGCCTCCCACCACTCTTCCGAAATGATTGTTGGGGACTCGGGAAAATCATGTTCGGACCTCTCATGCTTAGCAAGCCCAGGCCTGGAAAACAACTCATTCACAAAATTGAAAATTTAGGACATGAACAAAACAAGATTCCGGAGGCAGAAAGTCCTTGTTGTTTACATGAGGACAGTTGTAACTCTTCCATACACAGAATAGTGGCAGCAGAATTTTTAATAAATACTGCGACTTCTGTCCCTCTTCTAGAGCTCTCACATCCACCATGTACAAGTGGTGATTCAGAAGGGAAGAGCAGAACTCCTAACATTGATATTGTAAATCCTGTTGACTGTCGAAATATATGTGCATCATCTAAGTTAGAGGTAGAGCAGAAGACAATTACTCAAGAAAAAAGTGAGGCTGTTAGCCAAGGATGTGAGTCATTACCCAAAGATGTAAATTGTAGAATAAAGGAAGTTATATTACTTGATTCTGATGAAGGCAAACACCATAAGGAAAATAATCTAATGGATAGAACTCATAAAGATGGATCCAATAATAAGGCTGTGCGTTTGGTCTCTGATCACAACGATGAATCAGATGATAGAAAAGAAGCTATCTGTCCCACCACTGAGAACTGCAAGTGCCGTCATGATAAAGGTCTGGAGCAATTTAAAAGAGATAAGGATCAGGCTTTGGAAAATCAAACAAAGTTTTGTTGTAATCACAACATAAACATTAAAGAGAAGATGGAAATATCTGAGGAGAATAGGAGAAAGGCTTCATGCATTCATAAAGTAAGTTCAGATTGAAGATTTCTGCTTTGACAAGTTATATGTGTTTATAGGAAAATAAAATGCCTACTTGTTTTGCACTTTTGCAGAATATTGAGCAAAAACCTTTTCCTGACTTTGAGTCATATATTGTAGAAGAAGAAGAGGGCTCAGGTATCAAAGGCACTAATAGATATCCATATTTTTTTCCAAAACAAAATTTGTTTTACGCGTGTTTCTAATAAGTATTTTGCTTTTATCAACTTGTGCAGGGGGTTATGGTACAGTTTACCGGGCAAGAAGAAAATCTGATGGAGTAATATTTGCAATCAAATGTATGAAACTTATTATGTTATTGTAGTCTTTTTTCTTAATTTGATATCTATGCATGCATGTTCAGTCAAATACATATCTTGTGTCTTATAGTGGGTGTAATTTCTTTATAAATTTATAATGCTATTTACAGCAGATACTCTTTCTTTCATGGTGAACTGGTGGCTGTTCTGCATATATAGATATTCTTAGAATTATATATATATATATACATAAGACGAATGTAATAAAGCAAGTTTTTTCATGGACTGCTTTCACTTCTTTTTATCGTGAAACTTCAATGATTGATCAAATTTTATAAAGGAGACAGAGAACAAAATGCAGGACCAATGATTAAAATAAATAAACACTTCCTGAATAATTATTAATCCATCATTTATATGTCCAACCCTAAAATAGTTCTATATGTTCTTTAATTGAAGTTGCACATTTTTCTTGACTTTATATCCTAAAGAAATAAAATAAATAGGTATTGCATGTGTGTGTGGAGACCCAGATATAATGATTGACCATTTCAAGTTTCTCTTTCATGACGTTTTAATGGTTTTTCAGGTCCTCATGTGAATGCCAACAGATATTATGTAACCAATGAGATCAAAATGCTGGAGCGATTGGGGTAAACATCTGTAACAGATGTTTAATTATTATGTTTTCACAGTATTAAATTTTCGTTTTGTCTAACACTCTTGCTACAATCTGATCTGTTGTGCTTTATGGCAGAGGCAAAAACTTTGTGATAAAGTACGAAAATTCATTTCAGAGTGGGAGTGCTGATTTTGTTGTTTTGAAACATGTTGATCATGACAGACCTGAGGTAAATAATGAGTCATAACTGCTTTAATCTTTCTTTCAGTGTTTGCTGCATGTTTATAACACATTTCCCAACCTGTGGACAGATTTTAAGGAGAGAAATGCATGTTACCGACCTACAGTGGTATGGTTACTGTCTGTTCAAAGCATTAGCCGGTCTACATAACCAGGTGTGAATATGTTAATAAATGCATGTTAAAAAGAAGAAGAAATAATGAACTTTCTTATGCTTACAGGGAATTGTTCACCGAGATATTAAACCTGGCAACTTTCTTTACTCTCGTAAGGTCAATAAAGGTTACCTGATTGATTTTAATCTTGCATTGGTGAGTAAACTTGCTCGTGAAGTTTCCTCTCTTTTTCTTCATTTTTGATTCAAATATATGTGCTCAACTTAACAAATTATCTTGTAATTCACATGTATTATCTTTTAGCAGGATATGCGCAAAAAGTATGGGACGAGTGGTGAGTGTTCTTTACACTTAACTTGTCTTACCTTGTTAGGGATTTGCTAGCAGATAATAATTTCTCCAACTAACATATTGAATGATCAATTTGTTTAATCCAAGGGGGTGCTTGGTTTATAATTCTTCAATGGAATGATAATAGAAATGAATGTAGGGTAATTGTGATGGTTAATGAGAACAAAAGATGGTCAATTCATCTTCATCATACTCCGTTGGATGTAAATAGGCAATGAGACCAAAAATAAGTTAATGACTACCCTATTTTGATTAACCACCTCCTCCTCTAGAATCTTTTCTCCTCAATTATTCCACTATTCCTCAATTAACAGTCATGTTTTATGATCCCAACTTATTCCAAGATTAGAGCAATACACTAAAAATGTAAATATCATTCTCATTATAATTCACTATTTGATGATTCCTATTACCATTCTCATTGAAGATTTTGAACCAAGCGCCCCCTAAAATTGTCAGTTGTGACTAGCTAATGATTATGTAAGATACTCAATTTTTTCCATCTCTATCATATCTTATTTGTTGCTCTCTCTAATCATCCACAGATAGTTCTAGAGTACGACATAGTTCGAATGATCCTTTCCCCGATCCCCAGATGAAACCTCTACCACCTGCAAAGAGTAGGAAGCTAACAAATACATCTTTTGACAAAAAAGTGTCCAAGTCCGTTTTACCACCTGGGAACCTGAAAAAGGAGGTAGACAAAGCAATCAATAGCAGCAGGAATGTCATCAAAAGCCAGGGTGCTGATGGCTCTGGTATAACCTCTGCAAAGGATGCAACAAGCACTCGAACATTACCTGCAGAGAGGTTGAAAGAACCCTTACCAAGCCAAGGTAGGAAGGCATTGTTAAACCTGGCGCATGAAGCCATGCAGGATGGGAATCATGAATCCGGAAATGCTCCAAAATCAAAGAGGAAAAGAGTTGCTGCACCTAATTCTGCTGCTGCTGGAGATGCTGATGCTAGATTTTTGTACACCACTCCGATGCCACTGCATGCCAATGGAATTGCTATTCGTGGCTCTGGATTACTCAAAAACAACAAAGGTTCTCAGTTTTCTCTCCCTCCCCACCCATTTAATATGTAGGCGAGTTGGTAGCAATTTTCGTCTTGTACTTAGTATGTTTGTTTTGCGCGTATAATAAAAAAGTGAATTTAACTTTGGTGTATGTTTGGTTTATAAGATGTAGGTTAGGATTGAGTAAAAGTTGGTGAAAAAGTAAGTGATAGTAGGATTATTATATTGTTGAAAATAAATGTGTGTGACATTAGGAAAAGTAAAAGTATAAGAGAGAATGTAAGAGATTGGAGGTATTATAGGGTTTGATTTTGGCTGATTTCAAAATATAGCTTTTATAGTCCTACAAACAATACGCTTTTGGATTTTGTTAGTAAAATCTTGTGTTCTGTAAGCTAGAAACAAGTATACCCTTAGGGTGGATCCAATATAAATCCTTTTTTTTCCCACTTTATCAATTTTAGTCCTAGTAGTAAGCGATTCTCGGTCAGTTTTGAATTTCCTGCGAAAAAAGACTAATTGGACAAAAAAGACTGAAATTTGACATCCTGGGCCTAAAATTGATAAACTAGAAAGACAAAGGATTATATTGGATTCCACCATAAATTTCAGGACGTAGAACTCAGTAGCTACTTGTAGGTATTGTAATTGAGGTAATGGATCTTAAGGTTCTAAATTGTGTTGTTTGTAGGTGATGGAAAACACAGGCGAGAAGGGCCTTGCGTGGGAACAAAAGGTTTTAAGGCTCCAGAGGTAAGAAACTTGAACTTTTTCCTTTTGTTTCCTTTTTTCTTTAAAAGAAAAGATTTGCGTTAAGGGGTAAATGAAACGTTTTGCTTACTTTGACGGATTAACACCAATACCAAATCTTCGCCCGAGTAATGATGCTTAGAGATGTAATGTTTATAATTTTGCTCTTTCTAATAATAAAAAAGGTTTCAAGAGCTTATGAGCTTCTTTAAAGTGGTGGACAAGGTTTTGAAAAAGATCTTACAATATTTTATTTTCAAAATAAGACATGAGCCTACAAGTTGTTTTTGAAAAAGTGAAGCATCTTATTTTCTGAACTTTTTTTATATTTTCACAAACTCCTCCACATTTTACCATTTTAAGACAAAATTGTCATTACTAACATCTTCAAAAGTTCAGTCGTATTATTTTGTCCCTACACTTCAACATTTTATTTTCAAAATAAGATAAAAACATCTAACAACATGTAATAGCTTATAAGTATTTACATAAGAAGAAACGCCCTCTAAAGCATAGAACTTTTACGAGTAACATCTCCTTTAAACTTCTCCACCTTTGTACAGTTAATTGTTTTCTCCACTTCCTGCATGCATAGAACTTTATACAGATAATAACATTCTACAGTAGCCTTTTTCAGTAATTAAAAAAAAAACATGATTTTATTATGCGGATGGTTGTGATTTCAGATTTAGCTTTCATTTGTTAATTAATTCATGGCTATGGAGACAATCCTGATGGTGAAAATAATATGGGAAGAAATTGAAAATAGAAAATGATTGTATGAATCAGTAAAGAACATGGCTTTAGAGAGAGAAAACTGAACTGTAATAGAGCTAAATCATTATCTCACTTTGCAGGTACTATTAAGATCTCTGTATCAAGGCCCCAAGGCTGATATCTGGTCTGCTGGAGTGACGTTACTGTATTTGATGATCGGAAGAACACCCTTCGTTGGGGACGCTAATCAGTAAGAACTACTTACTCCCTCCATCTCATTTTAATTGTCGTTTAAGGACATTTTACACAAATTAAGAAAGTCTTTACATACCAATAAATATGTGTTATGTCACATCTTTACCCTTTTGTTTATCTAAATGCCTAAATGGTACAAAGTTAACAATTATACATATGCATGAGAGCAGGAACATAAAAGAGATAGCAAAGTTGAGGGGCAGTGAAGATCTTTGGGAAGTTGCTAAACTGCACAACAATGAAGCATTATTCCCAATGGTACAAATACTTCTTCATTTATTTTATCTTTTTTTTTTTTTGAAAATTAACCATTTCTTTCGATACAAACAGGACCTACTGGATGTAAAATACTTGTCGCCCATGAATCTTCGGGATTGGTGTGGACGAAATACAAGGAGACGGGATATCTTTGATGCGATACCAGCATCACTGTTTGATCTCGTGGACAAGTGTTTAGTGGTGAATCCACGACAAAGGATAAGCGCGGACAAGGCTCTTAGACACGAAATCTTCGCTCCGTGCCATGAGGCTCTCCGGAAGCATAGGCGAGGATCGGGACCAGCTGTAAGTAAACTTGGAAATGAGTTTGATGATAAATACAGAAATCATTAAGTCAATTAAGTACATCCATATAAACATTGGCTTCCTGTTCGTATAGTCTTTAATTCTCCTTCATGGCTAGACACACCCACCCTGTTGTTGTTTGTTACAATAGTCCTTGTTTGTAAGGTGTTTAGTTGAAGGAGTTTGCAGAGTCAAATCTATGCACATTAGGTTTTACAAATTCATTTTGTATATTAAAACATGAAATTAAACTGCTACTTCAGCTATAAACTCATTCCACCAAATTTGCAATCTAACAAATTCAATTATTGAATTCTTTCTGAATAATCCGATAGATCCATTTATTACGTTTTTTTTCTTTGTAAATATCCACCAAAATGAAAACGGCAATATAGATACGTAATCCACCAAAATTTCGCCAGAGAAATACAAAAACTTGAAGTATGGTAAAACCAAAAAAAGTATTAGAGTCTCACACATGAGATCGTCTTCCGCAAGAATTAAAAATTTAAAATGTGTTTGGAAATTGATGAGAGTAGTAATGCAGTAGATGCAAAACTGTATCATAAATTGAACCCTTTGGATTGTTAGAATCATCATAAATTTCGTTAATCAATTAAAATTCTTTTATCCAAACGCAACATAAACAAGAATTGCACAACAATCACCTGCATTATGCATGTTCTCAGATGTGGCTCATCCATGTAAGTAAAGAAGTAAAACAAGGAATTAAATAATTCTTTTACCAAAACTCCAAATTTTGCTCTTCTTCACTTTTACATCACAAACTAACCTCTTCACATCAGTAGCCATATTTCCATGACTATTCGACTACTGATGCGTGTTTTCTACGCACATCAAAATCAGATTCTATGGCCTCTCTTTGGAATTCGTCTTCTGAATTTTCTAGAAACTTCGACTTGAATTCCATTGGATCCAGTGCTGCAAGTTCGTTGAATCTACGAAGCTTGAGTTGTTTTGTTCCTACATATATAGTTCGACAAAAACAATATTGTCAAAATCGGACCCGTGAAGCATACAGCCAATTCTTGTAAATGCATAACGAACAAATTCCAATAAGAAGGACACTATGAATTGAATGGAAAACATGCTTATATATACGTGTAATACATAGACCATTTATAGCTTCAAAACAATCCCTCTACGTATAGACTATTTTTTTTGTAATTAAATTGAAGGAACATGACAATCAAGAAAGCCTACACCACCACATTGTGGGTACTACAACTAATTATTGACATCTTATTAGACGACCTTTAATAAAGACAAATGTAGGTCACATTTAATAAATATTGATGTGCAAGTTATAACAATAGTAAGAAAGGTAGACCCACTAGTGTTTTAATCACCTTTTGATGCTACAAGTAACCGGTACCAGCTAATATGATAGAGAAATAGATAACCTGTCAATATCTATAAATTATGAAAAGACACTTGCATTTGCGTGAGGCCGATCTACCGATTAAACAGAAAGATAAGTTGGACATCGACGCTTTTAACATTTTGGGAGGGATGAATGTGATTTTCTTTATTGATTGCACTCGCCTCGCATACTTGCAGGCCGCCTCGATATGAGTTTTATTATAAATTATATATGGACTTTAGTTATGCACATCATGAAGTTGTAATAAGTTATAGTAATACGTTATTAATCACAAACTTCCACATTAATTTCTCATTACCCGTCTTTGGTTCTAAGAAATCAAATCTATTAAATTCATTTACGCAAAATAAATTATTAAGGTGCCACTTAATTTTTAATTAAAATGCAGTAAAAACATCATTTTCTAACAAGTAGTGTACGCATCTTGATCACCACAATCTTACACACATGTAGTTAATTTGATTATTTTGTTTCAATTTATATAATTTCATTACTTATATTCTCATAGCATACACTGTTATAGGAGAATAGGTGATGGAATCTATACAATTTAAATATACTCATCTAATATTATTAAAAAATAATATAAACAAATTAATTCCACCCCTCAGTAGAGGTGTGAAATTTGTACATATTATTTTCCTAATACTCAACAACACAAACAAAAGACAGAACAAGATAATACATACAAGGTATATTGAAATTGTTCTTGCAATAATGTCTACCTGAAACGAGATGTCTAAACATTTTCAATGAAGTGAGTTAGGCCTTGAGCTTCCTCTCATGCCATGAAGAATGGACATCAATGACACAGAATGTTGCTTCTTTTGGTACTGTCTTTTTCACTTCCTCTACACATGAGGGGTTGCAATCAACGAGTTCAATCTTATTAAGATACTCTCCGAACTTCCCCTGAATCTTTTTTTATTTGTAGGAGTTTTTTATTATTAAGCTCTTAAGATCTTTAAAGGCACCACATCCAAATTTCCAGTCCACCATATCAGTGCTGCGATTACAAGAGAATCTAAATTAATGAATACTCTTTCTTCAACCTCCCAGTTTGGACCTTGAAAAGCGTAGTTTTTCAATTTGAGCACACTAAGATTTGGCAATGAAGCAATCTTGTTCATTTCTTTCCAAGAATATCCCAACCTGCTCAAACTCAAATTTCTCAAATATTGCGATGGGATATTTGAAAACGGAGCAACAGGGGGAACAACGACAGGATTGACGATGACACATTTAAGTGAGCGTAGCATGTCAAGATGAGAAATATGAGCAAAACAACTCAAAGGTTTACCATCATTGACGGGTGCCAATTCAATTTGAATTCTTAACTCCTTTAGGTTAGGAACTCCTTTAAGAACGACCTCAGAACAACTGCGGGCACTTACATTTAAAAGTGTTGATAAGCTTTTCAAGGAAGCGCCACAAGGATCTGGTAAGTCGCTTCCCGTGACTTGAAGGTGTTTTAGTTCTTTCAAGCTCCATATCTCCACAGGTAAATATAATTGGTCCTTGCAAGATATGATGCTTAGGTGTCGATCGACAATAAGGAATTGAAGATATAAGAGTTGGGAAATAGAAGGTGGGACCATTCCATTCGAAGTAAGAGCAAGGTACCTTTGAAGAGAAAGCACATTTGTAAAAGTCTAGGTAAATAAGTGTAGCTTGGAAGTAGTACCTTTGATATTTCATCATATACGTCAATGAAAACTTGATGATTTTTTTTTATTGCAACCTCGTTCCAGTACTCCAGGGTCTTCTTCTCTTTGGAGAGCTTGCAAGCAACCGCAACAATTGTAAGAGGAAGACACTCACAATTCTCCGAAATTTTCTTTCCAGATTTCTCAAATTGAGGAGGACATGATTCTCCATAAAATACCTTTTGCAGAAGGAGGTCCCAGCTTTCTTCTTTATTCAATAACCGCATTGGTATGACACTGACGATAAGGTGACCTCGACCTACATTTATTTGTTGTACCCTACTTGTAAACAATATTCGACTTCCACTTTGCCGGTGAAGAAAAGGATGTTCTAGACCACACCCTATGTATCGATAATAAGGATGCAAGAAATACATCATGAATCTGTCCCATACATCATCCAACACAATGAGGTATTTCTTACTCTTCAACTTCTCCATCAAGTGGTCCTGAATTTCTTCCTCATCTAGCCCCCGGGAGCGTCAGAACACTATGGGGATCCACCTCAGCAAGAATGAGTCGTGGGATATCTTTTGCTCGACATTTTTTACCTACTCTGGCCCACACTCGTTGGTCAAAGCGTTCCACGATAACTGGATCATGGAAAAGTTTGTTGGCAAGAGTAGTTTTACCGATGCCTGGCATACCAACCAGTGATGTAACCGGGAATCTCAACGTGGTAATTTTGAGTTCCTCGTAAACATCGCGTAATCCTATCATATTAGATGAAACATCATCCCTCTCTTCTTCTTCTTCTTCTTGGGGGAAGAAGGTGTATAATCCATCATCACAAAGCTCCTCCATCATCATCAACGGATGCATGAAGGAATGAAATGTTTGTTTTATTTTCTCGACGCTGTCAATGGAGAATCGAACCCCATCTCCAATTTGCTCTACGATGGGCAGTAACGCTTTGGCAAACGAAGAGATTGTTTCTGTTGGATACCGAGCAGCACTCGAAGTGTAATGTAATTACTTTTTATTAGAGCAAAAGAGTAATTACAATAAACTCTACAATTTACAAGACTCAAATGCTAAACTCTATTTTTATATGTGGAACACTCTAACTCACTCTTTATTTGGAGACACACCTCACACCGCTCTTGCTTCTTGACACTATGTCACACTCTATCTTTGTCACACACACTCACTTAGGTAACTATCTAATGTATATAGTGTACCTTAGAATATTCTAGATTCTCCTCTATAGTTCTACCTATCAATGACTTTAGTGTACTAGAAAAATCTATAAGCTTGTGACCTCTAAGAATTCTAGAATGGTCTAGCCAACAATATACATACTAGATTATTCTAGTCACATTACTTTGCTTATTTGAGTAACTAGAATGATCTACAAATCATTGTCATGTAGATGCACCTTCTATCTTCTTGATCATTCTAGAAAGTTCCAAAGTTGGTGATGACATTTTTCAATACTCCCCCTCAACACCAACTTTATTTCTCGGTCTCATGCTCAGTTGTTCTCTAGAACTTTCTTCTTGAGCAACTGCAAAATTGACGTACTTAGGATTTATTTTTCGTGCTCTACTTGATTTCCATCCTTTAGAGATCTTTACTTCTGGTTAATTATCTGCTACCCTGTGATGAACTCCTGTTTGCCAGGGACTGTGATTTTCACCTTCTTCCGTGATGTCTTCCTCAGTTTGTTGTTGTTCATCATCTTCTTCTACGTCTTCTTCTGGAGTAGAATGTACTTTTAATTGTTTGCTCCCCATATTTTTTTCTCAGAAGATATCTTCTATCTTCTTAGAATCAGCAACACTTCTTCTCGAGGCGACCACCATGATTTAAGCTTCATCGAATACAACATTCCTTGATGTATAACACTTTCCTGTCATAGGGTCGCAACATTTCCACCCTTTTCTTTAGTTGTCATACCCCACAAAGATGCACCGAATTGCCTTTTTATCGAACTTGCTTCGAAGATAGCTTGGCACAAACACGTAACAAACACAACCAAAAAACTCAAATGACTTATCGCAGTTTGCACCCCACGAACTTCTCATAGGGTGATACTTAATTTTAGCTTTTGCTCGAGGAAGCCTATTAATCACATGTGTTGTTGTCGCCTCATGCTCTCGCCCAAAATCTTCCCCGTACATTCTTGGCATGTACCATACTTCACATATATCTCGCAAGATGTCGATTTTTTTCTCTCCGCCACATCATTTTGTTGTGGTGTGTTTACACATGTATACTGATGGCGTATACAACATTCTCGTAGATACTGCGAGAATTCTACTGATGTGTATTCACCACCATTATCTATTCGCAGAGATTTGACCTTCTTTCCAACTTCTGCTTCTACCTCTTCTTTAAATTCTTTAAATTTAGAAAATGTTTTGATTTTTTCTTTCATAAAGTAAACCCATACGCATCGAGAGAAGTCGCCAATAAACGTGACCATGTAGCGCATTTTCACGATCAAGGTTGTTTTTACTAGTCCTAACACATCGAGTGTATCAACTCTAATGGTTCTTTCGCTTTGAACTTCGAATCATTGTACGGAAGTTGATGAGCTTTTACCGTATTGATGACCCAAAGACATATGGTCTCTCGGCCCTTACTTCTAGTTGAGGAAGACCTTTCAACATTGCCTTCGCCATCATCACCTTTAACTTGTGGTAGCTAATGTGTCCAAGCCTTGCATGCCACAACAAGTCTGTTGTCTCATTTTTTTCGTGTCTTATCCACGTATGCCGATTCTCACGACATCACATGATGACTCTAATCGTTGACCCTCCATTACTTGGTGTGTTAGGAGATCTTAACATCTTGATATATTTTAACTTCATTGGGACCGAATATCACGTGGTGACCCGGACGCCGTAAGTTGTGCCATCGATAATAAGTTTTTCTTCATACGGTATATGATAAACATCTTGGAGTGAAATTTCCTTGAACTAAACCGCTGCACTAAGTTTGTTTTACCAACGTGGGCGATTGGTAATCTTGAATTATTTGTTTGTCACCACCACTCGATTGCTTTTATACTGTCAAGTTCGCAATTTCTCTTTATCTCCGGTCATATGGTTTGAGCAAACTGAATCGACTATCCAATCATTATTGTAGTCGATCAATTTCGGGACGATTCTTTGTTAAAACTTTCTCTTTCTTTTCCACAAATGAAAAAGAAGATTCGATGTCCCATTCATCATCACTGTGACGTCGTCCGCATTTTGACATGACCGCATTGCCTTTACATTTTTTCTTATTTGACCAACAATTCTTAGCTATGTGACCCTTCTTCTTCCAAGAATTGTAACACGTGCCATTGAATCTCCTATTCATTTGAGATTCATCGCCTCTGTTGTTTCTTTGTTGAGCTCCCCGATTTAGAGCTTCTCGATCGATTACCGGATCATCGTCTTTTTGATTCTTTCATCATTATTCTTGTTGAACCGAATTCTAGTTTTTTATTACTATAGAGTGCTTCTTCGTCATTCTTGGACGAGGATCCCGAAATTTGCTTAGCTAACGCCTCCTGGTCAGCTAGCAAATTTTCTAACTCAACAAGCGAGGGTTGAGTAGGTCAACCTTGTATAGCAGCAATAAAACTTCTATATTCCGGCCTCAATCTAAGAATGATAATTCTTCTAATTCTTGAGTCGGACATACCAGCAGAAGAATCTAATGTAGAGATTTCACGACAGAGAGACTTTACCTTGGCGAAGTATTGGTTTATTGTCATGGTGCCTTGTGTAATTGAGAGAAGTTCGTTCTCAAGAAGTTGCAGCCTCACATCATTCTTCTTGGAGAATAGCGTAGCAAAAGTTTCCCACGCGTCCTTGGGTGTCTCCGCCTCCCGTATGTGCTCCAACATTTCCTCCTCAATGGTGGTCTTGATCGCGAACAATGCCTTTCCAGCTCTAATCTTCCATTTCTTCAGAGCAGCAACATCTCCTTCTGGTGGTGTGACATCACTACCGTCCACTATCTCCCACGGGTCTTGGCCTTGGAGATACGACTCCATGTACAACGACCACGTGTTGTAATTTTGATTGTTAAGCTTCTTGATTCCACCGACCACTTGTAGGTCACCCATCATCGTGGCTCAACCGAACTTAATGACGTTAAGCAAGCTTGATTTTTTGAAGACAAGCTCCGCAGTACGAAACCGCACACGACACCGCAATACTAAACTGCACAAACAAATACAAGAAGCACGACCAAGGGATCTCAAATATCACCAGAAATCGCCTTGCTCTGATACCACTTGTTGGATACCGAGCAGCACTCGAAGTGTAATGTAATTACTTTTTATTAGAGCAAAAGAGTAATTACAATAAACTCTACAATTTACAAGACTCAAATGTTATACTCTATTTTTATATGTGGAACACTCTAACTCACTCTTTATTTGGAGACACACCTCACACCGCTCTTGCTTCTTGACACTATGTCACACTCTATCTTTGTCACACACACTCACTTAGGTAACTATCTAATATATATAGTGTACCTTAGAATATTCTAGATTCTCCTCTATAGTTCTACCTATCAATGACTTAGTGTACTAGAAAAATCTATAAGCTTGTGACCTCTAAGAATTCTAGAATGGTCTAGCCAACAATATACATACTAGATTATTCTAGTCACATTACTTTGCTTATTTGAGTAACTAGAATGATCCACAAATTATTGTCATGTAGATGCACCTTCTATCTTCTTGATCATTCTAGAAAGTTCCAAAGTTGGTGATGACATTTTTCAATAGTTTCATCTAAACGGGAGCGAAGAGTTGTTTTGGCAATTTCTTCTAAAGGCTCCACTTGCTTGTGTATAAATTCAAGGATTTCTCGAGAGTGGGGGTCAAGAGAATTATCATGACTAGATTTTAGAAGTCTCTCAATTTGGATCTTGAGATGATCCACATGTTGGAAAGACTCCCCTTGCATTTGATTTCGCATTTCTCTCAAACAAATCTTACACTAGAACAATTTTTTTTGCAGGATATGAGGAATTGGTAATGGAATTATGAAAGAATCGTGGCTTGTAAAAAGATGACAACTAATTAAAGCATTTATTAATTGGCCATTGGCAGTCTGCCATTTTAAACTTCAAATAAATTTGAAAATTAACAATGCGACTATATGTTATCATAACAATTAATTCACAACATATTTTAATCCTCAACAGTATCCATTTTCAACTTTGGACACTTCAATCAATAGGTTGGTCTCCTACTTCTTTAACTTTAATAATATGCTTGGCTTTTGCATTCACTGAAACGACATGATTATAATTATTTATGATTACCTGCCCAACATAAGTTTGGATCAATTATAAATGAGTAGGCCTCTTGTAAATATTTGTAGATTCTTGAATTTGATTCTGGTTTGATTTTTTTTTTTTTTTTTTTTGTTTTTTTTTTTTAAATTCTTATTCAATTTTTGCTATAAAAATGTGTCTTATCAGGTAAATCGGCCTTATTTTAAAATTCAAAATTTTGTAAAGTAAAATTCTACTATTAATTAGCTGGACTTAATAGGTGACCTGTCATGATTATTCTTTTTGGTTCAAATTTATCAATGTAGTGAACTTAATATATAGGTGACCTGTCATGTATTAACAAAATTGGCACTAATTTTTGTAACGTCAAACTATGTTAGCTGCCTAAAATATTAAATTTTGTAAATATAAAAAATAAAAAATTTAAAGTCGAAATATTTTAGGGGACAAAATCAAATTCCATTAGGAAAAGAATCATCATTGAACCTTGAAAACGGCCTTAAAACGTACATCAAAAAAATTGCTACAACTTGTAATATCTAAAACACAAAAAAAACAACAAGTAGAGACTAGTGTGAACGGAAATACTCCCTCAGTTCCCTTAGCAATTTACACATTTTTCTTTTTTGTCTGTCCCTTATCAATTTACACACCTTAAAATTGACAAAGAATTTCACAATCTCCACCCTCAATATCTCCACCTCACAATCTACACCCTCCATTCCCTTTGAAAAGTCAACAAAACACCAAAAAATTACTTTTTTCTTAATATGTGTGCCAATTCAATGTGCAAGTTGCTAATGGACGGAAGGAGTAGTATATACATGATTCATCATGGTAATTAGACTTCTTTTGAAACTCGGCAAAGGGAATGAGATCACCTATTAGCCTATTTCATAATTGATATTCCACTTTGTATTTCATAATATGGATGGATGACACGTTGAATAATAAAAAATATCATACGAACCACCATACTCTGAGTCCATGTATTAAAGATCCAGAAGGGTGAAACATCAATGAAATACGAAAAGTGGAACAGGGGAATCAGTCGCTCCTCAAAGTCACTTCATACAATTGCAATCCCAAATACCTTCAGTTAAGGCCCTTTAAGGTTTAAATTAAGAATCACGTAGGACAGAGATGCGGTGTAAATGAAATGGAAAAGGTATACCTTTTCAATGAAGTGAGGCATGAGTTATGTCTTGAGCTTCCTATCCTCCCATGAAGAATGGACACCAAGGACACAATATTTTGCTTCTTTATATATAGTCTTTTTCATTTCCACGAGTTCAATTTTTTGAAGATGCCTTTCAAACTCTAGACGAATCCTTTTTAATTTGAAACAACTCTTCATTATTAAGCTCTCAAGCTTTTTAAAGCTCTTTAATTTGGTTCCTACAAGATTTAATGTTTTGATGTCGATCAACTATAAGGAACTGAAGCCTTGAGATCTGGGATACAGAAGGTGGGATCATCCCGTTGGAAGTAAGAGCAAGATACTTTAACCAAAGTAGTTGTAGTACCTCCAGAGGGAACTCGTAGAAACGGATAGAAAGAGCATCTAGTTCTCTCAATAATTTCAAACGAAAACATAGTGGTACTTGATATTCCAGTAAGCGAGCAACCGTGAGAATTGTAAGGGGAAGACCGTCACAATTCTCGGAAATCTTCCTTCCAGCTTTCTCAAGTTGAGGAGGACATGATGAGCCTTTACAAAACACCTTATCACGAAGTAGATCCCAACTTTCTTCTTTAGTCAATAATCGTCTCCTTCCGAGAGCGTTTGAAGACTGTCGGGATCCATCTCATTTAGAATGCGCCGTGGGATATCTTTTACTCGACAACTTTTCCCACTCGAACCAATACACGACGGTCGAAGCATTCCACAACCGTTGGATCATGGATAAGTTTGTTAGCCAGAGCAGTTTTACCGATGCCTAGCATACCAACGAGTGATGTAACTTGGGACCTCCACATTAGTTCATCTTTCAGTTTCTGGTACACATCAGACACTCCTATTATCTTTGATGAAAAAGCATCACCGTCGCCTCTTCTTCTTCGCCCGGAATCAAGTTGTATACTCCATCAGAACACCTCTGCTCCTCCATCTTCCAAAGGAATGGATTCTTTGCTTTAGATTCTCTACCTCATCTTCATTGATTTAAGATTTTGAAACAATCTCATCTATGGTGCCTCCCAATTTGTCAACTGCCAAACTGATTGGCCTATCAACGGTTTTAAGAGTTGTTTTGGAAATTTCTTCAAAAGATTCCACTTGCTTGTATACATGGTTTATCACCATTCACACGACGGAAAGCATACCCATTCATCTCTAATCTTTCAAACAAATCTCACACAAATAATTAGCAGGATATACAGAAGCAATTGGTATTTGGTATTGGGGATATATTATCTAAGAGTGAGTGATACTGGCTTAGTAGAGAGGCTAAGTCTTGTATGCATCCAGGTGCACCGTGCACTCATAATGTATTTTAGTATCGTGCAATTTATTCACACTGAACTGTACAAATATTAAGGGGGTGTATTCAATTGAGATTTTATTGGATTTTTTTTTTAATTTTAAAAAGTCTGTGAATTTAAAATCCATAGACTCCATGTAGAGTTTGATTGACTTTTTTTTATTGATTTACATGAATTTTCATAGATTTGACATAATTGTGAAATACACATTTTTTATGGATTTACATGGATTTTCTCATAGACTCCGACGCTGCAACTATTGATGCAAATGTATATGAAACACACTTATATAAAAAAAGTTATCCAAATTGTTTAGAAAAAATATCAATAATACATTAGCTAAAAAAATACATTATTATTCATCATTATTATATATTCACATAAATATATATTCTACATACATCAAACTATTTTTTATAACTATGACTATATATATAAGACATTCCAAAACATTTAACTACAACACTATCATCTATATCACGTAAATCATAACACAAATCTTGCCACAAATCTTCTTTTCTGTTGCGATTTTTATTAGTGACACACAAAAATCTCAAAGCAAACTTAAAATTCTAAATAAGTTCTATGTATACTATTCATTCATTTTGCTAATGTCTTGCACAATCAATTTGACCCAACCCAATCTGTTCTACTTTGAATGTCTTCTTCATGATGCCCAATTACAATTTACAACAATAGACATGTAGCAGAATCAAGAATCTCATTTGGTAAAATTAAAAACTCCAAGAATCAGAGGGTTCAAGAACAAAAATCAGAATTAGCACTCTGCCAATAAAAATTGAAAAATATAAAAAAACTGCATACATGCGGTGGGCTGCGAGGGCGGAGGTAGGACGGCGTCGGGCGGCGAGCGACGAGCGGCGGGCAGCGGTGCCACTTTGGCAAGCGGTGTGAGGCACCCTACGTCGTGCAGCGGTGCACGGCACAGAGGTGAGTGTTGCGTCGTCAGGTGGCAGGAGAACGGCGGCGACGGCAGTGGGTGGCAGGAAAACAATGAATGTTTTTTTCTTCTGACCTTTCATCTTCAGAGTTCTCTGAGAGAATACGTAGAAATCTCTGGTTGTTAGAAGAGATTTTGGAGGGTGAAATCTATTTATATTTTTGGAAGAGAATCAAAGAAAATCCATAGAGTATTAAAATCCATAGACTGTTAAATATCTAAAGATTTTTTAAGACTTTTTAAAATCTGTATTGAATACCCCAGGTGGTGTTTGTTTTCAGCCGGGGAGGTCCGGATTGGGGATGGGCCTCCCCCGTCCCGTCCACTTTTTGGATTTTTCATCTTATCCTCCATTCAAATACACATCCACCCTTATTATACATATATACCCTAAAATTATCACATCACTATTTTTTTTACACCAACTCATTCTCTCTCATACTTTTCTTACAACAATTCATTATCTCTCTTACTTTTCTTACACTTTTCTTTTATACAATCATTATCATACTAATTAACAATAATAAAATAATACATCATCATAATTAAAAAATATTGATTTGACATATGTAAGCAACTAAAATTTGTACCCAATTAAATGGTGACACGTATACAAATTACATATTAATATCAAATAAAATTATTTATTTATTTATTGGGAATTTACCAAATTAATTCTCCAAATTAAATAATTAAATGATTGATATTTAATATATACACGGTTCAAGTCAGTCAAATTTTACGAGCACTTGAATACTCGCATGTGGCGAATCGGACTGATATTTGGTCATAAATAGAAGAGAATTAATGACAAATCAATCAAATTAAATGATTTGCGTTAATTACGCCATCAAAATCTCTTCGACCAATTATAGGACGCCACATGGCACCTCATTTAAGGAAATTTGTTCACCCCTCACCATATAAATAGGGGGTAAACTCATTCATTCTAAACAACAATTCCAAAGGATCCAGACGAGCAAGACGAGAAGAGTTCAGAGCTCCCCGCAACCGTTCTTGAAGATTCGAAGCAACTTCAAAAGCGTTATTCGTGCAAATCAAGCTAGAAACGACGTTCGATCAGAGATTAAGGCTCGAAGTCCCTCCGATCAGACGTTTCTTCAAAGGCGAACTTTGAAGATTTGAAGACATTTTTCACCAGCTCCAAGGCGTTCTTCACGAAATCGTCTAGAAACGACTCCAAATCCAAGATCAAGGTGCTGAGCCCTTCCGATTCGGCGTTTCTTCAAAGACATACTTCGTTCAACCCCTTGAAGATTCGAAGTTCTTCATCAAACACTCGAAGATTCAAAGATCGTTCTTCATCAAATTAGAAGGCGTTCATCCAGAAAATCTTCAAAGGCTACGTTTGATCCAAACCAAGACATGCAGTCCTTGAATCGACGTTTCAAATCCCCCACTTTCAGCTCCAGACAAGATTAAGGCGAGGACCGTTACAAAATCCGTCCGAAATCAAGGTCAACGTCAAAGAAGAGAAGAATCAGAGGAAGAAATTAGAGTTTGAACCCGCAAATATTCAATACTTCAATTCGAAGAAATAAGTTGTAATCATTTTCCGTTTTTTATATTTTAATTCACGAGAATTGTACTTACAACATAAAACTCCATTCATCCCTACTACATCCAACCCAAAATAAACAAGAGATTACTATTCACATGATTTCCCCAATCCACCTCAAGCTCAAAACAAACATACGGATTTTTAAAGACTTTTAAAAATTCAGATTGAATACTCCCTAACTTTGAAAGTCTAAAAAGTTTTTATAGACTCTATAATCAATACATCCCCTAAGAGTTTGAGACGGAAGTAGTAATTAAGAGTATTATTTATGTTATGTAAATTAGAATCTAAATGTACTAATTCCAGACAGCAAAACCCAATCATGTCTCGCACCCAATACTCTTACTTTTATATTATCCCTACTTTTATATTATACTCTTTCTTTCCACCAAAACTATACTAATTTCGTTTTAATATGTTGTACGGAAAGGTAAATTAAATACGTTTATAGACACAACTTTTTTTATCTTCATTGTCCAACAATCACTTAATTACTCAAGTTATCATTAAACTTTACTCACAATCAATTATGTTATTCATAAATGAACTTAATTCACTTTTCCGTACAACATGTCAAAACGAAATGAACACAATTTTGATGGACGGAGGGAGTATATAAACTATAATTAGTTAGTATTTTAAAATTATATTAATTATAACTTAAATAAATTTATGGTAATGCTATAATAAGCCAATGATTCACATATTTCACTGTATAAAAAATTATAGGTTTCAATTGTAGAGTGAGTACTCGGTGAAATTTGTTCTTATAATGAAATTTATATAATTACACTTAAAAATTAATAATATTATACTTATCAACTAATATCATTACATTTATAAATTAAAATTATAATATTAAATACTATTGAAATTAGTTTACAAGAATAGTGATATCAGCTTATAAATGTAATATTATCAATTTCATATTATGAACAATTTTATATGAGAGTTATGTCAATTGTAATAGATTTGAGTTGTTAGTTGTTATAGACTTGCCCATCCGGTTCGAACCGCCGGTTCCGGTTCCGAACCGGCGGTTCCCGGTTCCAAAAATGTGGAACCGGAACCGAACCGGCAAAAATTGTTAAACGGTTCCGGTTCCGGCGGTTCCCGGTTCCGGTTCCAACGGTTCCGGTTCCGGTTCACGGTTCCGAACCATTTTTTTTTTTTTTTATCAAAATACAAATAAAAAAAATAAATTGAAGTAAATTTAAAGAAGATGAAGCAAAATCTTATGTTATTAAACATACAAAATTACAAACAAATAACAAACAACTTAAAAAATTTACAACTTACAACTTAAAAGTTACAATTTACAAGTAATTTATAATTTAAACAATAAACATGCTAAATTGCTAATGTGGTAAATTACAACTTAATGCTAAACATGCTAAACATACAATTTACAAGTAATTTACAATTTAAACATTAAACAATAATTTAATACATTACAAAAATTACAATTTACAATTTACAACTTAAAAGTTACAACTTACAAGTAACTAAATTGCTAATGCTACAAATACAAGTGTACAACTTATAATTACAATTAAAAAAATTACAAATAATGAAAAGAGAATAAAAAAAAAAATGGGCTTGGGCATAATTTTAAATTTTAAACTTAGAAAATTCTAAGTTAGAAACTTAAAATTATGTTGCCTACGTATCCGATTAGAATCAAAGCCCATGTAGTTCTCTTACCTTGTTTCTTACCTCAAGACTTAAATCTTAAGAAGATTTAAGCTTCACTTTCGGTTTCGGTTGTGTAGTCGATCACACTATCTTCACTAGAATCCGCGCTAAGAGCTTCATTTTGTGTTCGATCTTCGGCTTTCACCCAATCATCAAGTAAACATTGGTTTTCCAAGTGCTCAACTGTCAATCTTGAACGCCTTTCATTTAAGATATGTCCACCCAAGCTAAATGCTCGTTCGACGGCTACGGTTGAGACGGGACATGCATATACCTCTTTTGCAATCATACTCAACACCGGATAAGCATCTAATCTCCTCGACCACCACTTTAAAATATCAAAATTTTCTAATTCTCCCGGTTGATACTCAAAAGAAGGTGTATTTAGAAAATTTTCAATTTCTAAGAAAACATTTGATTGTGCCACAGACGTTGTTGATATCGTTCTTTAGAAAAATTATCTAAACGGGAAAATTTACCAAAAAGACCACGACCAAGGGATTGAGTACCACCACGTCCACTACTAGTAGTACTAGTAGCACCATGAACACTAGTAGAATCACCACTAGTAGGACCAAATTGAATTTTATATTCTCTAAAAACATCCATAAGAACTTGTTTAGATTTTTGGACAACCACAATAGGAGAAGGGGTGTTATCATCTGTAATAGGAAATAAAGCATCATAATATATAGAAATTAATTCTTGCACTCCATCTACTCTTACTCTAGGATCAAGTATTTTAGCAATTATAAACACATCGGGAATATATAAAAAATATTTCATCCATTTGACTTTCATTGAACTAATACATTATATAATATTTCATTTGGATCACTACAATCTAGAGTAATTGCAACTCTAACACATTGATCTAAAGCAAGAATAGAAGTAGGATAATACGTACCGGATAATTGTGTAGTAGCTTCATTAAAAACTTGCAACATCTCACATAAAGTAGCACATGAATCCCATTGACTAGGAAATAAAGTAATACCACATTGTTCTTGTGCAAAAAAATTACATAATGCATTTCTATACTCATAAGATGCACTTAACATTTTATAAGTTGAGTTCCATCTAGTAGCAACATCAAGTGAAAACTTTTTAGGAGTAAGTTTATTAACTACACAAAAACTTTTCCATCTTTTTAAAACTTTTTGATGTCTAACCAAATAACCAAGTGCATGTTTAATAGGAGCAACATGCGTTTTTAAAGAAGATAAACCGTCTTGAACACACAAATTTAAAATATGACAAAAACATCTTACATGAAAAAATCTACCACCAATTGATGGTTGACAAATTGCAATAAGTTCATCTAAACTAGCAGTATTAGCACTTGCATTATCAAATGAAATTGAAAAATTTTTTGTAAGAATGTTGTACTCTTGCAAAACCGCATTTAATTTTTAGAGCAATATTTGCGTCAGTATGCTCAAGATCAAACTCTCTATATGCAATTAAACGCTTTTTTAATTGTCCACGATCATCAATCCAATGACAAGTAATGCCCATATAATTATGCTCTTGAAAATGATCACCCAAATATCCGAACATATAGAAATTTTTTGAGTTAATCTAGAAAACATGATAGTCATTTCATCTCTTATTTCTTTAATTATTTTATCAATTTCACGAGTAATAGAAGATCGTGGAATTTTTTTTTGGTCAAGGATTATAAGCCGTAGTAACCCATTTTTCAAAACGAAGATCATTTGCAAAAACGAAAAGGAAGATGTTTAGAACAAATAAGTTTAGCTAATTCTCTTCTAAAGCAACTTTAACATTATATCTAAATAAACTAGTAAGATTACTTACTTCACCACCTTCGTAAGACGCCGTGAATCCACGTGAAGTTGCGCTTTTGAGATGTAGTCATTCCCAAGACTTCTTTATGTTTTACCAACAAGTGTTTTTTTAAATGTTCCATATCCACCACCTTTCTCAAAATGATAAACCCTAGTGCAATAGTTACAATGAACTTTAAATATATTTACCTCATCGGTTGCCACTTTTTTTGAAGTGAATGGTGAATATTTCGGATGCAAGAACTCTACATTTTCTTTCTCCGCCTTTGAGGTGGAATGGCCTCCTCCTCCTCCTCCACATTTTCTTCGTTTCCATGACCATGAGGACCATGACCATGAGTACTTTCTTGAGTACCACCACGGTTGTTGAAATTCTTCATTTGAAAAAGTGGCATCCGTGATAACGGGACCAAGACTCGCTTCTATTTCCTCCACACTCCATGGAATATTGAATTGTTCAAGTGGGAGGAGGAGGTGGAGGAAAATTGAAAGTCATCGGACTCTTTTCCTTTTCCTCCTCTAGAAGATGATGATTCTCCCTTCTTGACATTTTATTTTATGTAATATAAAATATAAAGTAAAGTAAAAAGTGTATTATGTATATAATAATAATAATATAAACTATATACTATAATGTATAAAATATATCAATATAGATAATATATGAAGTATGAATTATGAACTTTAATGAAGCTTATAATTTATAAAGTTAGAACTTAGAACTTAGAACAAGAGAATTAGAGAGATGAAGAAGAATTGATCAATTTGGATCAAGTTGGTGCAAGAAAATGAATACAAATGAGGGGTATTTATAGAGTTTGAGAAAAAAAAAAAAAAAAAAAAAACGGTAACTTTCATTTAAATCTCGACCATTGGATCAAAAAACGGTAACATTTGACTCAATCTCAACCATTGATTACAAAAAAAAAAAAAAAAAAACCGGGCGGAACCGGGCGGTTTGGTTCCGGAATCGCCGGTTCGGGCGGTTCCAACGGTCAAAATCGCCTAACGGTAGGCGGTGAACCGGGGTTCACGGTTTGAACCGTGGAACCGCCGGTTCCAACGGTCATATTTCGGTTTCAAGGCCGGTTCCGGTTCGGAACCGCGGAACCGCCGGTTCGAACCGTGGAACCGGCGGTTACGGTTTCTTATGAGCTGGAACCGGAACCGAACCGTGTAATACACGGTTTCGGTTTCGGTTCTTCACGGTTCCGGTTTATCCGATTCCGGTTCCGGTTTATCCGGTTCCGAGGGTTCGAACCGCCGGTTCCGGTTCCTTTGGGCAACTCTAAGTTGTTACTTGATATTTAAGAAGATTTTTTTAATACACGATTCAGTGTAAATAAGTTGCACTTTTCAGTATAATAAGTTGTATTTTTTAGTATAACAAATTGCACAATTTTAAATGTACTATGAGTACACGGTGCACTTGTATTCTTGTAAAGATGACAAAACTTGTAAATATAAGTAATTAATTAAATTAAATATGATCTGTTGCATTTTTTAATGAGCATTTGAATAGCCAAAAACAGAGTAGGTGAAAGCCTGCCGGCCAAAATATAGAGAGAATATTTTCTAATGATGTGCCTGTCACGTAATTAGTATATTAAACTATTTTGATGTGCCGGTCAAATTTGTACAGTTAATTTTAACTATTCTTCTATTAAAATTTAGTACATCCTATTAAAAATTAAATTATTAACACAAAGTCATATCTATCTTGTGCACGAATTTTAGATCAACACTCTAATCACATTTTAATTATATTAACTGTCACAATTCATTTAATGTTTTCAGCCAAATTTACCATTATTATGTGTTTTATGTCCGTTGTTTGGCTATTTTGTGATTAAAAAAAAAATTGTTCGTATCTTACTTATTTATTGTTATCTGGTCTTTATATACTACTCCATTCGTTTCACTATATTTGTCTCACTTTCCTTTTATGGACGTCCCACTATATTTGTCCCAATCCATAAAAGAAAAAAGTAACACTACATTAACTATTATTTTAATATTATTTTTCTCACTTTTCATCTCAACTATCTCAAAAACCTTCCCTTTTCATCCATTAAATATTATAAAAATTTACTATCTATTATTTTAATATTATTTTTTAAATAATTAAAAAAAAAAGAGATAAATATACAGGATGGAGTGAGTATGATATTATGTTTTCATTGAAATTCAAATACGTGTAATGACAATTGACAATCATTTGAGCCGAATGCACAGAACAAGCCAAACACTGACCCGTATACCTAATCATCAATTTTTTTTTTTTAACAAAATCATTCAACGGAAAACAATCTAAGGACTATATCATTTTCTTTTACTGATTACCCATATTTATTTTTTGGGAAAATTACTAAAAAATGTTATTTTACATTAGATATTACTAATAGATGCTATCATTTTTTAGCAGTACTCTTAGATGTAATAGTTGACATTTATACACTTAGGTTATCAAAATAATAAATTGGAGATATTGTAATAAATACAACCGGTCAAAACCTCAAACATTTCCAAATATCACCACCACTTTTCTTCCACTCACTTATTATCTCTCCTACTTTTCTCTCACCCAATACAATATAATAATACCACATTAATCACTATTTTATATTGATTTGACATAAAACAAAAATCTCACACTACCAAAATCTCAAAACAAACACATACTTTTACTATTCATCAGGATTTTTAAATCCACAGGATTTCGAAGTCATAATTTCCACTGCACACCTAAATCCCGAAACAAACATACCCTATACAAATGGAAATACAAATTATGATTTTCAAATTAAAACACACAAAGAATACCCCAATTTCCTTCCAAATCCAAATCGCCGGATTCTTCATTCGATCTATTTCTTCCTTTTCAGTTTTTGTTTCGTTCGTCTACTCCATTTCTGATACGATCAGAATTACACACCATCAATTTTGAATTTGCACACCAACAAAACTCTGAACAGATTCATTATTTGCACACATTACAAGAGATTAGAAATCTGCACACATCATAATCAGTCTAATATAACCCGCACACATAACCTATGCACATTTCTATACTACATATGCACACGCAACAAACCCAACTGGACATCTGCACACGGATTAGAAGCTGCACACATTAGTTTGCACACCAACACATACCGTAGGAAACCAGAAATTGTACACACAACACAAAATAAAATCTGCACACATACAAGATCCAATAGACGAACATGGTATTTTAATGAAAACTCACTCTTGAACCCCTCCAAACGGGCAATTCTGGCCGGAATGTTTGGCCGATTATGACCGGAATCAAAATAGGGTACAAAATGGTGATTCTGACCGTACTCTTTGGCTGTTTTTTTTCGACCGCGGTTGTGTGCAGATTGTGAGAATCTACGATTCTAACCCGAATAAAAAAGGGAGTAAACGGCGATTCTGGCCGGATCTTTGGTAGTGTTTTCCGGAAAAAAGGGTGCGCTTTTGATCGGAGTTGGTGGTGTGTTTTCAATTTCGTGTGTCTCTGATATGGGGTGTGCAGTTTCTAACTGGAGGGGCCGATTTCGTGCAACTCTGATGGAGATTATTTTCAATGCCGAGGTGAGAGATTTTAGGGAGATGAAATTGAATTAATGAGATACAAAATCGCAATTTTCATATATTTGGTACCATGATTTTCGAAATAAGTGTAATTCAAAATAAATTTAGGAAGACCAAGTATTGTTTGAGTATTTAAGGGTATTACTGTCTTTCCAACTTATTTTTTTGAACCTCGGAGTAAGTGTTAAAATTAGTATCTCATAGTAAGACCTCTCTATAATTTGGTATCTAATTGTAACTCTCTCTATATTTAAGAATAACTAGAAGATAATTCCTAAGTAAAAATATATCTTCCACATTAAAACATCCAACAAATAAATTTCTTTTAAAACAAAAAAAGAAAATAAGGGAATACTAGTCGGTTCATAAGCTAGGGCCTCGTTAAAACCTAATCCTAGGTAAAAAAAAAAAAAACAAACCCAAGGTTAGGAAAAAGAGTACCCAAAATAAATGTAATAAGAACAATCAAACAAAGAAAAATCTCAACACAAGCAATTTGTTAATTTCAATGAAAATTATTTTGTTGCAATAAAGTGTAATAGATTATATATATATATACCTTTTTCAATGAAGTGGGCCATGGGTTATTTCTTGAGCTTCTCCTCATCCCATGAAGAATGATGAACAAAGACTTGAGGTCTTGGTCTGTTCAATAAATCCCTTTTCATTTTCGTTACACATGAAGGGTTGCAATCAACGACTTCAATCTTTTGAAAGTAATCTCCAAAGTCTGCATGAATCTTTTCTAATTTGTAACACGATTTAAATGTCAAACTTATAAGCATTTTAAAGGCACCACTTGCAAAATGCCAATCCACCAAGTCACTGTCTTCAACCACAAGACAATTAAGTTGAATGAATCCTCTTTTTCCAACTTCCCACTTTGGACCTTGGAAAGCATAATTTTTCAATTTGAGCACCAAAAGACATGGCAGTGAAGCAATCTTTTCCATTTCTTTCCAAGGATAGCCCAACCCACTCAAACTCAAGTGCCTTGTGAAGATTGAAAACGGAACAACCGGTGGAACAAGCTCAGGATTTACAATGATGTATTTAAGTACTTTTAGCTTGCCAAGATAGGAAATATGAGTTAAGCAGCCCAAGGACTTACCACCTTCATCATCACTCATCAGGTGTCAATTCAATTCGAACTTTTAACTCCGTTAGACATGGAACTCCTTTAAAAACGGCCTCAGTACAACTGCGAGCACTTACATTTAAAAGTGTTGATAAGCTTTTCAAAGAAGCCCCGCAAGGATCTGGTAAGCCGCTAGCTCCCCATAACCTCAAGATGATTTAGTTCTTGCAAGTCCCATAACAACAAGATCTGATGTTTTGATGTCGATTGACAATAAGGAATTGAAGGATTGAGAGCTGGGATTGTTCCATTCGAAGTAAGAGCAAGGTACTTTAACCGAACTAGTTGTAGTACCTCAACGACTTTGTCGTAGTTGTTGCAGCCTACTCGTAATCATGATTCGAGTTCCACTCTTATGAAGAAAAGGATGATCCAATTTACCCTTTTTGTACCCAAGATCAGGATGCAAGAGATACAAACCGAATCAAGCACTTAACTACCGCTTCCTCGTCTCCTTCCGGGAGCGTTTGAAGAATGTCGGGATCCATCTCTTCTAAAATGCGCCGTGGGATATCTTTTAGTCGATATTTTTTCCCCATTCGAACCCATATTCTACGTGACAAGTTGAATCGGATATTCGAATCATGGAAAATTTTGTCAGCAAGAGTAGTTTTACCGATGCCTGGCATACCAACGAGTGATATAACTTGGTGATTTCGACTCAATACTTTATCTTTGAGTTGATTGCAACCCTTCATGTGTAATAAAATAGAAATGTCTATAATATTTGAAAGAAACTTGTCCATCTAAAAGTCCGAACTTGTAGAGAGGGTGATAATCAATTCATTTATTTTATTTATCTCAACACTCTCCCTTACCCGTGGACTGAATCATTGTTTCTGCCCTCTGGGGAGGAGGCCCAACGAGTGGACAATTTAAATGGGTGTAGTGCTTTCCACAGGAATCGTAGAGAGGGCGAGAATCAATTAATTTATTTAATTTTCCTCAACACTCCTCCTCACTCGTGGGCCGAATAATTGTCTCTGCCCTGTGGGGAGGAGACCCAATGAGTGGACAATTTAAATGGGTGAAGTACTTTCCATAGGAATGGAACCCCAGGATCTGGGCGAGCTTAAATTGTAATACCATGAAAGAATTTCGTCTCATCTAAAAGTCAGAACTTGTAGAGAGGGTGATAATCAATTCATTTATTTAATTTCCCTCAACAATATTCTCAACTAAAAATCACTTTATCCCCTCAAATACTAATAAACAATTCATACATTAAATACCGTATTTACAGTAAACGTCCAAACGGGTGCAGGACGGATGGAGTAAAACATTACCCTTATAAAATATATTTTAGCTATTAATTATTAATTTTGATATTCACTTTTTAATAATATTATAATATCATATGATAAATGATCCTAAAGAAAGGTTTCTAATTTTTTGATTTGTTGATGGCTTATTATGAGTTCGGCCTTTGTCTAAAGTCCACTAGTTGTTTTTATCGGCCCATATTTTGGCTAGGTTACAGCCCAACTTGGTTGGAACCTTCAATTACGAGTGTCTACGTCAAAAGCATGATTAATTTTTTGTCTTTATATGTCAGAGATATTTTTCCTAATGAACTACCTGAATTCAGATGTCACACCCCACGTGACCTTTTAGCTGTTCCATTTTCTTTTCCAAAAAGACGAAGTGTGATCAAATTTTACGGTGAAAATGATTGAGGAGTGTGACTTATATTATTAAAAAGTGTGACATTTTATTGTAAAGGTTGTGACTTTTTACTATAAAGAGTATTATTCATAAAAGTGAAGGGTATGACTTATATTATAGCAAAAAGTGTTATAGTGATAACTAAAGGGTGTGACTTATAATACTAAAGAGTGTAACTTTTATTACTAAAAAGTATATCTTTAAAAAAATAATCAATTTCACGGTTAACAAGTTTTACAGTATACCAACTCTTCTAAAATATAAAATACACAATTTTTTTTAAATAAATTAGAAAATAAAAACTCCCTCGCCGTTATCATTGAATGTCCAGTCCAATGAAAAATAAATCGATGAATGTATTCAAGTATCAAACGCTCATAAAAGAAAGAAAATTGGTCATAGAAGTAAGTTCGCAATTCCACACAAAATATGATTTACTTCTCTCGAATAATTTGTGAACTATTACAAGAGATCAAATTCGTATACACTTTCACAAGGTAGTTATAAATTTTGTCGTCATTAAAAAAATCATTTCAAATATTAATACCATCTTACAAAAAATCAGAATTTATTTATTTATTAAAAATTATAAACAAGTAAGATTTAGTAAGTAGTGAGTATACATAGGCTAAATATACGTGATTTAAATTCATTTCACTAGCAGTTATCTCATCTAAAAATAAGTCAAAATTTTGTATACATTCAGATGCACTGTGCACTTATAGTACATTTAAAATAATAAAATTTGTTATATTAAAAGATTCAATTTATTCATATTAAATATTACAACTATTAATATAAAAAATAATTATATAATTCTATATAAATAAATTACATCTTTCAATATAAGAAATTGCATAATTCTAAAGTATATAATGTGAATCCACAATGCATCTAGATATACATAAAACAGTAATTTATATCCCAATAAACAACAAGGCCTACTAATTAGCATATTTGACCATAAAGCACGATGTAAGTCGCGATTAATAATTATTGAACAAGTGGATGCACAACATGATTAATTAGTTTATTTGCCCCAATGCAGCTGAACATTATCTCTGAGAATAACACCTAGAGAGCTATTTTTATATTTCACTTTTTTAATTCTTGCACATAATTATATTATATTTAGAGTCCTGAACCAAGTTAGAGTATCTTGGTATACGTAATGCATATAATATTTCTTATAACTTGGATCTTTGTCGTTAATTTATAGTTTTATCTAGTGTTCGTTTCGTTAATTTATAATCTACTATTGAAATTAAAAGATATATTTTGCTGATTTTTAAAGAGTTCAATTAACCCCCATGTGTGTTAGTAAAATTTTCCAACAGAATTTAGTTAAATTATCCCACCAACATAGAAATAGAAGTTTAATTGTATTTCAACAAGCAAACTAAACTAAAAGTAAAAATTTTGAACAGCTAATACCATGAAATAATTCATTTTTCATATAAAAGTCAAAATTTGTAAAAAAAAAATGGAATTAATTCATTTATATTAATTGACTACTACAAACTGAATTGACATGTTTAACGAAAATAATAAAAATATCGACTGCATTTTGTCAATTATTGAAATATTTCAGTATTATTTCAGTTCTACTAACTTTGTTATTAATGAGTAAATTATGAATTCGAATTAACGTGAACTATTTTTTCTTATGAATCATAATTTAGCGTAAGAAATGTCATTATTTAAAAATATTTTATTTTATATTTTATTTTTATAAAATTATCAAACAATGACACTTCATATTCTAAACAGTGACATTCTCTTTGAAGAATAGACACTCAAAATATTTTGTTGTTAATAATATTATACTATCTTATTATACATTAATTAATATCTTGAAAATGTGATTGTTGAAAGAATCTAATTTAATTCAACATTTTTTTTTGACAGGTAATTTAATTCAACTTTTTGTAGAGACACATTAGTCAACTTGGACGATTAACGTGCCCAATAACATTTTCTTTAGATCTCCCAAATAATAAACAAATACGGGGAAATAAAATGAGTAGGTATTCTGTGAAATTTTTTCATAAAATGAAATTTATACCACTACACTTATAAATTAATATTACAATACTTATTAATTGATATCATTGCATTTGTAAATTGAAATTATAACATTAAATGCTATAAGTATTAGTTTATAAAAGTAATGATATCAATTTATAAGTGTAAATATCAATTTTATAGTATGAACAAATTTCACACAAGAGCATGTGAAATAAAATATGGAAAAAACAATGTTGGAATTAGGGAAAAAACAATGTTGGAATTAGGTTGATCCAAGTTCATGTGGTATATGGTAGGTGGGTGGGGGATGATTGTTCTTGTACTGAAGTTTTCCAAACTCAAGAATAGAATCTTGGCATTTACTTTGTTCAATTCTTGTTCTAATTAAACGTATTAATTATCTCTTTAATTCTTTTATCTTTTCAACATAAATATGTATTTTCAAATTCTATAATATCAAGTTTCTTTTTGAAAACATAAAACAAAACATATGCAGATTCAAGTATGTTTTCTTTTGTATCTGAAATTTAATGAACATGAAACCATTACAAACTTAAAATACAATACTACTAGTGGAAATACAAAATCAAACCAGATGGACAAACATATTTAAATGAACATTCACCATAGTAAATAGTAAATACCATTCTCTCAGTATTCAAAATGACATAAATAACTCATATAAATACAAATTCTTATGTGCACCATTTGCACCAATTTTGATTTAGAGCAATTGGATATTTATTCAGGTTTTTTTTTCGGCCCGACCCGAGTGGTTCATGGTTTACTTGGTCCGAGTGGTTCATGGTTCACCCGACCCGAATAGGCCATGATTTATGGTTCATGATTTAGTGTTTATGGTGTTATAAATTGTTCATCCAAATTAAAATTGAATTCAATTGCACCAATTGTATTTTGTACCAATTGGTGCATACAAGTGTTACTCTAAGGGCATTATTGGTATGACTGAATGAAATTACAGCTGAATGGAATGAAGGTTTGAATAGAATGAAATTGGAATGATCATTCTTATGATTGATATGATTCAGGAATGAAATATCGGTATTGGTGAATCTACTTTTGAATTATAATTAATAATTATTAAAATTATACTTTAATATTATTATTAACTATTGAAAATATTTTATACATATATATATATATATTTAATATATTATTATTGTTAAATTATTATTTATTATTTTAAATTTTTTAAAATAATATTTTTTTATAATTGCAAAAATAATATTTTTATTATAATAAATATATAACTTTAGTACTATGTATTTATAACAATAATGTGTTAAATTATTTTGGAAAGTTTGAGTTAATAATAACTTTATATATTTTTTAATATTTTTTATTAAATAATAATATTTTTTATTATTAATAACATATTACTAAATAATACTCCCTCCGTCCCGTGATAACGTGCACGTTTACTATTTTTAAGTGTTTTTGCGAGCGAGTTTTTTATTAGTATTTGAAATGATAAAATAATTTTTAAAAATGCATGTAATATATGAGAGATAGATCTATAATATCCCTCCTTAAAAAAACACTTTATCATTTGAAATACTAACAAACAACTCGCTCACTAAAACTTGATAATAAAGATGGGGTGCACGTTATTCCGGGATGGAGGTAGTAATCTTTATATTTTTATTAATATATTATTGAGAATTGCTAAAATTTACATTTTTTGAGATATAGTATTAATATTGAAAGTTTTATATTATTTATATATTCGAATATTATTATATTTAATAATATTATTATTGTTGGAGTTTGTTATTATTTTTATTAAATACTATATTTTTTAATAAAATAATATTATTAACTTAGTATTATTATTGTTGTTGTTGGTAGAAGATAATATTATGAAAATAAAAAATAAAGGATAATATTATTTATGAAAAAAAAATTAATTCCTCAAGATGTGGAATACATAAACCCATGGGGTATGTAAGTGTTGCAAGTCGTATTACGTGGAAATATGATGTGGCGTTTATACGTGACAACTTACAAATAAAATTACAACTTGTACGACGTTATAATTAAATGATCAGAAATTGTTGACCCAGTTCGTCATAAATGACTACCTCTAGGGGCATACCAAGCCAGGATTATGTTATTCGAGACTAGGCAATTTTGTGTTGAGCACAATGTACTATTCATTGGATACAATGGTTGTTTGGGAGAATGGGATAATAGTAAGGTCCTTCCTGGGAATTTTTGTGAACCTTTTCCTTCTTCTTTTTGGACCTATTTATAGTACTTTTGATGAGCTGGTGGTGTCCTGGCTAGCTTGAGCTGACGATTTTGTACCATGCAAGAACTTATGTGGGATTGCCACGTTTCCTTGCTTCCCCCCCAGATCGACATCTGTCCTTTTTAAGAAGTGTTTTACTTGTCACCTCTTTTTAGAATGAATCGACCGGGCGGTTATCTACGTGCTCGCCATCTCGTGATCGCTTTTGACAAATACTTTTGCTCGGCTTGAAAGTTGTATCCCATATATGCTCGCCCTAAAGGGGCGAGCATGTTTCCCTCCATTGTCTAATTTGCTCGCTCACTTGTGCTCGTCTCGATCTGCCTTGTATGGTTTCAAGATGATTTGGGTCGAGCATACTGACTGACTCTTGTGCTCGCTGAATAGGCGAGCACGAGTACCAGCGTATGCAACGACCCCGTCCACCTGGCAAAAACCTGTATGGCGGTCAAATGTGATGGGTTTTGACTTTTTGGTACACGTGTCCGTCTGACGAATTATATTTAATATGGGGTCCAGTACCGAGCACAACAATACCCCACATTCGGGTCGCTTTGTCTTCTTCAAAGGGGCCCGGATGTATGAAACCAAAGGCGGGAAATCCCAGAAATTGCTTCGATTCCCGTGGGGTGTGTTTCGAGGTTAATTTTCTCCTTTGTTGAATTCGAAGAGTTGTGAGTGACACGAAGTACAATGTCTGTGTAATCATTTGCCTTTCGAATTTTCAAAATTTTGAAAATCCAAGAATTCTTCGAAACCTATAAATAGGCGAAACCGGCCGCTTTATTTCCTCTTGTTTCATTTATTCATCACTTTGATTTTTCCTCTCTCTAAGGTTTCCGGCGCGATCTTTCTTGACTACCGTCCGATTTTCTCAGGTAATTTATTCGATTCTTTTCCTATACCTTATTATGTTCTCTTGCTCGGCATCCCCTGACTCTCCGCTCGGCTCCGATGGATCGGACAACGGTGGGTCGACTTTTTCTTCCCGCCGCCCAAGTGCTCGGGGCGGATCTAGTTTTTCAAGGATATCTCGTTGGAGTATTTGGCAACCATTCGCCGTTCTTTCCTCCGATTCGGAAGAGGCTATTAATGAATTGGATCAAGAATTAGCTTAACCAACCTTTTTGGAAGAATCCGATGATGAATCTCCTCAATCACAGAGATCAGATGGGGCAGCAAGTGATCCCGATATCCCCATTGGCCGACCCATCAGTCCGGTCTACGATGATTATAGCGCTCGCTATAACTTTGAATGGCCCGAGCAACCACACCGTGTTGGGGTTGAAAATGATTTTCCCGCGAGCGACATTTCTAGCGTGATCAATAGGGATATGCTCGATCAACTATACCGGAACTATGAAACTCCGAAGGATGTGTTTTTCTGGGTGTCGGGCCCTAAGGAGCGAGTCGACCAGCCTCCCGCAGGGTGTGTGGCTGTTAATTTGGACATCATGGAGGCGGGTCTTCGGTTTCCTCTCCATCCAGCTATCACACGTTTGCTCGTTGAATGGAATATCACCATTACACAGCTGATGCCGAATGGTTGGCATATGATTATGAGCCTTCTGACTTTATTCGGCAAAACAAGACCCGTGTACTTCCCTACGGCTTTCGAACTTACTCGCTTGGTTCATTTAACCTGACCTAAGGGCGAGCATGGGTAGGTGTATATGCAAGCGAATTCCAAGAGTAAAATCGTTGAGGACGTGCCGAACAAGATCAAAGATTGGAAGAATAAGTTTTGGTTTGTTGGTGGTGACTGGAGGAGCCCGGCTTCAGGAAGTGATCCCAGTGCTCGCCTAGACATCCCCACGGATTTTGGAATTTGTAGGAGTAAGAAACTTATTATTTTTCTCAGTTCAGTGAACTGATTTTAACTTTTTCCTTCTGTTTCAGGGATCCCAGCTGCAACTGATAAGGATACAGAAGATGGATTTTTTAGCAGTATTTGGCAAATTGAGGTCGAGAATCGTTTGGAGCATTTGGTGAATACCTTGAACCACGCCGAGCAAAGAAGATTACGTGGTTTGTAAGTGCCTCCTCACCATCTTGTTGCTCTCAATCCTGCTGGTATATTTCTATCCCTTATGTTTATCTATTTGCTTCTTCAATCATAGCTTTTGATGAACTCCATTATTTCTTGTCAGCTCTCCCGGCTGTCACTATTGCTGTTAGTACGGCTGAGCAAACTGAAATGGCTCGAACTAAGAGACCTCAAGAGCTAGCCGAATCCAAGCTGAGAGGGATGCCCAGCGAGCCAACCGAGGGGAGGCGAGCAAACTGAGAAGGTGAGCCGACCTGCTGAGCCTGGATCGGGCGATTCGAGCCGGCAGAAAAGAACGAGTCAATCTACCGATCATGGATCGGGCGAGCAGGCTTCCTCACCAAAGAGATCAAAAAGGCCGCCTATCGATCAAACTCTGGTAGCTCCATCGAGCGTTGATGTTGCTGTGGAGGTGACCCCTACTGCTGAGGCGACCAGAATACCTACTTCGGTGGTCGGCTCGATCACACACATTGCCGAAATGGAGGCCGGCACATCTACTCCACCTCCTGCGGGACCCCGAACCTGGACTCCTTCAAGCTCCCAGCTCCGTTCTCCTGAAGACAAGTCGTTTATGTGATGGGACCCTGCTCGGGTGAACAGGTATATTTGCTCGCCTGTTAGAGTGTCTCTTTGTTCCATCCAATTTGGTCGCTTAACATACCTAATCACTGTTATAACTTGTAGGTTGAACAAACTGTCGCCTCTGATGCCGGAATTGAAGGACTATTACTGCTCCCCTACAGTTCGCAACATTCCTGGCCTTCCCGAGCACGTTCAGAAAGCGTGTGAAACTCCCATCCGAGCATGGACTACCGAGCTCGAAGAGGCGACCAAGGGTCCAACAAACTTGGAAACCATGCGTCTTGGCCTAGTGCGTCATGGCCAGTCTCTGGTTCTTCTCGAGAAAGCTTATACCGAATCTGCCCTTCTTCACGCCAAACATGTGAAACTTATCTCGAGCTTCCAAGAAAAGATGAACGAGCTGACCAAAGCCCAAGATGAAATGAAGTTGGTTCAAGAACAAGTTTCCTCAGCCCAGGCAGAGGCTCGCCAAGCTCAAGAAGATGCTCGCCTAGCTCAGGAAGATGCTCGCCAAGCCAGAGAGGAGCTACGCCTTGCTCGGGAGGAGTTACACTGTAACCGGGAAGAAGTGGCCAGCATCAGGAAGGTTCAGGATGAGCTGAACGATGAGCTTTGGAAGCTCAAAACAGGTATTGAGGTCGTAGAGTGCGAGAAAACTCTGCTCGCCCAACAACTCCTCACTGCAGAAGAGACCAACACTCGTCTGGGTCTTGAAAACTCCAAGCTGTACACCGAAGAGTATGTTGATTCGATCTCCAATTTTTCTTATATATGTGCGTTTGCAAATGCCCTCCGTTCTGCGAGACCATCCCTTTCTGCCGATCAAATTACTCCACTCAAAGTCCATCTCGAGAAGTATCTGGCTGACAATCCCCCTGATCGCAATCTTCCGATTACCGATTTGAGTGACATATGCGACTTCTCCAACCTCCCCGATGGGATCGAGATTGATGATCCTATCCTGGATGAGAAAGATGGTCTGAATGTGGAGGTTGAGGGTTCTGCCGACCAAACTTACCGAGCCAAGCACGAGGTTGAACAGGTGCAGGGTGAGCAGAGTGGTCCACCTGATGGCGAGCGGAACGAACTGGCCAGCGAGCAGGCGAGGCAAGATGGTGCTGGGGGAGTCTCTCACGAAGAAATCGAGCAGATGAGGCAAGATGTGCTCGATCCATCTCTTCCGCCAACCCCAAATAATGAATTTATTCCTTAGCTTTACTCCTGTGTAATTTTTGTCTTTTCCTTTTGAACAACTTACTGTTTTTGTTGTAATTGCTATCTGAACAACTTCCTCTGTGTTGATTGAGAATGACTGGTTTTGCCCCTTTATGGATTTTGTTTGCTTGCTTTTTCAATTTATGCCCTTTCTCTTTTGATGATGTTCGAACATGATAAATGCCCAAGTTCTTTCCTGACTTGTCTGGTTTTTGATTGTCTTATTTTGATGCAATCAGATTGGTCGTCTTATTTAGCTACGACCAGATTGGTTAACTTATGTGTAACCCCCTTTCTCTTTCGTGATCGTCTTATGTTAGCAGCGATCACTATTCTGCTCGGGCCGTCTTATTTCGCTGGGACCCCGTACCCATTGCTCGCTTTGTTACGGGTATCTGTAAGTACGATTTGTTTTGTCAGGCGAACATTAGGTTCTGCTCGTTCGTTTTTGTTCGGGCCGTCCGGCTTAGGTGCGACCAATCATAGTCTTTCACTAGAAAGATTTAACAAACAAAAACGCTTTGCAACACGTTGCTATAATATTACAACTTTTTACTTTTTACATTTGGAAAAGACTATCTCTATTACACATAACTATACATATCAGATTATTGTTTTGTTCGACTCAAAACCTTGTCCTGAGTTGGGGGCGAGCATGAGCTGCTGACATCTTGTCCGAGCACGTTATGTAGAGACACTCGAGAGAAGTCCACCTCTTCATGTTACTATCTGGGAGTACATGAGCTACCGACCTCTCGTCTTAGCTACTGATGTTGACAAGTTTGAGGCGGGTCAGCCCTTTGTCTCCCTATCTTCAAATAGTATGCTCATGAGCAGCAGCAGCATCAGGGCTTGCCCCTCCTGGACAAGTTGTGATTATGCGAGCTGCCGCGGACATGAGCATATGGCGAGCAATCCTGCTCGCCTATATCTGGTGCGGGCATATGCCTCTGCTCGCACCGTTCTATCCCCTTCTGCGCATCCGACTACTTGTCCGGGCCGTACGTGGATGCCTGAGCATTTTCATACGCACGCCTCGACATCCCACCCCCACGGAGGAGATTTTAGGGATGCGAAGGGGACTTGTGATTTACAACTGCATAAGCAGTAAAGAACGTGATGTGGCAATCGTAACTCTGTCGAGCTATTCGTGCTCGACTTGAGCACCCAGGCGTGCTCGCGGAGTACGCCTTCAACCCCGAAAAGAATACTTCTCCCAGTTCGAATTGGCTTTTCCAAATCGAGACCAAAGTACTCTGCTTCGGGGCTGGGATACGAGGTTTCCAGCTCGTACAACAGCAAATGCCAAAGCATCTGACTGAGTCAGCACGGGAACTACTGAAATCGGTGTTATGAATTACGTCTGGAGGCATAACAAGCCAACCAACTCCACCGAAAGTTATTTCCCTCAACATATCATAGAAAATCTTTCCTTTCTATTTTTTCCTCGCTTTTGATGTCTTTTTCTGGCCATCCACAGGCCTATTTATACAACCGTACCTAGCATGAGCTGGTACAGCTACTCGATGGTGGCCCCCTCAAGTTATAACCCCAAGTTGACATCTGCTTCGGCTAATGCCACTTTTGATTAAGAAAATGACACGTAACCTACTAGGTTGCCACTTATCTTTATCGAGAAATGACACGCAATCTCAAACCTTGATAAAGATAAGAAACATTCTGCCGATAAGATTTTATCTCTCCACGCCCGGTGCCTCTTGTTCGGCTTTTCTTGATAGTTGTGCTCGTCCCAAGCGAGCATTCACGCTCGTTCTAAACGAGCATTCGTGACTGGCCGCTTAGATTGACTTTGATCGCAGACGAACACAAGCTCGCACTCCAGCTTCTTACTGATAATATTTTTTCAAATTCGATGCATTCCACGAATAAGACAACGGGACTCCATTCAAATCTTCCAAATCATATGCCCCATTCGACAAACGCTCCGACACCCGGAATGGTCCTTCCCAGGTTCGGCCGAACACACCACCTGATACCCTCGTTGCTCGCCTTAAAATGAGCTCACCAATTTTAAACCTGTGGGTACGAACCTTGGAATTATAAAACTTCTCCGACCTTTGCTTGTATATAGCATTCTTGAAATCGGCCTCTAATCGCCTTTCTTCCAATAGATCTGTACTTACAGCAAGTGCTTGATCGTTGGTGTGTTTGCCGAAGCACATAGTCCGGTGGCTCGGAATTTCCACCTCTACTAGGATAATGGCCTCCGTGCCAAATGCCATGGCAAAGGGGGTTTCTGCCGTTGATGTTCTGAAGGTAGTACGATATGCCCACAAGATTTCTGGCAACTCCTCAGCCCATCCTCCCCCCTTGGAATTATCAAGTTTAGCCTTCAGGGTATGCTTGATAATTTTATTAATAGCTTCGACCTGTCCATTTGACTGGGGATAATACGGAGTTGAATAATGTTTCTTTATTTCCCCAACGAGCACAATTCTGCCGAAACTCACTTCCATCGAACTATTTTCCGTTATCCTTTACTAATGACTGAGGAAGCCCAAAACGACAAATGATATTTTTCCAAACAAAATTCCATATTCTTTGCTCGGTGGCCTTTACGATGGCTTCAGCTTTTGCCCATTTAGTGTCATAGTCAACAGCGACCACAACGAATTTCACCCCCGACGTGCCTGTAGGAAACGGGCCAATCAGGTCGATTTCCCATTTAGCAAATGGCTACGGGCTGTATACCGACACTAGTTCTTCCGGGGGGCTATGAATAAGTGGAGCATATATTTGACATTTATGACATGAGCGAGCATAAACGAATGAATTCTTTTTTAGCGTTGGCCAATAATGCCCTTGTCTAATGGTTTTGTACGCCAAAACTTGTCCTCCGGTATGATTCCCGCATACCCCCGCATGAATTCGCTCGAGAATCATGTGACCTTTCTCGGGAGTGAGGCACTTCGATAATGGAAGAGAAAAACCTCTTTTGTATAAATGCTCGCCTATAATAGTGTACCGAGAAGCTTGTAATCTGAGACGCTTAGCTTGTGCCTTATTTTCGGGTAGAATACCATGTCGAAGATAGTTTAAAATTGGAGTCATCCAAGTTTCTTGTGCTTCTGATGTATGGGTGACCACAACTCTTGGAATGGATGGCGAGCAGGTTGTGACGACCACAACGTCCGTCATGCTCGTCACTCCTTCTGCTGTCGCCAATCGAGCCAAAGCATCAACAAATGAGTTGTCCAATCGTGGTAACTGCTCGATATAAACTTGTTGGAACTGCTCAAGAATTTTCTTTGCTAGCTGCTGGTAATGTATCATCTGCTCGCCCCGAGCTTCGTACTCGCCCAGTACTTGGTATACAATTATCTGGGAATCACTGTATATCATTAATTTTTGGATCCCCATTATCATAGCCATTTGTAAACCAGCGATCAAAGCTTCGTATTCTGCTTCATTGTTGGTGGCTGGGAAATCGAAACGAATGGTTATCGTAAAAGTTTACCGGGTTGGGCTGATGAGAACCACGCCCGCTCCCGCTTTCGAACTTGTAGACGAACCATCTACGTACATATGCCATTGTTGACTGATACCTTTCTTGGGTAACTGTGGATATGTCAACTCAACCATGAAATCAGTCATTGTCTGACCCTTAGTTGTTGTACGCGGGGCGAACGTAATACCGAATTGGCCTAACTCCACTGCCCATTTGAGTAACCGGCCCAACGTATCTGGCCTATGAAGGACTTGACGTAATGGGAAAGTAGTGAGCACTTTGACGGAATGGTCAAAAAAATATGGTCGCAACTTGCGAACACTCATAACGAGCGCATATGCCAGTTTCTCCAATGGGGGATACCGGAGTTTAGCTTCCTTGAGTACTTGGCTCACATAATAAACAGGCAAATGCGTTGTTCCCTCAGCCCGAACGAGCACAACACTGATTGCATGTTCTGAAGCAGCTAGGTATAAGTAAAGTTGCTCGCCTGGAACCGGCTTGGACAACGTTTGAGTATTCTGTTGGGATTATACTGGAAAGTATGCTTTTACTTTGTATAATCAAAACTGAATTTCGGACTTATTTACTGAAATAAATTGTTTATCACTGATGCTTTAAATATCATCGAATGTTACATATATTTACTGCATAACTGTTCAATAAATAGTACGTGTTACATTGTAGTTAATTTAGTGATACCAGATCACATAAGATTAAATTATCAGTCCCTTGTAACCAAAAGTACACCATTCACGACCTAGATGGAAATGAACAATCCATCGTGAAAGGTTGAAGTGTAAGGCTCAGATTGGCTTGTCTTGACCAAGAGATTACACTAGTGCATGACTGATGCACTGAATAGGACCTACAGGAGGACAAATTCTTCAGAACTGAACAAGGAAGAATTAGACCTCAGTGGTTCGTTATTTCTTAATCTTCGTCCCTTAAATAGGATCACGTGTGGTTGGTAACTATTGCTTTGACTTATCATGGGTAGAGAATCAACGAGATTCAATACTTTTTATCTTGGGCAATATTATTGGTCACATGCGATTGCTAAGATTTAATACGGAGAATCGTGTGCAAGTACGCTTGTTCGATTTGCCCCCTTGGGAGGTTCATAAGATTTATCATACCAAATCTTGCAAGTGGAACTAGTTTTCGGTATGGATAATAATGTTGAACCGTTCCTTAACCAAGGACAAAAGATATTAAATAATGAAAAACTATTTCAGTGGCTTGAATTAATTAATGGGCTAGATAATCTTAAACACGGGAAATAATAACCGGGAACCATATTGACTGTAATATGGGTTAAGATGGATAGTGCAATATTAATTATGTAGTGGGATTAATTAATATTTATGGGCTTGAATAATATCGTGGCTCAATATTGATAATTCAAGTTCCATTGGAAGGTCCAATCTTAATTCTCCTAAAGACCCCCTAAGTAGCCCAACATAAAGTTCAATAACTGGAAAAAGGTGTTTAAAAATAAAATAAATTTGTTGCCTATTTTTCCTTGTCTTTTTCGAAAATTATGGATAAAAGGGGAGAAAGATTTTCTTTGTATTTTGTTATGGAATGAAGATATGTATTCTTGGAATACAAGATTATCTCATTAAATTCAAGAAATCTCCCACTTGGTTATTCATATAGTTAAATTTCGAAAATTTTGAAATATAAGGGAAAGAAAGATTTTCTTGAAAAGATATTATGGAAGATATGTATTTTCTTGAAATACAAGTATATCTCATAAATTCAAGAAGATCCAAATCTTGGAATCTTGAACCTAATATTTCGAAAATTCCATAACAAAGAGGAGTTGGGATTTTTGTGGAATATTTTAATTATGGAGAAAAGAATATATGAGATATATTCAAGATTTCTTGGAGATCAAGAAAAAGATTTTCCCATATTATTTTATCACAAGAATTCGACCACTACACCTCTATAAATAGGGGATGAGTGTTTTATTCTCAAGTACAATTTCATGTGCTGGAAAAATTAGTAAATCCACAAAAGTGGTGCAACAAAGTTTATTTTTCCCTTTTGTTAATTGTTCGCGAGCATCCTTCCACCGGATTGTCGAGCAAGGATTAGGGAATACTTGGGAAGGCTTTTCGGTGTGTTTAATTGACAAGACCATTGTCATTCCAAGAGGTACGTTTACGTAAACTCGTAGTAATTCCGCATGCGTAGGATTTACATGAACTGTTTATATGCAAGATTTGTTGTTGAATTATTATTTGAATTAATATAGGATTAATTAATTCTAGTAATAATTGTTAGAATTAAATTTGTATTTAAATATTCAGCCCGAATAGATCCGTGCAATTAATTCCCCAACATATTCGCCAAATACTATTTTAATGACTCAAACGCACTTTGGCAATGTTCTGTCCATTGGAATCTCCCTTTCTTTAATGCATCGAAGAAAGGCTTACACTTATCTCTGGTGCGAGAGATAGATCGATTCACGGAAGCCAGACGTCCAGTTAGTTTTTGAACCTCTTTTACATTTCTAGGTGCTTGCATGTTGAACATAGCTTGAATCTTTAATGGGTTCGCCTCGATCCCTCGTTGGCTGACCATATTCCCGAGAAATTTTCCCGAATGAACCCCGAAACTGCACTTCTTCGGGTTCAACTTCATGTTATACGCGCGGAGGATATCAAACGTCTGTGCTAGATGTGTGAGATGGTCTTCTTTGTGCTCGCTTTTGACCACAATATCATCGATGTATACCTCAACCGTCTGCCCAATATGTTCGCCGAACATCTTATTCACCAGCCTTTGATATGTGGCTCCAGCATTCTTTAGTCCAAACGGCATACGTTTCCAACAATACATATTTTTCCCATTGCAAAACGAGGTACTTTCTTGACCGTCGGAATGCATGAGAATTTGATGATACCCAGCAAATGCGTCCATAAAAGTCATTAGCTCATGTCCCGTAGTGCTATCAACCAAGTAATCGATATGTGACACAGGAAAATTATCTTTGGGACACGCCTTATTTAGATCAGTAAAATCGATGCATAACCTCCAGGTTCCATTCGATTTTTGGACGAGCATAGGGTTGGCTAGTCATCTGGGGCATTTGACTTCCTGAATTAGCTTATTGTCGAGCAGCTTTTTAACCTCGGCATCCAAAGCTGCGTACTTCTCCGGACTGAATTTTCTTCATTTTTGAATTATTGGGACTTGTGTTGGGTTGATGTTGAGGTGGTGACATGCATGCTTAGGATCAATGCCGACCATATCCTCGTGTGACCAAGCGAAAACATCCAAATTTGTTCGGAGATACGAGATTATTTAGTTCGAAGGGGTTCCGGGAGTTCTAAACCAATGAAAATTTCTAACTCTGGCCTGAGTGGGTCGGCCATGACGGACTCCAGCTGCTCGACAGGTGTTGCTCGTCTTTTATTTTGTTTCCACCTGGGATCACTGTCTAACCCCTGGTGTTCAACTTCGACCTCCATAGGGTCAAAACCTATGCGAGGTTCTAAATCTGGCAATTCACGAGCAAACTATTCATTGGATGGATCTATATTCATTAGATCTGAAGCTTGTTTAATCGACCCAGACTCCATGCCCGCCTGATGGGGCGTGCTCGCCAGGGGAAACGTGCTCGCTAGGGGAAGCGTGCTCGCTTGGAGAGGTGCGCTCGTCTGGGGAGGGGCGCTCGTCTGGAAAGACGAGCTTGCCCAGAATGATGTGCTCGCCTGGGGCGATGATTTTACCTGATGGCTTGACTCTCCGATTTCCCATTTTTGTTCCATCATGTTGACAATGCTTTGTTTTTCTAGCATGCATGACAACAAACAATCTCGTGTTTTTTTCTGGTCGCCCTTCAAGTGTTGGAAATTTTACACAATAGTAATAGGTTGAACAAGCTGCTTTGAATTCCTGAATAAACGGGCGGCCTAGGAACCCGTTGTAAGTGGACGGAGCATCGACGATTACAAAATCTAGCATTCTAGTTCGTCGGATCTCCGGATTACTAGTTGACTCTAACTCGACTCCTAATCTGATCATACCATATGGCCGGGTTATAGATTCCCCGAAACCCATAATGGTGTGATCACAAGGTTCGACATACCCGCTTAAATCACCGACTTGCTTCTCCATCTGTCGTAAAGTACTGACGAACAAAATGTTTGCATACGCCCCAGTGTCTACCAAAAGTCGATGCACCTTCAACCCCAAAAGTCGAGCACTAATAGTTAAAGAATCATTGTGGGGAGTAATGATACCATCGAGATCGTTATCCGAAAACATGATTTGGTGAGATGGTGATATATTGGCCAACGTGCTTGCCACATTCACCTGATGCACGCTTTGCATAGCGCGTATCTCCATTTTTTTCCGTCTGTTCGACAACGTCGGGACCTGATTGCATCCACCCACTGGCCCATAATCCGGGTGGATCATGTTAATCTCTTGGCTCTCTCGACCTCTGTTCGTTGTAGGGGCTCCTTTCTTTGGCACATCTAGTTTCTTGCGAAACTCCTCTTGATCACTGTTAGATAGCTTATCCGCTTTACGTTTTCCCCTTTGGTTTCCTGACTTTTCACTTCGGGAATCTCTGCTCGCTGGTTTTTTGAGGAATGGAGTAAGGCAGTCTTCTTCATATAATTTCCACAACTGACGAAGTAAATCACGGCAATCCTCAGTATTATGCCCGATATATTCGTGATACGAACAAAACTTAGAAGCATTAAGACGACTTTTATCTTTCGTGATTTTTCGGGGCTTTTCCAACATATCCCGATCTTTAATCTGACTATACACTGTTTCTGAAACACCTAAAATACTGCGGAGAGCATGCGCCTCTGCTCCTTCTTCAAAAGGTTTAAAAGATCCTGGAGGCTTATAGCCCCCTTCACTCGTCGTCCTCTTACCAGCGACCACTCTTAGTTGCAACCTCCTACCCTAAACGTGATTGGGCGAGCAGCTCTTGCATAGATATAATTTTTGCTGCTCGCTCTCTGAAATCAGCATATGTGTTCGGCCAATCTTGATGCATGGCTTTCCACATATCCGAATTCAACGTCAAACCACCCACCATGGTGAGGATTTTAGCATCCTCTTCGACAGGAGCTCCTTCGTACAAGCATTTATCAAACCTCTCTACGTATGCTCTATCTGATTCGCCTTTTAGCTGGGAAAATGCGCCAATCTTTGTTTTGGCGCTGGGCGAGCACACATTGACGAGAAATGGAACTGAAACTTCTGCCCTAACTGTGTGAAGGAAGTGATCGAGGCGGCGGGCAGATTTGAAAACCATCTATGTGCCCGGTCCCACAATGTCATGGGAAATGTTCGACATTGAGTGGCCTCAGTAGCTCCCATCGCTATCATATAATCTGAAAACTTACTGAGATAGACATGTGGATCAGATTCAGCATCGAATGAAGGTATGGGTGGCCGATTTTTCGCCACCTTCTCCTGTATATCAGCTGTCATAATCGCAGGAGCGAGCGGCGAACATGGGATTGTGCCCGCTCGAGGAAGCCCTTTTGTGGCGGCCAAATCGGCCTGCAAACTTTCTATGGCCTTCTGCATCTCTGCAAATTTCGCGGAACTTACTGAACCAGAACGGGGCTGGGTTCCATCGCGAGGACCATGTTGGTCATGCTCACGATGGGACAGTCCCCCTTTCCGTGTAAGCTCGGTGCTACCCAATCGGCGATGGATGGATATCTTAGTTGTAGTGGATTTTTCTGGAATATGCGGCCTTTCGCGGTGTGATCGATCATGAGGGACTGTATGGGGCATCGTATTTGCTCAATGTTCTTTTGCTGGATCCTGTCGCCTATGATCGTCAATCCGCTCTTTCGCCACTACTCTCAATAGTTCAAATGCTGACCGTCTGGACCCTTGCGTCTGGTCTCCTGACAAATTTTTCGCTTCCTTTTCCTCCCGTTTCTGGGCGGCTTTCTTTTTTACCTGATCGCTGTCTAAAGTGTGTGAGCGTCGATCATCTTCCTCCTGGACTTTCAATTTAGCCAATTCTTTTTCAGCTCTATCTCTCTGCGTTTTCAACAAGAATGTGATCGCCTTCGTGGTAGCAGTAGGATCGTTGGCTATATCTTCGAGACTAATAGTCTCCACCACTGGATTTTCTCGAGGTCACGACTGAACCTCCTCGTGAATATGCGGGCGGCTTTGTCCTGACCCTTCTGTTTGAGTATTTCCTGAATGAGGCATTATATTTCTTTTTTCTGCCTGGTTTTTTGAAAAGTGTTTGGATTGGTTATGGGTGTGCTCGCGACCCCCCTTCTAGCGCCAATTGTTGCAAGTCGTATTACGTGGAAATATGATGTGGCGTTTATACGTGACAACTTACAAATAAAATTACAACTTGTACGACGTTATAATTAAATGATCAGAATTTGTTGATCCAGTTCGTCATAAATGACTACATCTGGGGGCATACCAAGCCAGGATTATATTATTCGAGGCTAGGCAATTTTGTGTCGAGCACAATGTACTATTCATTGGATACAATGGTTGTTTGGGAGAATGGGATAATAGTAAGGTCCTTCATGGGAATTTTTTGAACCTTTTCCTTCTTCTTTTTGGACCTATTTATATTACTTTTGATGAGCTGGTGGTGTCCTGACTAGCTTGAGCTGACGATTTTGTACCATGCAAGAACTTATGTGGGATTGCCACGTTTCCTTTCTTTCCCCCCAGATCGACATCTGTCCTTTTTAAGAAGTGTTTTACTTGTCACCTCTTTTTAGAATGAATCGACCGGGCGGTTATCTACGTGCTCGCTATCTCATGATCGCTTCTGACGAATACTTTTGCTCGGCTCGGAAGTCGTATCCCATATATGCTCGCCCTTATGTTTCCCTCAATTGTCTAATTTGCTCGCTCACTTGTGCTAGTCTCGATCTGTCTTGTATGGTTTCAAGATGATTTGGGTCGAGCATACTGACTGACTCTTGTGCTCGCTGAATAGGCGAGCACGAGTACCAGCGTATGCAACGACCCCGTCCACCTGGCAAAAACCTGTATGACGGTCAAATGTGATGGGTTTTGACTTTTTGGTACACGTGTCCGTCTGACTCTTGTGCTCGCTGATTAAGGAATGATAATTCCATTCACAATCTATTCCAACATACCAATCATACCCTAAGAGAATATATACTCCCAGGGACGGATCTAGGATTTCGTCACAAGGGGGGCGAAATTTTCCATTGGGTAAGGGCGGCGGAATTTTAAAGTCCCAACGAGGACGAAATGACATAATTTAACGATTTTAAGGCATAAATGTTAAATTTTCTACAAATATAATACAAAAAAATTCAATCCCAAGGGGGCGAAACCCCCCAGATCCATCCCTGTATACTCCACTTTTCAATTATGGTCTTGATAAATATTTACCTTCTTTATTAAAATAACAGGATAATTTAAAAAGAAATATAATTAATTAATATAAAAAAGCAGACCGTATTTCAGTTTGCAAATTAAATTATTAGTCTAAACATCGTAAAGAAGTATTATTCAGTTTTAAAAAAAGTAAATATAAGATCAAATTTAAGAATATCCGATGACTAATATGCAACATTAGATAATGAGACAATCTTGCGTGAGACCGTTTCACGGTGAGATGAAATGTAATTTGGGCATTGATGCTTTAACATTTTAGGAGGAATGAGTGTTAATTGTGCTAGATTATACTCTATCTCATACGAATTTTTGTCTTAGATAATAATTAAAAAATATGTAACGTAACCTTAAATCAAGAAGATATTGTAATGAAATTCAACAAAATAGTAAAATATGAATTAATTAATGTTAAAGAAATTAATCAATTAATATCAATTGTATATAAGGTAAAATAATAAATTTTAACTCATGCTTTTCAATTTTTATCAATTCTAATACACACTTTTTTACTTTAACTATAAAAATACCCACACTTATAATGAGTATTTATATTTAAAAGCATCCTTTCCAATAAAATGATAATGTTTTACTGAAAAAAAAAAGTAATTAAAAGCATCCTCAAATCCTTTAACCAACATTTTTTTGTTTTTTTACTTGAACACCAGATTCCATTTATATCGCTGACGTGTAAAATATTTAGAACAAAACACATGGTCTATGTCCCATTTTTTCATTTGCAAGTGAAAATTATAAAAGAAAAAAAAAGTGCAGCCCTTTTTATATTAATTTTTTTTTTTGCACATTAGCATTGAAGGTGGAATCCAACGTCCAAATAAAAAATTGGTATACTTGCATGTATGTAAGACAGTCTCACGATAAGACGAAATATAAATTGAACATTAATGTTTTAATAATTTAAGAGGAATAAATGTGATTTGTATTAAATTATACTCCGTCTCATACATGAGACCATCTCATATGAATTCTTGTCCTAAATAAATTGAATTTTGCCAAAAATGTGGCAAATAATATTTTTAAGTACTACCAAAAAGTATGAATATTATTTATTTAACGATTTTTTTTAACTAACAAAAAATATACTCCAGTTAGAATTAATGAACATATATAACAGTAGATAAATAATGAACTATTTTATACGTGAGACATGTATAAACTAACATTAATATTAATTTTTTTAAAAAATATTTAAACTCTATGTTCAAATTATATTCAGTCATACGCAAATGTGCCTAATAAAAATAGAGTTGGTCTCATGTGCATTTAGGTACATCTTGTACTTATAGTGCATTTTAGAACCGTGCAACTTATTATACTAAAAGATCCATCTTATTACAGTATAATTATTAATATAAAAAATAATTACACATTTTAATATATATAAATTATACCTTTCAGTATAATAAGTTACACGATTCTAAAATATAGTGTATTCTGATAAATTCAAGACTTAACTTAAAAAATATGGATGGAAATTGATTAGTTATCGTTAACTTAAATACTCCCTCAACTATTAGTACCCCACAAATCATAATTAGATTCCAACAAATGAAAACCCTGACATTGAGTTGTCCTAGAAAACTTTGACCAGTGTGTTTTCAGAATGACAATAAGTTGTGAATTTTGCATTATGGAAAATGACTAAATTCTGATCCCAGGTGAAGTATTACCCAGAGAGGGACAAATTCTGAAATGGAATTTACTATTGTCAGCTCTTTTTATCTCAACCTTCTGGTGATACATTTGACCACTAGTGAACCTACTCAAACAAAATAAAGTTCAAACACAATCACATTTTACACTGTGCACACAGACCAATTACTCAATTTTAGGTAATTTGTACTCTCATTCAATAACCACCGATACATATTTGAGTTTGGACAGCGGTAAAAAATGACATTGGAGAGCTGTTATAACCACTCTTCAAATAACAGTTGTTCAAGCTTGGACAGCTGATAAAAAACCGTTGTCCAAGAAATCGCACTTGGACAACATTTTTTAACCGCATTGCAAGGGTACACTTGGAGAACGGTTTTCAACCGCTGTCCAAGCATATACACTTGGACAACGGTTTTTAACCGCTCTACAACACTTTTTAAAAAAAAAAAAAATCAATTTTTAGGCACGGACCCACCAAGCATCTCATATATAAGCCTTGGAGAGCGGTTTTCAACCGCTGTCCAAGCATATACACTTGGACAACGGTTTTTAACCGCTCTCCAACACTTTTTTAAAAAAAAAAATCAATTTTTAGGCACGGACCCACCAAGCGTCTCATATATAAGCCGCAAAGTCTCCCAATTAATTGAGGCAATTATTCGCTCCCATGGAGGACCGAAAACGGGACCTTTGGCGCCTGAGCGGGGATCAATTCCGCTCAGGCACTTACTTTCTTGCGTTTACTTAATGAAATTAATTCTATATGTTCTAAAAATCAATTTTTCTTACAATTTTTTTTAAATTCTTTATTTCAATTATCTTATTTATTAATTCAATCACATTTTTATATAATAATTTTTTTTATATAAATTTAAATTAAATTAATTAAATTAAATTAAAATTATATTTTTTACTTGTACTTTTTTTTAACTACCTTTCTTTTAAACTTGTAATACTTTTCCTTCTAAACAATTAATACTTTTCTATCAAAATAAATAATATTTTTCTTTAAACAAGTAATACTTTTTCATCTAAACAAAGTAATACTTTTCTTTAAACAAGTTATACCTTTCTATCTAAACAAGTAATAATTTTCTATTTAAACAAGTAATACTTTTCTATCTAAACAAATAATACTTTTCTATTTAAACAAGCAATACTTTTCTATCTAAATAAGTAATATTTTTCTTTAAACAAGTAATACTTTTTCATCTAAACAAGTAATACTTTTCTTTAAACAAGTTATACTTCTATCTAAACAAGTAATACTTTTCTATTTAAACAAATAATACTTTTCTATTTAAACAAGTAATAGTACTTTTCTATCTAAATAAGTAATACTTAGACAAAATTGAATTAATTTATAAGAATATTAAATATTATAGGTATTAATTTATAAGAATTAATAGTGATACAAGTTCGTAAGTGTAATATTATGAATTTAATATTATGAACAAGTTTTACATAAAGGTGTTGCAAGTCGTTTTTTAATGAGAATACTATGTGGCTAATTTTAAAACAACTCACAAACAAAATAAGTACGTGTACAATATTACAGTAAAGAACAAGAAATTGTTGACCCAGTTCATCAATAAATGACTACTCTGGGGGCATTCCAAGCCAGGGATGTTATATTGCGAGGCTCAAGTATACAGTACACAATACTTTCCTTCTACGAAAGATGGTGAATTGGAGAATATATGTGTGAGTACTTGGGAATTTTTCTGAACCCTTCTTTTGTTATTTTTGGGCCTATTTATAGGCTTTGGACGAGCTGGTGGTGTCAAGGCTTAAGCTGGTGGTGTCCTGGCTAGCACGAGCTGACAATTTCTTAACATGCACGAATCTATGTGGTGTTGCCACGTTTTCTATTTGTGCTTCTTTGGTTGACATTTGTCTTTACTTGCTCGAGAAGTATTCGACTTGTCATCCGTGTGGGTGATGGTGGTGGCGTCGTGGGTGACCCGATTCTTGTGCTTGCCACGGGTGGTTATTCGTGACTCATGAGGCTCGCCCTTGTGGTGGTTTATTGGGCGTGGCCGCAAAACCAAACACCACGCCTTGATTACGTGCTTTCTAGGGGAGAGCACACACTCTTCTCGCTAACCACCAACCGAGCCCTCTCGCTTCGCCATCACCATTTTGAGCCCTCTCGCCACCATCGCCATCCGGAGCCTTCGCTTCACCAACAACCAGAGCCCCTCGCTCGTCATCACCATTTTGAGCCCTCTGCTCACCATCGCCATCCGGAGCCTTCTGCTCACCAACAACCAGAGCCCTCTGCTCGTCATCACCATTTTGAGCCCTCTGCTCACCATCGCCATCCGGAGCCTTCTGCTCACCACCAACCAGAGCCCTCTGCTCGTCATCACCATTTTGAGTCCTCTGCTCACCATCGCCATCCGGAGCCTTCTGCTCACCACCAACCAGAGCCCTCTGCTCGTCATCACCATTTTTAGCCCTTTCATCTTTCCTTCTCGTTAAATTCGGTTTTTCGCTTTCGACCATTACCCGTGGTTCTTTGTTTTGGTGAATGGTCACCGGGTTACCGGAGCATAATTTTTTTTGCAAAGATGATGGCTTTCGGCGCCTAAAGCACCCTCTCGTCGCTTAAACCGGGCGTGCTCTGGCGAAGCACAGATGGATGAGCGGGATGTGTATCCAACTGGTGAACACTTGTCTGATGGGCTAGCGGGCACCTTTGGTTTATTGGTCCACGTGTTCGTCGAGTGAGCACGTGGCAAAATATTTCTGACCGAACACAACAATACCCCCCAGTCCGATCGTCTGTGCTAGTTTGTCTTTCTTTTTAACAAACCTAGGCAAAATCTCGATTTTGCACGCTTCTCGTTCTCCCGTGGTGTCAGGCTTCCTTATTGGGGCGCGCGGAGCCCGAGGCTTGTCCTTATTGGGTTTTCTTTGAATATTTTAATTCAAGAAACCCTATTCTTCCTCAAGTATAAATACTTGCCTTCATTCTTTTTCCCCTTATCTTCTAATCTCCCCAATCGGCCGCCCCTCTCTCTTCACTACCAAAAAATTCCGGCGACCTCTACTTCTACGGCGAAGAGCTTTTTCAGGCGACTATTTCTTTATTTCTTCTTCTATGTCCATGTCTTCATTGTCCAATTCCTCGGAGGCTTTGTTTGATTTGGTCGGCTCGGAATCATCTCCGATCTCGCGTCCCCCGCGTCGCCTCCGCCGTCGCCTTCGGCTGGATTCCTGCAAGGCTGGTTGTTCGACGATGAGAATTTTACAGAGTGGGAGCCGTCGATCGGTTCGGCAAACGTATGTCGTGTTGTCCTCGTCGTCTAAAGATGGATTAAAAACGAAAAGGATCTGACCGATCCGATTTTTGCGAATTGAAGATGAAGGCAAAATCTAATCAACACCGAAATATGGGAGATAGTGTAGATGATGAAGTGGTCGGCGGGCTGAAGAGTGATGGGTTAGGCGAACACCGGGGTGGTCGGGTCGGCGAGCATAAATTTGGGTAAGTGGGCGAGCACGCATATGGTCGAATAGGCGAGCACACAAATGTGGTAAGGGGCGTGCAGGGAGAGTAGGGTGATGAACCACCACTCGGTGTCCCCCATAGCCCAATTTACTCCGATTACTTCGCTCGATACACGATAGAAAAACCCCAACAGCCTTGTCGTGTTCTTCCAGTCGACCAGCTCGTGCCATTTAAAGCTGATCTAAAAGAATGGTTGGTCGATTATTCTCTGGTCCCTGGTCGCGACCTCCCTTTTGCCGATCTTCAGGATATTGGTATGGACTTCTCATTTATACCAGAAGGGGTTCTAGTAATTGATCCTCCTGAGGATGAGCCGATCAAAGAAAAAGTAGGGGGCGACCAGAACTCTGGCGAGCCGGTTGGAGACCAAATCGCTTTCGGGTAGGTGGCAAAGAACGCAAGGATAGAAAACTCCTCTTACTACTCCTCCTTTGGCGACTTTGAAGTTTTTTGAGCTTTTTCTGATTTGTAATTTGAAGTTTCTTTATGTTGAACTAGTATTACCTTGTCTTTGTTCGGCTGGAATAACCCTTCTTTCCGTTGGACTCCTAGCGGGTCTTTTTGAATGTTTGGCCGTTAGCGCCTGTTTCTCCATTTAAGAATCGAACCATCTGATGTGTCTGTGTTTGACTTGACTTCGGTTTATGATTGTCTTACGTTGGTGCAATCATGATGGTTGGCTTATTTAGGTGCAACCCGTTCTCGTTCGCGATCGGCTTACGTAACTGGCGATCACTTCTGATCTGGTCGTCTTATTTATGGTGCGACCTATGTACTCAATGCGTGCTTTGTTGCGAGCATGGTAAGTACACGTTCTTTCGCCAAGGAAACACAAACTCTGCTCTGTCCGATTCTTGTTGGATTCTGGTCGTCTTATTGCGATGCGACCCGATTGGGCATATGGCCAAACAAACTAGATAAATGAATAAACACCACACAGGATGTTTTTAATCTTTGAGGCTCTTATCCACACTTGTTAAAACTCCTTTTTGTAGACAAGACTTGCTTACAAATTTACACTCGTGTAATAACCTTATTGATGCCTTGATGTCTTTGCCTTTTGCCGGTCGAGCAGAGGTTTTCTGGTTATGTGTTCAACACCCCTTGCTCGGCTTTTGTGGTCGGTCTGCTTGTCTTGAGCGAGCAGAGGTTTTCTGACCATGTGCTCATGACCAGGCGAACACAGGCTTGTGGTCAACCTTGGTTTTTCTGTTGCGCTCACCACTACTGATAAACAAAGGCTTGTGCTCGATCTTAGTTTTTCTGTTGCGCTCACCACTACTGATAATATTTTTTCAAATTTGACGCATTCCATGAAATAGAAAAGCGGAGTTCCATCCATCGTCTCCAAATCGTATGCTCCATTTAGCAAGCGCTCCGATATTCGGTATGGGCCTTCCCACGCTCGGCCGAACACACCACTCGGGACCCCCGTTGCTCGCCTGAGGACGAGCTCACCGAGTTTGAATCTGCGGATCCGAACTTTGGAGTTATAAAATTTTTCTGACCTTGTTTATACATGGCATTCTTGAGGTCGGCCTCGTATCTTTTTTTGTCCAACAAGTCTGTGCTAAAGGCGAGCGCCTGGTCATTGGTATGTTCGCCAAAACACATAGTTCGGTGGCTCAGGATTTTGACTTCTGCCGGAATAACCGCTTCCGTACCAAAAGCTAAAACGAACGAAGTCTCACCCGTGGATGTTCTGAAAGTGGTGCGGTATGCCCACAAAGTTTCGGGTAATTCCTCGGCCCATCCCCCCTTAGAATCACCAAGTTTAGCCTTGAGGGTATGCTTGATGATTTTATTGACCGCTTCAACTTGTCCGTTCGACTGGGGATAGTATGGAGTGGAATAGTGTTTTTTGATTCCCCAGCGAGCACAATTCTGGCAAAACTCACTCCGTTCGAATTGCTTGCCATTGTCCATCACTAGCGATTGGGGTAGCCCGAAGCGACATATGATGTTTTTCCAGACAAATTCCACATTTTTTGTTCCGTGGCTTTCACAATGGCTTCAACTTCTGCCCATTTTATATAGTAATCGACGGCGACCACAACAAATCTTACCCCAGATGTGCAAGTGGGGAAAGGGTCGATCAAGTCGATCCCCCACTTGGAAAATGGCCATGGGCTGTAGACAAAAACAAGTTCTTCTGGTGGACTATGAATAAGCGGGGCATATACCTGACAATCATGACACGTGCGAGCATAGACGAGCGAATCCTTTTTAAGTGTTGGCCAAAAATACCCTTGTCTGATCGCCTTGTAGGCTAGAGCATGTCCGCCTGTATGATTCCCACACACCCTAGAGTGAATTTGCATGAGAATTGTATGGCCTTCTTCCGGCGTTACACATTTTAACAACGGAAGAGAAAAACTTCGCTTATACAAGTGCCCGTCCAAAATGGTGTAGCGAGCAGCTTGCAAACGTAGGCGAGTAGCCTGTGCTTTGTTCTCCGGGAGGACCCCCCTTTGTAAATAGCTTAAAAACGGGGTCATCCATGTCTCTTGTTCGACCTCTATTTGGGCGATCACAGCTCTCGGGATGGATGGCGAGTATGTTGTGACGATCACAACATCTGTTAAATTAGATACATCTTCTGCGGTAGCCAATCTAGCTAAAGCGTCCGCAAATGAATTCTCCATCCTGGGGAGCTGTTTGATATATACCTGCTCAAATTGCTCGAACAATTCTTTGGCCAGTAATTGATATTGAGCCATCTGCTCGCCCCGAGCCTCATATTCGCCCAGAACCTGATAGACGATTAGCTGGGAATCACTGTAAATCATTAGTTTCCGAACACCCATTGCCATAGCCATGTGTAATCCGCTGATCAGAGCTTCATACTCGGCCTCATTGTTGGTGGCCGGGAAGTCGAAACGAATGGCCGTTGAGAAAGTTTGCCGAGTTGGACTGATGAGCACCACCCCTGCTCCGGCTTTTGTGCTCGTCGACGAACCATTGACGTACATGTGCCATGGCTGGTTGATTTCTTTTTCAGGTTGTTGTGGGTAAGTTAACTCGACTATAAAATCGGCCATGGCTTGACCTTTGATCGCCGTTCGAGGTGCGTACGTGATGCCGAACTGGCCTAGCTCTACAGCCCACTTTAGTAATCTTCCGGCTGTATCCGACCGATGCAGAACTTGGCGTAGCGGGAAAGTGGTAAGAACTTCGACAGAGTGGTCAAAGAAATTAGGCTGTAGTTTGAGAACACTCATAACAAGAGCGTATGCTAGCTTCCGAGAGGGGGGTAGCGAAGTTCAACATCTTTCAATACTTGGCTGACATAATACACAAGCAAGTGGGTCGTTCCCTCTGCTCGGACGAGCACAACACTGATCGCGTGCTCGGAGGCGGCCATGTACAAATATAGCTGCGCGCCCGGTATGGGTTTGGACAAAATCTGAGTGTCTGCCAGGTACAATTTTAAAGACTCGAAGGCACTTTGGCAATGGTCCGTCCATTGAAACTGTCCTTTCTTTAAAGCATCAAAGAAAGGCTTACATTTATCTCCGGTCCGTGATATGAATCGGTTCAGAGAAGCCAGACATCCCGTCAGTTTTTGAACTTGCTTCACATTTATGGGAGCTTGCATCTCGAGCATAGCTTGAATCTTTGATGGATTCGCCTCGATTCCCTGTTGGCTGACCATATGTCCGAGGAATTTTCCCGAATGAACCCCGATGCTGCATTTCTTTCGGGTTTAGCTTCATATTATATGCCCGGAGGATATCAAACGCCTATGTTAGGTGGGCGAGGTGGTCTTCTTTGTGCTCGCTTTTGACCACAATGTCATTGATGTACACCTCGACCGTCTGCCCTATGTGTTCGTCGAACATCTTGTTCACCAGCCTTTGATATGTTGCTCCGACATTCTTTTACCCGAAAGGCATACGCTTCCAACAATATATGTTTTTTCCGTTGCAGAACGAGGTGCTTTCCTGATCGTCGGGATGCATAGGGATTTGATGGTACCCAGCAAAAGCATCCATGAACGTCATAAGCTCATGCCCCGCAGTGCTATCGACTAGATAATCGATGTGAGGTACGGGAAAATTATCTTTGGGGCACGCCTTGTTTAAATCGGTAAAGTCTATGCACAACCTCCAGGTTCTGTTTGGTTTTTGGACGAGCACAGGGTTTGCTAACCATTCTGGGCATTTGACTTCCCGGATGAGCTTATTGTTGAGCAACTTTTTAACTTCGGCATCTAGAGCCGCGTACTTCTCCGGATCGAACTTTCTTCATTTCTGAATTATTGAGATTTGTGCTGGGTTGATATTGAGATGGTGGCATGCATGCATAGGATCGATGCCGACCATGCCCTCATGTGACCAAACGAACACATCCAAATTTGTTAGGAATCTGAGATCATTCGGTCAAAGCGGTTCGGGAGTTTGAGCCGATAAAAATTTCAAGTCCGGCTTTGGCGGGTCGGCCATGGCGGACTTAGCTATACTTCAATAGGTGTTGCTCGTCTTTTCTTTTGTTTCCTTTGGGGATCTATGTTCGACCCCGGTGCTCATCTTCGACCTCCATAGGAATTGAATCTATCTGAGGTTCTAAGTCCGGTAACCCTTGATCAGATTGTTCTTTAGGCGGAATCTATACTCGTGGGATCGGGGGACTGTCTCGTGCGCCGGGCTCCGTCTTTCGCCCGAGGGGAGTTATGTTCGCCCGGAACGATGTATTCGCTCGTTGGCTTGAATCTCCGACTTCCCATATTGGTTCTACCATGCTGACAATATTTTGTCTTTCTGGTACGCACGATAGTAAGCAATCTCGAGCTTTTTTCTGATCGTCCTTTATGCTGCCCATTCCATCAAGAGTAGGAAATTTAAGACAATAGTAGTAAGTCGAACAATGTTTGCCTTTAAATTCTGGATGAGCAGGCGACCTAAGAACCCGTTATAGGTAGATGGAGCATCGACGATTACAAAGTCTAGCATTCTAGTTCGTCGGATCTCCGGATTTAAAATTGACTCTAGCTCGACTCCTAACCTGATCAGATCATAGGGCCGGGTTATAGATTCCCCGAAACCCATGATGGTGGGATCACATGGTTCTATATACATACTTAGATCCCCAACTTGCTTCTCCATTTGGTGCAGAGTGTTAACGAACAGAATGTTCGCATATGCTCCGGTGTCGACCAGGAGGCTATGCACATTCAAACCGAGAAGACGAGCGCTGATGGTTAGAGAGACATTGTGGGGGGTGATTATGCCATCGAGATCATCTTCCGAGAACATGATTTGGTGAGAGGGTGGCGTGCTAGCTGATGTGCTCGCCACATTCACCTGATGGATGTCTTGCATGGCGCACATCTCCATCTTCTTGCGTCTGTTTGATAGGTGTTGTGTTTGATACAATTACTCGATTAATTTATACACGTCAGAGGGACACGTGTATTAATCAACTATTAAAATAACCATGCTTGATGGACAAGTGTACTCGCCAGCTTGCCGACCAAACAAGTTTGTTCGCCAACTTGACGACCAAACAGGTTTGCTCGCCAACTTGCTGACCAAGAGAATATGCTCGCCACTTGACGACCAAGCGAATATGCTCGCCACTTGACGACCAAGCGAATATGCTCTCCACTTGCCGACCAAGCGAGTATGCTCGCCACTTGCCGACCAAGCAAGTATGCTCGCAGCTCGCCAAATCTGGCATGATGACCTGATGCTATCCTGAGATGATCCTGAAGATATGTTGATATGATCAGTCGAGCTGATCAGATCAGGCAAGAAGAAATCAGATAGCCTGAGTCAAGCGATCTGAGGGTCAGGATGTCTGAATTCAGAAGAGCTGAACTCAGTAAGCCTGAGTGTTAGTATGCCTGATCAGACAAGGTCCGCTGAAGAGAAGTCTGCTGAACCAAGAACCCTGAGTAACCTGAAGGCTCAGATAACCTAAAGGCTCAGATAACCTGAAGGCTCAGATAACCTGAGGGCTCAGATATGCTCGATGAGGATAGTGTTCCGGTATAATATTGATATGGTCAAAGGGGCGAACAGGGCAATCAGTCGAGCAAAAGTTGATATGGACGACAAAAAGAGTGCCTTATAAACAAGTAAATGCAAAGGTCAACCATGAAGACGAAGTTGAAAACGTGGCAGCATCACATGAGTTCTTGCAAGACACAAAGTCTCCAGCTCATGCTAGCCAAACCAGCTCATGCTTGTCAAAGTACTATAAATAGAAGGAAAAAGAACAAGAGACGGGTTCAGAAAAAATTCCCAAAAAGACTCACATATATTTCCAAAATCCCTATCTTTCCAAAGAGTTTACTGCATGAGAAGTATTATCATGTATTGTATACGCAAACCTCATATGATGACATCCCTGGCTTGGAATGCCCCCAGAGTAGTCATTTACTGACGAACTGGGTCAACAATTTCCTGTTATTTACCGTATATCATACACGTACTTATTTTGTTTGTGAGTTGTTATCAAATTAGCCACATAATATTCTCCATAAAAAACGACTCGCAATAATTGGCACTAGAAGGAGGGTGGAAAAAACCAACCCATACACAATCCCGTAGATAGCCGAGGCAGAAAAAAGAAATATAATGCCTCAATCTAGGAATACTCAGACGGAGAGGTCGGGACAGAGCCGACCTCACGCTCAGAAAGAGGCTCAGCATCAGCCTCACAAAAATCAGACCGCGGAAACCATCAATCTTGAAGATATCGCCAATGATCCGGCGGCCACAACAAAGGCCATCACTTTCTTGTTGCGAGCACATAAAGAGAGGGCCGAAAAGGAGTTGGCCAAGTTGAAAGTTCAAGATGATGATGATCGACGCTCGCATACACCTGATAGCGAGCAAGTTAAGTTGAAAGCTGCACGGAAGCGGGCCAACAAAAAGGCTGATGATATGTCGAACGACGAGCAGCCTCAAGGGTCTAGACCATCAGCGTTTGGACGTTTGAGGCTCTCCGTTAAAGACCGAATCGACAATCATAGGCGTCAGGATCCCGGGAGGGAACAACCGACGAACATGCCGGCTCCCTCAGATCCTCATGATCGCCCACATCCCAAAAGACAGCTGGAACAATAAAAATCGGCTGGAACTAAATTGTCTATCCATCATCGATTGGGTAGTCAAGGACGCGCTTGGAAAGGGGGACTGCCCCATCATGAGCATGACCCCCTGGGTCCTCATGATGGGACACAGCCCCGATCCAAGTCTGTCAGTTCCACAAAGTTTGTAGAGATGCAGAAAGCAATCGAGGGTCTACAGGCAGACCTGGCCGCAACAAGAGGACTCCCTCGGGCGAGCACAATTCCGTGCTCGCCATTAACACCAGCGATCATGGCAGCTGAAGTACAAGAAAAAATAGCAAAGATCCGACCACCAATCCCTATGTTCGATGCTGAATCTGACCCACATGTTCACCTCAGCAAATATTCAGACTTTATGATCGCCATGGGCGCCACTGACGCAACACAGTGCCGATCATTTCCCATGACGTTGGGCGACCGCACCCACAGATGGTTTTCTACACTGCCCGCTGCGTCCATCACGTCTTTCGCTCAGTTGGGACATAAATTCCTGTCCCATTTCTCATCCATGTGTGCTCGCCCAGCACCAAAACAGAGGTTGGCACATTTCTCCCAGCTAAAGGGCAAGTCAGATCGAGCATACATTGAAAGATTTGACAAATATTTATACGATGGAGCCCCAGTCGAAGAGGATGCTAAGATCCTCACGGTGGTCGGAGGCCTGACCCTTAATACGGATATGTGGAAAGCCATGCATCAGGATTGGCCGAACACATATGCCGAATTCGAGAGCAAGCAGCCAAGATTATAGCTATGTAGGATCCGCCGCCAATCCCGATCGCAGTTAAGAAGTAACAACAAAAAGAATTGTTGGTAAAAAAGTAATGAATGAAGGGGGGTATAAACCCCCAGGGTCTTTTAAACCTTTTGAAGAAGGAGCAGAACATGCCCTACGAAGTCTTCTGGGTGTTTCAGCAGAAACAATATTTAATCAAATTAAAGATCGGGACATGTTGGATAAGCCACGAAGAATCATAATGGATAAAAATCGGCTTAATGCTTCCAAGTTTTGCAATTATCATGAGTACATCGGGCATAATACCGAAGAATGTCGCGATTTACTTCGTCAACTGTGGAAGTTATATGAAGAGAATCGTCTTACGCAGTTCCTCAAAAAGCCGGCGAACAGAGATTCCCGAACTGGAAAAATAGGTGATCGTAGGGGTAAGCGTAAGGCCGAAGAAGCATCTGACAGTGATCCCGACGAATCCCGCAAGAGGTCGGAATTACCCAAAAGAGGGGCACCTACCATGAGTAGAGGTCGGGAGAGTCAAGAAATCCACATGATTCGTCCTGATTATGGTCCAGTGGGTGGATGCTATCAGGCACCAACATTATCGAACAGGCGAAAGAAGATGGAGATGCGTGCCATGCAAAGCATCCATCAGGTGAAGGTGGCGAGCACATCAGCCAGCACGCCACCCTCTCACCAAATCATGTTCTCGGAAGACGATCTCGACGGCATAATCACGATTATTTGAGAATCGCTATAAATCACCAGCCTCTGAATTCCCATTGTCATAGCCATGTGTAGTCCAACGATTAAAGCTTCGTACTCGGCTTCATTATTTGTGGCTGGGAAATCAAAACGGACGGCTGTTGTGAAAGTTTGTCGAGTTGGGCTGATGAGAACCACGCCCGCTCCAGCTCTTGAACTTGTTGATGAGCCGTCTACATACATATGCCATGGTTGGTCGACACCTCTTTCGGGTATTTGCGGGTATGTCAACTCGACCATGAAATCGGCCATAGCCTGGCCCTTCATTGCTGTTCGTGGGGCGAACGTAATGCCAAATTGGCCTAACTCCACCGCCCATTTGAGTAATCTGCCCGCAGTGTCTGGTCGGTGGAGAACTTGCCGCAATGGGAATGTGGTTAATACCTCGACTGAGTGATCGAAAAAGTATGGTCGCAGTTTTCGAACACTCATAACGAGAGCATATGCAAGTTTTTCCAATGGAGGGTACCAGAGCTCGGCTTCTTTGAGCACCTGACTTACATAATAAATAGGCAAATGTGTCATCCCCTCTGCCCGAACGAGCACAGCGCTGATTGCATGCTCGGATGCAGCAAGATACAGATAAAATTGTTCGCCTGGAACAGGCTTAGATAATGTTTGAGTATCTGCAAGGTATTGCTTTAATGACTCGAATGCATTTTGGCAATGCTCTGTCCACTGGAATTTCCCTTTCTTTAATGCGTCAAAGAAAGGTTTGCATTTGTCTCCAGTTTGTGATATAAATCGGCTTACAGAAGCTAAACGTCCAGTTAATTTTTGGACTTCTTTCACACTTCTGGGGGCTTGCATGTCGAGCATGGCTTGAATCTTTGATGGGTTTGCTTCAATCCCCCGTTGACTGACCATATGTCCTAGGAATTTTCCTGAATGAACCCCAAAGCTGCATTTCTTCGGATTTAATTTTATGTTATACCCCCTGAGAATATCAAACGTTTGTGCTAGGTGGGTGATGTGGTCTTCCTTATGCTCGCTTTTTACCACAATGTCATCAATGTACACCTCAACTGTTCGACCTATGTGTTCGTCGAGCATCTTGTTCACCAAACGTTGATACGTTGCTCCGGTATTCTTTAATCCGAATGGCATGCGTCGCCAACAATACATATTCTTTTCGCTGCAGAAAGCCATATTCTTTTGATCGTCCGGATGCATAGGTATTTGGTGATAGCCATCAAACGCATCCATGAAAGTCATGAGCTCATGTAATGCTGTGTTATCGACCAAATAATCGATATGTGGCATCAGAAAATTATCTTTCGGGCATGCCTTGTTCAAGTCAGTGAAATCTATGCATAACCTCCACGTTCCGTTAGATTTGCGGACGAGCACAGGGTTTGCAAGCCATTTTGGGCATTTTACTTCTCGAATCAATTTATTATCGAGCAATTTTATGATTTCAGTATCCATAGCTGCATACTTCTCCGGACTGAATTTTCTGCGCTTCTGGATTATTGGAATTTGTGTTGGGTCAAGATTAAGAGAGTGACATGCATGTTTAGGATCAATGCCGACCATGTCCTCATGTGACCAAGCGAAAACATCCAAGTTTGTTCGAAGATATGCAATCATTTCTGTTCGGAAAGGTTCCGGTAATTCCGAACCAATAAACACTTCTAATTCTGGTCTGTTCGGGTCGATATTGACAGACTCCAATTGTTCAACAGGCATTGCTCGCCTCTTTTTTTGCTTCCACCGCTCGTCAACTATCTCCATAGGATCAAAACCTATACGAGGTTCTAGGTCCGGTAACTCATTTGGCGTATCAATGTTCATTGGATCTGGGACATGAGTTATTGTCTCGGGTTCTGTGTTCGCCCGTGGAGATATGCTCGTCAGAGGAGGTATAAGCGTCCTCGGCAATACATTCGCCTGTTGGCTTGATTCTCCGGTCTCACATGTTTGCTCCATCATGTTAATGATATTTTGTTTTTCTGGCGCACATGACAGTAAACAATCTCGAGCTTTTTTCTGGTCTCCTTTTACACTACCCGTTCCCTCTTGAGTTGGAAATTTAACATAGTAGTAATAAGTTGAACAGACAGCTTTAAATTCCTGAATAAACGGGCAACCTAGAATCCCATTATAAGTAGATGGAGCATCGACGATTACAAAGTCTAGCATTCTAGTTCGTCGGATCTCCGGATTTAAAGTTGAATCTAGCTCGACTCCTAACCTGATCATACCATAGGGCCGGGTTATAGATTCCCCGAAACCCATGATGGTGTGATCACATGGTTCTATATAACTACTTAGGTCCCCAACTTGCTTCTCCATTTGGTGTAGAGTATTAACGAACAGAATGTTCGCATATGCTCCGGTGTCGACAAGGAGGCGATGCACCTTCAAACCGAGAAGACGGGCGCTGATGGTTAGAGAGTCATTGTGGGGGGTATGTGGAAACCATACAGGTGGACTTATCCTGGCACATAAAACTGTCAGACAAGGTTACTACTGGACGACCCTCAAGAAAGATTCGCTCGCGTATGCCCGCGCATGTCATAAGTGTCAGGTACATGCCCCACTTATCCATAGCCCACCTGAAGAACTAGTGTCGGTTTACAGCCCCTGGCCATTTGCTAAATGGGGAATCGATTTGATCGACCCATTTCCTACTGGCACATCGGGAGTAAAATATGTCGTCGTTGCCGTTGATTACTACACTAAATGGGCGGAAGCTGAAGCTATTGTTAAAGCCACCGAACAAAGAATGTGGAACTTTGTTTGGAAAAATATCATTTGTCGTTTTGGGCTTCCCCAATCATTGGTAACAGATAATGGCAAATAGTTCGATGGAAGTGAATTCCGACAAAATTGTGCTCGTTGGGGCATAAAAAAGCATTACTCTACTCCGTATTACCCCCAGTCAAACGGACAAGTAGAAACTGTCAATAAAATTATCAAGCATACCCTCAAGGCTAAACTTGATAATTCCAAGGGGGGAGGATGGGCTGAAGAGTTACCAGAAATATTATGGGCATATCGAACTACCTTCAGAACATCAACTGCGGAAACCCCGTTTGCCCTGGCATTTGGTGCGGAAGCTGTTATACCGGCAGAAGTAAAGATTCTGAGCCATCGGACAATGACTTTTGGAGAGCACATCAACGATCAGGCGCTCGCCCTAAGTGCAGACCTGTTGGAAGAAAGAAGGATGGAGGCTGATTTCAAGAACGCTATGTATAAAAAAAGATCAGAAAAGTTCTACAACTCCAAAGTCCGAACACGCAGGTTCAACGTGGGCGAGCTGGTTCTAAGACGAGCAACGGGGGTACCAAGTGGTGTGTTCGGCCGAGCATGGGAAGGTTCATTCAGAGTTACAGAACGCTTGTTAAACGGGGCATATGATTTGGAGGACCTGAATGGAGTTCCATTGTCCTATTCATGGAATGCCTCAAATCTGAAAAAATATTATCAGTAACGACGAGCATAACTGGCCGAGCATAATCAGCTATTCAGATGAAACGAGCACAACTGGCCGAGCATAATCAGCCATTCAGTTAAAATGAGCAGGACAAACATGAAGGAAGAACATACCATGTTCGACACAAATTTCTGAATCTTCTAGAAAAAATTCTGGCCAGCACTATCAAAAGATAGAAGATACGTGTCAAAACAAGATAAGAAGTGGCAACCAAAAAAGGTACGTGTCAATCCTTGAATAAGAATTGGCAAAAACAAGGACAGATGTCGAAATGAGAATTTAAAGCAAGAAGGCCAACACCAACTAACTACTCCAGCACCTGTTTGGGATAGTGGTATAAATAGGCGTATTGATAGCTCAAGAAGGTGGGAGAAAAACACAGAAAAAAGAAAAAATACTGCAAACATAGTAGGAGAGAATTCAGTTATCGGGAGATAGTTGGTTTGGTATGCCTCCAGACGAAGTTTTCGACAATCGATTCAGCAATCATTTTGCTGACTCAATCATGTGTCCTGGTGCTTGCTCTAGTACGAGCTTTATACCCCATAAGACACTCCGAGCAAAGGTTGGTGCTCGTTACGGACTCAAGATGCTCGGCAGAGTCATGGTTGCCACTCCACGTTGCTCACTGCTTATGCAGTAGTAAATCACTAGTCCCCTACGCATCCCCAAAATCTCCTCTGAGGGGGTGGGATGTTGTGGTATCCGCTCGAAATGACGCGCGGATGCTGATGCTCAGGCATCTATAGAAGGGGACAAAAAGGTGCGAGCAAAGGCTTTGCTTTCGCGCTGATATAGCGGAAAGTGCGTGCTCGCCACATGCTCATGTCCGCGGCGGCCCGCATAATCACAACTTGTCCAGGAGGGGCAAACGCTTATGCTGCTGCTGGTTGAGCATATTACTTGAAGAAGAGTAGACAGGCTGATCCGCCTCATGCTTGTCAACATCAATTCCGTGGACGAGATGAGGTCAGCTCATGTCAATTTCAAGACAAGGTTTTGAATTTAGCAAAACCATAGATGTCTATAATTATGTGTAATAGAAACAGTCTTCTTCAAATGTGAAAGTTGTAATAGAATACAATGTGTTGCAAAACATTTTTGTTTGTTAAGTTTTTCTAGTTGAAGCCTATCAGAGGTCGCACCTAATAGGGACGACCGAACAAAAGGCAAGAAAGGAAGTTTATGTTCACCGAAGCTAAGTTCGTACTTAGATACCCCGATGAAAGCGAGTGATGGGTACACGATCATTTGTTGGGATTATCTTGAAAAGTATGCTTTTTACTTTGTATAATCAAATGAATTTTCGAACTTATTTCTTTGAAATAAATTGTTTATCAGCGATGCTTTAAATATGATTGAATGTTATATATATTTAATGCATAACTGTTCAATAATTTAAATGTTGTTACATTTGTAGTTAATTTAGTGATACCGGATCACGAAGATTAAATTAACGGTCCCTTGTAACTAAAAAGTACCCCATTCACGACCTAGATGGAAATGAACAACCATCGCGAAAGGTTGAGGTGTAAGGCTCGATTGGTTTGTCTTGACCAAGAGATTACACTAGTGCATGGTGATGCCTTTGAATAGGACCTGAGGAGGATAAATTCTTGGAATCGAACAAGGAAGAATTAGACCTCGGTGGTTCGTTGTTTCTTAACCTTCGCCCCTTAAATAGGATCACGTGGGATTGGTAACTATTGCTTTGACTTATCATGGGTAGCGAATCAAAGAGAGATTCAATACTTTTTATCTTGGGCAATATTATTGGTCACATGTGATTGCTAAGATTTAATCTGAAGAATCGTGTGCAATGCGCTTGCTTGATTTGCCCCCTTGGGAGGTTCATAAGTTTTATCATACCAAATCTTGCAAGTGGAATTAGTTTTAGGTATGGATAATAATGTTGAACCGTTCCTCGACCAAGGACAAAAGATATTAATTAACGGAAAGTTATTTGGTGGCTTGAATTAATTAATGGGCTAGATAATCTTAAACACGGAAATAATGACCGGGAGCCATATTGATCGTAATATGGGTTAAGATGGATGGTGCAATATTAATTATGTAGTGGGATTAATTAATATTTATGGGCTTGAATTATATTGTGGCTCAATATTAGATATTCAAGATCCATTAGAAGGTCCAATCTTAATTCTCCTAAAGGCCCCCTGAGTAGCCCAACATATAGTCCAATAACTGAAAAGGTGATTAAGATAGGGAGAAAGATTTTCTTTGAATTTTGTTATGGAATGAAGATATGTATTCTTGGAATACAAGATTATCTCATTTAATTCAAGAAATCTCTCACTTGGTTATCTATATAGTATGTTTCGAAATTTTGGAAATATAGTGGGCAAGAAAGATTTTCTTGATTTTCTTGAAAAGATATTATGGAAGATATGTATTTCTTGAAATACAAGAATATCTCATAAATTCAATAAGATCCAAATCTTGGATTCTTGCACACTTAATATTTTCGAAAATTACCCATAAAATAGAGGAGGTGGATTTTTGTGGAATATTTTAATTATGGGAAAAAGAATATATGAGATATATTCAAGATTTCTTGGTGACCAAGAAAAGTCTTTTCCCACATTGAAAAATCACTAAAATTTCGACCACCCTCCCTCTTATAAATAGGGGATGATTAGTTCATTCCCAAGTACAATTCCATGTGCTGGAAATATTAGCAAATCCACATAAGTGGTGCAACAAAGTTTATTTTTTTCCTTTTGTTAATTGTTCGCGAGTATCCTTCCACCGGATTGTCGAGCAAGGGCTAAGGGAATACTTGGGAAGTCCTTTTGGTTAGTCCGTCCGACCAAAGCCACTGCCATCCCGAGAGGTACGTTCACGTAAACCCGTAGATTCCGCATGCGTAGGTTTTACGTGGTTTTTTATATGCATGATTTGTTGTTGCAATTATTATTTGAATTAATATAGGATTAATTCATGCTAGTAATAATTAATGAATTAAATTTGTATTTAAAAATTCACCCCGAATAGATCTGTGCGAATCATTCTCCAACAGTCGCAACTAAATAAGACAACTAGTACTTACAGATACCCGCAACAAAGCGAGTGATGAGTACGGGGTCGCAGCTAAATAAGACGACCCGAGTAAGAATAGTGATCGCGCCTAAATAAGACGATCATGAAACAAGAAAGGGGGGGTTGCATATAAGTTAACCCATCTGGTCGCAGCTAAATAAGACGATCAACCTAATTGCACCTCAATAACACAATCAAAAAACCAAAGAAGTCAGGGTGGAACATAGACACAGATCATGTTCGAATTCATTCAGAAGAAAAGATGGCATAAACTAGGAAACAAAGCAAACATCAACCGTTCATCAGCAACAAAATTCATCCTCCACGATCAGGTTAGAGGAAATTGTTCAACAAGCAAATTCAACCATTCAACAGCAAAATTGTTCAAACAAGAAAGAAGAAGACAAAAATTACACAGTAGTGCAAGAGAAATGATCAACAAACAAAACTATGGAATAAATTCATTATTGGGGGTGGGCGGAAGCGATGTGTCCAATAAGTCCTGCCTCATTTGCTCGGCCCCTTCAGGAGCAACTCCTCCAGCATTATCGTGCCTCGTCTGCTGGCCAGGTAGCACATTTTGCTCGTCTTCGGGAGGACCACTTTGTTCGCTTTGCACCTGATCAAACCCATGCTCGGCTCGGTGAGTTTGGTCGACAGCATCATCAATATCCGCATCCGAACCATCTTCCTCATCCAAAATAGGATCATCAATCTCGATCCCATTAGGAAGATTAGAGAAATCGCACAGATCACTCAAATCAGATATTGGAAGGTTGCGATCCGGGGGGTTGTCGATCAGGTACTTCTCAAGATGGACTACGAGCGAGGCAATCTGGTCGGCAGTAAGTGTTTGTCTAGCAAAACGGATGGCATCGGTAAAGGCGCATATATAAGAGAAATTCGACATGGAATCAACATACTCCTCAGTGTGCAATTTTGAATTTTCAAGACCCAGACGAGTATTAGTCTCTTCTGCAGTGAGGAGTTGTTGGGCGAGCAGACTCTTCTCACATTCTGCGGTCTCGATGCCAGTTCTGAGTTTCCGGAGCTCAACGTTCAGCTCGTCCTGAACTCTCCTAATACTAGCCACCTCTTCCCGATTGTGGTGCAGCTCCTCCCGAGCAAGGCCTAACTCCTCTCTAGCCTGGCGAGCATCTTCCCGAGCTTGACAAGCATCCTCTTGAGCTTTGCGAGCCTCTGCCTGGGCTGAGGATACTTGACCCTGAGCCAACTTCACTTCATCTTGAGTTTTGCTCAGCTCGTTCACCTTCTCTTCGAAGCTTTTGATAAGAGCCACGTAGTTGGCATGAAGATTGGCGAACTCAGCGTAAGCTTTCTCAAGGAGAACCAAAGATTGGCCATGGTGCACTAGGCCATGGTTTCCAAAGGCGTTGGACCCTTAGTGGCCTCTTCGAGCTCAGTCGTCCATGCTCGGATGGGGGTCTCGCACGCCTTCTGTACATGCTCGGGAAGGCCAGGAACGTTGCGAACACTTGGAGAGCAGTAATAATCTTTCAATTCTTGCATCAGAGGCGCCAATCTGTTCAACCTGCATGTCCATCCGAGCAAATAAATGTGATTAAGCGACCAAATTAGATGGAACAAAGAAATACTCCAACAAGCGAGCAAACGTACTTGTTCACCCGAGCAGGGTCCCATCCTAAAAATGATTTGTCCTCGGGAGAACGGAGCTGGGAACTCATAGGGGTCCAGGTTCGGGGTCCTGCAGGAGGTGGAGAAGATGTACCAACCTCCATTTCGACGATTTGTGCGATTGGACCGACCACAGAGGCAGCTATTCTGGTCGCTTCAGCAGTGGGGGTCGCCTCAATCACATCGATGCTCGTCTGAGCTATCGGATTTTGCTCGTCAGGTGCCCTCCTGGATCTCTTTGGCGAGGGAGCTTAGTCGCTCGCCCCCTGCTCGACCGAACGAGTTGTCCTCTTCGGCCGACTCGACTCGCCCGATCCGGGCGAGGCTGGTCAGCTCGCCTTTCTCACTCTGCTCGCCCGGTCAGGCTATTACTCGTTTGCTCGCTGGGCATCTCTCTCGGCTTGAATTCGAGCAAACTCTTGAGGTTTTTTAGTTTGAGCCATTTCAGTATGCTCGGAGGTGCTTACAACAACAGTGACGGCAGGAAAGGCTGTAGACAAAAGAATTCATTAAAAAGAAAAAGAAACCAGGAACAAAGGGCACAACATATTCGCGAGTATAAAAAACAATCCTTACCAACTGGATTGGCGGCAACTAAATGGTGAGGGGGCACGTACAAGCCTCCCTTCTTCCTTTGATCAGCAGTATTTAACGTCTTCACTGACCATTCTGAGTAAGGCTCGAGATCGATTTGCCAGATGCTGCTGAAATAACCGTCGTTGGTCTCTTTGTCCGTTGCTGCTTGAATTCCTGAAATTGAGAATAAGTTAAAATCAGTTCATGGTGAAGAGCAAAAACACAAAAATACTTACTTCGGCAAATCCCAAAATCTGTGGGGATATCTAAGCGAGCATTTGGTTCACATCCAGAAGCCGGACTTTTCCAATCGCCCCCGATGAACCAGAACTTCTCTTTCCAATCAGTAATCTTGTTCGGCACATCCTCGATGACCTTACATTTGGCATTTGCCTGCATGAACAACCATCCGTGTTCGCCCTTGGTGTCGAGACAAATGCACTAATCGAGAGAGTTCAGCTGCTGTTGGATAATACACGGGCTTCGTTTTGCCGAACAGAGTTAGAAAAGTCATAATCATGTGCCACCCATTCGGCTTTAGCTGTGTAATGGTGATGTTCCATTCTACGAGCAAACGAGTAATAGCCGGATGAAGTGGAAATCGAAGACCCGCTTCCATTGTGTCTAAATTCACAGCAACACAACCCTCAGGAGGCTGATCTGCTCGCTCATCGGGACCAGACGCCCAGAAAAACACATCTTTTGGGGTTTTATAATTCCTATACAACTGGCCGAGCATATCAATATCAATCACGCTTGCTATTTTGCTCGCCGGATATTCATTCTCAACCCTGGTCCTATGAGGTTGTTCAGGCTAATCAAAATCATAACGAGCTCTATACTCGGCATATGTTGGGCTATGGGGAAGACCAACAGGGATGTCGAGCTCCGTGTTCTGCTCGCCGTCGAATCCTCTGTTCGACTCAATAACGTTCTCAGCCACCAAGATTTCCTCCCTCATATAGTCATCATCCATATTTACATTGTGACTATATACAAACCTAGACCCAATTTGAGGTTGGGACAAAGAATCTTCACCCGAATCATCTAAAAAATCAGTACGGGCTAAATCCCTATCTAATTCATTTAGGGCATCATCGGAATCCGATGAAAGAATGGCAAATGGCTATCAAACTTGCCAACGGGATCTTGAACCCGAGGCATTCATCTCCGGCGCATTAGCGTCGCTACGGGAGATTGGACAGAAAGAGGAGGAAGAGGAACTATGGTGGTTTGATTCTATTGAAGCAAAAGAACTTGAACGAGAAGCCATAATTGGAACTAAAGAGGGTATGAAATAGTTACCTGAATGAAATCCTTCGCCAAAATAAGAGTGCCATTGCCGGAAATTTCAGACGGGAAGGAATGTGAAGAGAAAGAGGAGAAGATGAAAAGAAAGAAAAGAAACTGAGGTGGCAAAATAGGTATTTATAGATGTCGGATTTAATTTTTTTTGAAAATTCGGCACAAAAGACGAAACGACACTCACGAAGGCCCACTCAATATATCCAACAGCCGGGCCCCCATGATGAATACAAAGCGGCCGGGCTGGGGGGTATTGTTGTGTTCGATACAATTACTCGATTAATTTATACACGTCAGAGGGACACGTGTATTAATCAACTATTAAAATAACCATGCTCGATGGACAAGTGTATTAGCCAGCTTGCCGACCAAACAAGTTTGTTCGCCAACTTACCGACCAAACAGGTTTGCTCGCCAACTTGCTGACCAAGTGAATATGCTCGCCACTTGACGACCAAGCGAATATGCTCGCCACTTGACGACCAAGCTAGTATGCTCGCCACTTGCCGACCAAGCAAGTATGCTCGCAGCTCGCCAAATCTGGCATGATGACCTGATGCTATACTGAGATGATCCTGAAGATATGTTGATATGATCAGTCGAGCTGATCAGATCAGGCAAGAAGAAATCAGATAGCCTGAGTCAAGCTACCTGAGGGTCAGGATGTCTGAATTCAGAAGAGCTGAACTCAGTAAGCCTGAGTGCCAGTATGCCTGATCAGACAAGGTCCGCTGAAGAGAAGTCTGCTGAATCAAGAACCCTGAGTAACCTGAAGGCTCAGATAACCTGAAGGCTCAGATAACCTGAAGGCTCAGATAACCTGAGGGCTCAGATATGCTCGATGAGGATAGTGTTTCGGTATAATATTGATATGGTCAAAGGGGCGAACAGGGCAATCAGTTGAGCAAAAGTTGATATGGACGACAAAAAGAGTGCCTTATAAACAAGTAAATGCAAAGGTCAGCCATGAAGACGAAGTTGAAAACGTGGCAGCATCACATGAGTTCTTGCAAGACACAAAGTATCCAGCTCATGCTAGCCAAACCAGCTCATGCTTGTCAAATTACTATAAATAGAAGGAAAAAGAACAAGAGACGGGTTCAGAAAAATTTCCCAAAAAGACTCACATATATTTCCAAAATCCCTATCTTTCCAAAGAGTTTACTGCATGAGAAGTATTATCATGTACTGTATACGCAAACCTCATATGATGACATCCCTGGCTTGGAATGCCCCCAGAGTAGTCATTTACTGACGAACTGGGTCAACAATTTCCTGTTATTTACCGTATATCATACACGTACTTATTTTGTTTGTGAGTTGTTATCAAATTAGCCACATAATATTCTCCATAAAAACGACTCGCAACAATAGGGAAGGCACTTGATAGCAACCCCCACACAGGGCCGTGGTTCGGACGGATCATGTTAATTTCTTGCCCCTCCCTACCTTTGTTCGTGGTTGGGGCCCCTTTCTTCGGTAAGTCCAGCTGTCGGCGGAATTCCTCCTGATCGCTGTCGGACACCTCTTCCGCCTTACGCTTTCTCTTCTGATCGCCCGACCTCTCGCGCTAGGTTTCTCTGTTAGCCGGCTTCTTAATATATTGGGCAAGGCGATTTTCCTCATATAATTTCCAGAGCTATCGCATGAGGTTGCGGCACTCGTCTGTATTATGCCCGATAAACTCATGGAACGAGCAGAACTTGGAAGGATTTAGATGAGTTTTATCCACGAAAATCGTCGGGTTTTTTCAACATGTCACGATCCTTGATCTGATTATATATTGTCTCGGCCGAGACCCCGAGAATACTCTGAAGCGCATGTGCTTTGGCCCCTGCTTCAAATGGTTTGAAAGATCCTGGGGGTTTGTACCCCCCTTCGCCTGTTGGTTTCTTTTCGGCAATCACCTTCCTTGTCACCACCTCTTGGCCTGCTCGCGACTGGGCGAGCAGGTCTTGCATTGTTATAATCTTGGTTGCTCGCTCACGGAATTCGGCATATGTGTTTGGCCATTCTTGATGCATGACCTTCCACATGTCCAGATTCGTGGTCGAACCTCCGACCACCGTGAGGATCTTGGCATCCTCTTCGACGGGAGCCCCATCATACAAACATTTATGGAACCTTTCCACGTATGCCCGATCTGACTCTCCCTTGAGTTGGGAAAAATGTGCTAACCGTTACTTCGGGGCCTGGTGAGCACACATAGATGAGAAATGGGACAGGAATTTTTGTCCCAACTGGGCGAAAGACGTGATGGACGCGGCAGGCAGAGTAGAAAACCACCTATGTGCTCGATCGCCCAAAGTCATGGGGAATGATCGGCCGCTGTTAAGCGTCGGTGGCACCGTATGGCGATCATAAAATCCAGTATTCTTTGAGGTGAACATGTGGGTCAAACTCAGCATCGAACATAGGAATTGGTGGTCGGTTCTTTGCCACTTTTTCTTGTACCTCGGCTGCCATGATTGCCGGTGTTAGTGGCGAGCACGACATTGTGCCCGCCCGCGAGAGTCCTCTTGTTGCGGCCAGGTCGGCCTGTAAACCCTCGATTGCTTTACGAATTTACGCAAATTTTCGTGGGCCCGACAGACTTGGATCGGGGTTGTGTCATCGTGAGGACGGGGTCGGAGCTCATGATGGGGCAGTCCCTCTTTCCATGTTCGTCCTTGACTACCCAATCGATGATGGATAGACAATTTAGTTCCAGCCGATTTTTGTTGTTCCTGCCATCTTTCGGGATGCAGGGGATCATGAATGAAAGGGCCGGCATGTTCGTCATTTGTTCCCTCCGGGAACTCGACGCCTATGATCATGCCGATTCGGTCTTTAACGAAGAGCCTCAAAGCGTCCAAACACCGATTGTTTGGACCTTTGAAAGCGCTTCGTCGTCCGACATATCAACTTGACCTTTTTGTTGGCCCTCTCATTTGACTTTTTCATCTTAAGCGCTTTCTTATCGGTGTATGCGAGCATCGATCATCATCATCTTGAACTTTCAACTTGGCTAACTCCTTTTCGGCCCCTCTCTTTACGTGCTTTCGCAACAAGAAAGTGATGGCCTTTGTTGTAACCATCGGATGGTTGGCGATATCTTCAAGATTGATGGTTTCCACGATCGGCCCGATTTTTCGTGAGGCCCGATCTTTGAGCCTCTTTTACGGCGTGAGGTCGGCTCTGTCAAACCTCTCCATCGAAAGTATTCTAGATTGAGGCATCATATTTCTTTTTTTACGCCTCGGTTTTTTAGGATTGTGTATGAAATTTGGTTCCTTTACCCCTCATTCTAAGCGTAATTGTTGCAAGTCGTTTTTTAATGAGAATACTATGTGGCTAATTTTAAAACAACTCACAAACAAAATAAGTACGTGTACAATATTACAGTAAAGAACAAGAAATTGTTGACCCAGTTCATCAATAAATGACTACTCTGGGGGCATTCCAAGCCAGGGATGTTATATTGCAAAGCTCAAGTATACAGTACACAATACTTTCCTTCTACGAAAGATGGTGAATTGGAGAATATATGTGTGAGTACTTGGGAATTTTTCTGAACCATTCTTTTGTTATTTTTGGGCCTATTTATAGGCTTTGGACGAGCTGGTGGTGTCAAGGCTTAAGCTGGTGGTGTCTTGGCTAGCACGAGCTGACAATTTCTTAACATGCACGAATCTATGTGGTGTTGCCACGTTTTCTGTTTGTGCTTCTTTGGTTGACATTTGTCTTTACTTGCTCGAGAAGTATTCGACTTGTCATCCAGGTGGTGATGGTGGCGTCGTGGGTGACCCGATTCTTGTGCTTGCCTGGTGGTTATTCGCACTCATGAGGCTCGGCCCTTGTGGTCGTTTATTGGGTGTGGCCGCAAACCAAACACCACGGCCTTGATTCTGTGCTCGCCCTAGGGGGAGAGCACACTCTTCTGCTCACCACCAACCAGAGCCCTCTGCTCGCCATCACCATTTTGAGCCCTCTGCTCACCATCGCCATCCGGAGCCTTCTGCTCACCAACAACCAGAGCCCTCTGCTCGTCATCACCATTTTGAGCCCTCTCGCTTCACCATCGCCATCCCTTCGCTTCACCAACAACCAGAGCCCTCTGCTCGTCATCACCATTTTGAGCCCTCTGCTCACCATCGCCATCCGGAGCCTTCTGCTCACCACTAACCAGAGCCCTCTGCTCGTCATCACCATTTTGAGTCCTCTGCTCACCATCGCCATCCGGAGCCTTCGCCACCACACAACCGAGCCCCCGCGTCGTCATCACCATTTTTAGCCTTTTCATCTTTTCCTTCCTCGTTCGTTCGGTTTTACGCTCGACCATTAGCCGTGGTTCTTTGTCTTGCCGAATGGTCACGGGAGTTCGGGAGAGCATAATTTTTCTTGATATGATGGCTTACGGCGCCTAGCACCCTCTGGTCGCCTTAAATCGGGCGTGCTCTGGCGAAACATGAGATGGATGAGCGGGATGTGTATCCAACTGGTGAACACTTGTCTGATGGGCTAGCAGACACCTTTGTTTTATTGGTCCACGTGTTCGTCGAGTGAGCACGTGGCAAAATATTTCTGACCGAACACAATAAAAGGTTTGTGTTAATCTCATTATATAAGACGAATATTAAAAATAAATAACACGTAATTTAAAAAATAAAATATTTGAATTGTACATAAAAAGAATTTACAAAAACAAAAAAACAAAACAAAAAATACAAGCTTTACAAAAAAATAAAAAAAAATTAATTCACAACCGCTCTCCAAGCTTTACCTTGGACAGCGGTTCAAAACCGCTCTCCAAGTACACTTGCACAGCGGTTATGAACCGCTGTCTAAGCTTTGATCTTGGACAACGGTTTTTAACCGCTTTTTTTTTTTTTTTTTTTTAATTGAACCGCTTTCCAAGGGACCACTTGGAGAGCTATTCGAAAAAAGGGTTGTTCAAGTGGAGCTCTCCAAGCTCAAATGTGTAGTAGTGAACATTTTAAGCCTTAAAATATGTTAAAAGTATACATCCTCCATTAAAATAAACTACCCCTACTTTGCAGTATCTATCTTTTTAAAGATTTAAAATTTAGATATTTTACCCTAGGTAAATTAAGAAAAAATAGAAGTATGAAAAGAAAAAGGAAAAAAAATAGTTAAACTGACCAATAAGTATCACAAAAATTAGACTTTGACACTTTTTATTTTTATATATTCCTTGCAATTTGCCATTGTAAATATATTTTGTAGCTTTGTTTCAGTGTTTGGAATCAAATAAAAAGATTATATCCAGTTGAATATCTTTTAGGGCATGTTTGTTTTCTACTGGGGGATCCAGATGGAGGATGAGCTTCCCTCCATCCCGAACAATTTTTGGATTTGCATATTTCATTCTCCATTCAAATATATATCCACCCTTATTATATACATATATCCTAAAATTATCGCATCACTATTTTTCTTACATCAACTCATTATCTTTCATACTTTTCTTACAACAATTCATTATTTTTCCTACTTTTTTTACACTTTTCTTTTATATAATCATTATCACACTAATTAACAATAATAAAATAATACATCGTCATAATTAAAAATTATTGATTTGACATAAAACTTCATCCACTCATAACACATTCAATACAAAACAAACACAGATTACTATTTATAGGATTTTTCCCATCCAACTTTATTTTCCATTCGAATTTGCCTCATCCACCTCAAGCCGAAGATAAACGTGACCTTAAAGAGCTGGTTCAATAATATATTTTGAAGGATAAGTAGTTTCATCCCATTCGCATCCAGATCATGAATATATGAAATTCATATTATGAGAGGAGATAGTATTAATTTTGCCAATTAGAATTAAAGGATTATATAAAATTGGTCTACTTCTATGAATCATATCCATAATTAGCACATTCATCACATTTTACATTTCAAACTCTGTATCAAGGTCATGATCAATAACATTACTAGCATCAATATTGTCATTATCATTAATATCATTCGATATTATCAATAAGAAAACCTTTTAGGTTTGTTTGACAAAAAAATTGTCCATAAGTACCTTTAAATTGATTCGTGACAAAATTCATGAGAAACATAAACATGTACAAAACGGCTTTCCTTTTAAGAATTGGTCTTATGTAAAATAATTTCTTTGTGCAATTAATTCACAATTATAACTTTGTAGTTAATTAACTAAGATGACACCTGTTTCAAATTCTTCAATGAGAATGTGAATAAAAATAATTTTTTCCCTCTTTGTCCTCGTATATATTGGAGGAAGAATTGTTTCCATGGTGATTAAATTATTAATTTTGTTCTCTAATTTTGAAAAAATGAAATAAGTGGTTAATTAGGTTGGGTAATCACTAATACACATTTGGGCTTGGACAGCTGTGAAAAATGGCCTTGGAGAGCGGTTATAACCGCTCTCCAAGTAACAATTGTCCAAGCTTGGACAGCTGATAAAAAACCGCTGTCCAATAAATCGCACTTGGACAGCGGTTTTCAACCGCTTTGCAAGAGTGTGCTTGGACAACGGTTATTAACCGCTGTCTAAGTTAATTTTTTTTTTAATTTCGTTTATTATGTTACATAGGCAATGATTTATTAACATTTGTCCAATATTTTTTTTAATTATTAATTTATATTTTAAAAATCCTATAATAAAACTATAAACCAAAACTTATATATACGTCCAATACCATAATCCATAAACCAAAAATCCTATAATAAAACCATAAACCAAAACTTATACCACATATATATATACCAAAACATCAAATAAATTAATAAACATACACATCATGAAATAAATAAATATACAATCATAAGCATACGTCCAATACACCAAAAACATGAAATATATATCATCACAAATATATAATTTAATTACATGCTACCAAAATTTCAAACAACGTTCACTCAATATCGTATGAATATAAGAATCGATTGTAAAGGTACCCGAATCAATCGTTTTTCATTTCTCCAGTCTTTTCTTAGAGTAAGAATTGAGCTCACGTTCGTAGACAAACTGCAAACAACGAATCAATCAATATAGTATGAATTTTTATTCAATCAATAATAATTTAAATAAATCGATAAATTGACTTACATTGAGAGGAATGTTCGTTAGAGAAGCGCGGATTATATCTTCAATAGAGCAACACACAAAATGTCCACAATGTTCATTATCTTGTTGCCTCGGAACCTGTTGATCCAGTTCACTTTATTTAATAAAGCAAAATAAACAACATTTAACATAGCAGAAGAAACAACATTCAATAAAGTCGTACATTTCTTTTTAGCACTTGTTTTTCTTTTTCGTTTTTTGGTTGACCTTTCTCGTTCATGACCATAAATGTTAACAAGATCCGGATTGCCATATTCATCCTCATCTCTAATTATTTCTCGGTATGGGCGTGGATTTGCGGGATCATCGAAAGATGGTACGAGAATGAGTGAAGTTCGAAAAGGATCATCAATTGTGTCAACATCTTCATCGACATGGTCGCTAATCTGAAACTATTGTTAAATTTGTTTGTGAGAACCACAATGGACCATTTCTTATTAAGCGGTTAGGGGACATAGAAAATTTGTTGAGCTTGACTGGCCATTATGTAAGGGTCATCTCTGTATCCCACATTCTTCAAATCAACGCGTTACGAACTCAGAACTTTTTAACTTGACCCCGTTAGGGATCCTCACCCAACTACACTCGAAGATTGGTTGACGGTGAACAATATAGTCGAGTTCCCAAATGTTGACAATCCGCCAAAGTAAGTAGTATTTGATTGATCCCGCTGCGATTCTTGCGATAATGGACACTCCACTATTCTCGCATAGTACTTGTGGCATCATGATCTCTGGTATAAAATGTGTATCCGTTGCTAAGATAACGCTTGTATGAATACACATGTCTATCAGGCATTCTGGATAACCACTTAACTTTTCATTCACTGATTTTGTTTCCCGTGACAACATATTTTCTACATAACCATTGAACCAGTCAACAAACGTGCGATTGTGCTCAACTTCAATCCATGATCTATCTACGGTGGGATTTTCTCGGCAAATGATCGCATGTCTTGGTCAATAAAAGGAAGCACATCGACCAGGTGTTGTGAAATACGCAAGTGCATTCGTGTTAGTTCCTCCATGCGAACACTTACGGGTTGACCACCGGTAATGCCTTCACCATCCATCCTATTGGTGTCTTAAGATGGCTGGAAGTCCAATTGCATCAACATTCGGAATAAATTCGGACCCGAAGCTAGATCGCTTCTTCTACTAAATAGCGTTATGCAATGCATCCCTCCGGCCTGGACTTATTCATCACATATCCTTTGAGCACTTTCATATATCTCTCTATACCATACATCCATCGCATACGAGCAGGACCACACATTCTTGTCTCGTGTACCAAATGAACCTATTAGGTGAACCATTATATCAAAAAATGATGGGGAAATACATCTCAAACTCACAGAGAGTCCCCACAATCGCCTCCGAAAACCAAGCAATTTTCTAGGATCTATGACCTTGCTACTCATTGCCTTGAAGAACCAACATAACTTTATTATGGTTATGCTGCACATTTTCGTGCAAGATAGAGCGTATTGCAATGGGCGGGAAAGTCTCCATGATGACATGATAGTCATGCGATTTCAGATTCATCAGTCTCACGCCATCATCTGATACAAGTCTTTGTATGTTGGAGGAATAACCCTCTGGTACTTTCACATCCTTTAGCAGTTGAAGTAACTCTTTTCTCTCATTCTTGGACAAGGTAATGCGGCGAGGAGGAGGTAAGAGCGGTTGACCCTTTCTCTAGACACGGTGTTTTAATTACGCTCTTATTCCCATATCAATCATATCCATTCTTGCATTGTAACCATCCTTGAACTTCTTATCGCTAGGAGTGTTGAGCAAAATTTGGCACAAACGTTCTTCTCTCAACGTGCATTAGATCAATGAAGTGTCTAACAACATACAACTCTTTCCAATAGGGCAATTGAAAGAAAATTGATTCCTTCTTCCAACCGCTAGTGGGGACACTCTTTGCGAAGATCTTTCCGTACTGTGTGTCGATATTCTTCATCTCATTCAATACATCCGAACCTGACAATAAACGTGGTGCTTCATTGTCTCAATTGTGCCATCGAATGCATCGGCCATTGTTACGTGCTTATGGGTTGGGTCCAACCACCTCCTATGTCCCATATAAAAGCGGTCTTCCTACAATGACTCAGCCCGAATGTGATGTGTCTTCTTGGTACAACAAGGACATGCATCGGCCCTTTCACACTATATCGGATAGATTCCCATAAAGCGGGGAAAGTCATTGATAGTTCCAAACAAAGATGGCCTTCAACTTGAAATTCTCCTTTCTACAAGCATCATACACATCGACACCCTCATCCCACATGAGCTTCAAGTTCTCTATCAAAGGAGCCAGATATACATCTATGTCGTTACTAGGTTGTTTGGGTCCCGATATCAACATAGACAACATCATGTAAGTCGCGCTTCATGCACCTTTCGGGTGAAAGGTTATAAACCAACAGAATCATTGGCCATGTACTATGGTTGGTACTTTGGATACGAGCGATTCATTCATTCGGTTGAGAGTGCAAGACGAAAGCCAAGTGTCGTGGCTCGTTTCGATGGATGCGACATCGAATGTCTTCCACTTTGGGGTGAATCAGCAGGGTGTCTTAGCATTCCATCTTTGATACTATCATCATGATGCCAAGTTAAATTTCTAACATCCACAACACTACTATACATTCTCCCGAATCTTGGTATTATTAGAAAGTACCACAACACCTTTGCGGGAGATTTATTTTTCTTATATCGCTTCTCCCCACACTTGGGACATTCATCGAGGGTGCGCATACTCCGTAGAAATAAGATACAATCACCCGGACAAGCATGGATTTTATGATGTGTTAAGCCGATGGACTTGAGCATTTGTTTAGCATCATATGCTCTCTTAGGCAGTACATTTCCATCAGGCAATAGACCACTAACTGTTTCCAGCATACTTGTGAAGCACTCATCGGACAATTGGTGAGTTCTTTTAGGTTGAACAATATCAACACGGTAGCAGTTTTTGTTGCCTTCTTACACGGGCCCCAAAGTGGTAATCCAGCAGAATCCCTTAACTTCTCTGACATATAAGGGTGATCTCGCAGATCATCGTCATCCCCACTCGATGTATCAACAGTCGGTACATCATCGAAAATATCCGCATCCACTGTATCTTCAAACCTAAAGTCAGTTTCTAGGTTGCTTGAGCTACATCCATCTCTTCTCTCACCATGATATGTCCAAACGGTATATGTTTTATCAATACCGTGAATCATCAAGTGGTCAAACAGACTTTCTCGACCACTAACGGTTTTTCCATTCATACATTTCCAACACGGACATGGAATGTACTTCGAGGGTCGGTGCAATGTCTAATTGCATGATTACAAAATTCTTTCACCCCATTACTATACTCATCTGATAATCGATCTGCTCGAACCCACTTTTGATCCATATAGAACTAGAGATGCCTATAGAAAAGGCAATATGAAGTGTTTCTCAAGATAATGTATCCTAATGTATTAAACCTAAAAGTATTACAATCCTAATGTATAAAACTTGCATATAGAATGTGGTAGTACCTAATGTTTGAATATTGCATGTATCTACGGATTTGTTGCATCTCAAAACAATGTATATAACCTAATGTACCATCATTAATCATCTAAAGCAACAAACTACTATCCATTCACCAAATCATCAAATTAATATAACCAAAATATATCCTAATGTATTAATCCTAATTTATGATTAAATCCTCACACAAGCATATTATCAAACACCTTGAGTGCATCAATTGTTTATATCTAAGTTAGCATAAAAAATCAAGTCAAGCCACACAATATATATTCATCTCTAACAAGTTGTTCATCTCTAACACTAACAACATTAATCCTAATAAATTAACACTAATTTTATGCTTAAATCCTCACACAAGCATACTATCAAACACCTTGAGTGCATCAAACACCAATATATATACACCAATATACATACACCAATACATACAACATGATATATATACATCAATATACATATATATACACATTAATTCAATATATATATATATATATATATACACATTAATTCAACATATATATACATATACACATTAATTTAATATATATATATATATATATAACATATATATACTAACATATATATATATATATATAAAAGAATAATTACCTATGGAAGGAGAAAGGCGGCGACGGCGGCAGCGGTAGGGGAGGACACGCGGCGGATGGTTCGATTTGGGGGAGAGGGAGGAGGAGGATAGGGCTTCTGGTTCGCGATTTGGGGAAATAAGAGCTAATGGGAAGACGACGGCGGCGGCGGAAGGGGAGGACGCGCGACGGAGTTTTTTTTTTTTTAATTAAAACCGCTCTCCAAGCGCTCTCCAAGCTATAACTTGGAGAGCTGTTTGAAAAAAGGGTTGTCCAAGTGCAACTGTGCAAGCTCAAATGTGTAGTAGTGATTGATTACCTTATTTAAAAGAATAAATAATGTCATTGATCATCTTTCTTCTTATTAAATTAACATCATATTTAAATTATACTCCCTCCGTCCCAATCTTGTTGGGTGGTTTACCGTGTGCTCGGAGTTTAAGAAAAATTGATAAAATGATAAAGTGTTGAAGATAGAAAGAGTTATTTATTAGTATTTTATGTGATAAAATGCTAAAGAGTGGGTCTCATGTGCACCCGAGAGTACCATGCACTCATAGTGCATTTTAGAAGCGTATAACTATATAAAACAGAAACGTGCAACTATTCCAAACAGAAGCATACAACTATGTTCCCATATTAACAGTTGCACTTTTTGTGTAAATAAGTCTCACTTTTCAACATAACAAGTTTCACGCTTCTAAAATGTACTATGAGTGCACGGTGCACCCGAGTGCATACAAGACCTAGCCAATGATAAAGTATTGGGGGTAGAAAGAGTTGTTTATTAATATTTTATGTGATAAATTGATAAAATGAGTATTTTCATTTAAGAAAATATGCACTTAAAGAATGAGACGCCCAAAATAAAAAGAATGCAGTTAAGAATGAGATGAAGGCAATACTAATTTTAATTGAACAATTTTCAATCAAGAGGCCGTTTAAAAATGTATTTTAAATAAATAATTAGAACTGTTAAATTAATACATTTAATAAAATAATTAATATTAAGTCTTTTTTCTCTTATTTAGGCGACATATTTATGCTTCTTTGTATTATGAGTACTTCTCATACTCACATCTTTATTATTTGAATAGAAGTCCTTTTTTACCAATGTTGTCGAAAAAGATTATTTTATTTATACATATAAAATAAAAATTAAGTTTACATAACAATCTTACCCCTACATACTTAACATTAAAATGGGTCAAGATTTTAAAGTGAAAAAATTCAAAAATTCTAATTGAAAATAAGTTGATAAAATACAATATTTTTGAGTACCTTTGAAATCCTATTCATAGCTTGTGCTTTTATTCACAGTTCTATTCCCAAAGCTGTAGAGACAGCCTGCATGCCACACCTCACTCTTTTATGCCTTTTTCTCTTTTGATTTTTATATTTTATAATAATATTTTTATTATAAACTGTCTTGTCTGAGTGTCTTTTCTCAAGTGCTCTGTGTTTTGCCCAGTGGTCAGTTACTGTGCATAAAACGCAGGATTCAAGAATTCTTTTTCTAATTTTGTTTTTATTTTCTCTTCTTTTTCCTGGATCAATTAGTAAAGAACTAACGATGTTAATATGTTACTAATAATTCTTAAAGAACCCAATACTCAAAATCCTAAATAAATGTAATGGATTGAGTGTTCTATAGTATAAAGTTATACTGACATATAACAGTACACATATGTATATTTGAATCGTGTTCATATTATTATTTTCATAAATATTTTTTGCACCATATATCGTTACTGAACAATGACATTATATGGAGTATATTTTTTCAATTCTTCACTGCTATCGCTACGATTTTTTTTTCATTCCTTATCTAACAGTCGAAACACCCCTCAATATAGGTTCTTTAGAACGGAAGTTACTATACTTTACTGTATGAAATTCTATAAAGTCATTGTTAAATAAATTATTTTTTCCTTTAAGAAGTAAAAGTTTGAAATCAATGTAAATTGTTTAGACAAAATTTTACATGTATCACGTGAAACGTGTGATTAAAATTGTAATTGATAAGTAAAAACAATTACAACAATTCAGTAAAAACAAATGTTCTATTATAGTTAAATTACACGGTGTATCTGTTGAATCGAAGATTTAGTATTTTTACTCTGTCATTTTGTTATACGTTAGACAGTCACAACTCGTGGAGCTGTTATTCGAGTCGAATTGTGCCGAGTATTTGAAGTTCGAACTCGACTCGAGCTCTTGTCGAGCCGAACTTTCTCAAACTCGATTACATTAACGAGCTGAAAATAGACTTCGGATCGACTCGCATACGAGCCTAATGAGTCGAGCCAAGTTTGTCAAGCCTAATGAAATTATAAGAAATTTTTTGGTTATCGAACTTCACGAATGGAGCTCAGATAGACTCTTTAATAATTGAGTGTATAACGAACTCGAGCTTGACTCATTTATCAATATAAACGAGTTAAGTTCAAGCCGAGCCTAGCTCTCTATCGGCTCGTTTCATTTAACAGCCCTGCGGGCTCGCAATGGCTGATTCAGATCCCGCCATATGTACACCACCCCTTTCTCCCACCCCAGGAAAAAAAAAAAGATAATAAAAAACTTTAAAAGAAAAAAACTGGAAAAAAGAAAAAAACATATTGCAAAGTAGCCATAGAGAAGTAGCTGCAAACAAAATCCTTTTCCAACTTTCTCTCTCAACTCAAACTCAAACTCAAACTCAAACTCAAACATGCTAACACACTTCACTGCACCGCCAACCTAAATCAGACCCCCCAAAATCCCCTCTTTTCTGCTTTTACCAATGGACTTCAGCACGAAGCAGTGGAGGCCGCACGATTCAGACCAAGAAAAAACCCAGCAACAACCATCCGCACTCCCTCTCTTCGCCTCTGAACC